>CM038227.1:74790392-75220057 GCA_021442155.1 Cymbidium sinense | reverse complement strand
ACAAAGATAATAATAAACTAAACTAGTAATAAAATTAAACTAATAAAACTAAATAAACTAAGCAAGTAACAAAATTTAAATAATAATTACTAATAAATAATAATAATAATAAATAACTAAACTAATAAAACTAAGCTACTAATAGTAACTAATAACTAAATAATGGATAACTTATAATAATAACTAATAATAAAATTAAAATAAATAATAATAATAATAATTAACTAATAAATAAACAATTAATAAATAATAACTAAAATAACTAATAAATTAATAAAAATAACTAAACTAATAACTACTAAAAGCTAACTAAAACTAAAACTAAAGAATAAAACTAACTAACTAATACCTAATAAATAATAACTAATAACTAAACTAATAAAACTAATAACTATTAATGATAAACTAATAATAACTAAACTAATAATAATAAATTAATAAAACTAATAACTAACTAATAATTAAACCTAAACCTAATAATAATTAAATCTAAAAATAAATAACTAATAATAAAATTAATAACTAATAAAACAAAAACTAATAATAATAACTAAAAACTAATAAAAAGTAAATAAACTAACTTATTAAACTAAACTAACTAAGTAATAAGAACTAACTAAACCTAATAACTAAATAATTAATAAAATAAAACTAATAATAAATCACTAACTAATAAGTAATAATAATAAACTAATAACTAACTAAAAATGCTAACTAGTAAACTAATAAATAATAAAAAACTAAACTAACTAACTAACTAATAAAAGCTAATAATAAGCTTAATAAACTAATAAACTAAAACTAAAACTAATGACTATAATAATAAACTAATAACTAATAACTAATAATAATAAATTAGCTATAACTAATAAAACTAAATAATAATTAATAATAACTAATAAAAGCAAATATTAACATAAACTAATAAACTAAAAAACTAAAAAACTAAAAAACTAAAAACTAATAAACTAATAATTGAATAATAACTAAACTAATAATAATAATAATAATAAATAATAATAACTAATAAAACTAAAATTAACTAACTAATAAATCACTTATAAATAAACTAAATAACTAATAAACTAAACTTACTAATAATAACTAATAACTAAAAATGTCTAATAATAATAACTAGATAATAAAATAACAATAATAATAAAACTAATTAACTATAAAACCTAATAATATAAACTAATAATAAACTAAAACTAAAATAAAACTAAAAACTAATAAAATAAACTAACTATTAGGCTTTTAATAAATAATAATTAATCAAATAAAATAAACTAAACTATTAATAAATAATAATAACTAATAAAATAAACTAAATAACTAATAACTAATAACTTCTAACTAATAATAAAACTTAAAAACTAATAAACTACTAAACTAAAACTAATAATAATAATAATAATAATAATAATAATAATAATAATAATTAAACTAAATAACTATGAAAACTAATAATAATAACTAATAAATAACTAACTAAACTAATAAAATAATAATAAGTAAAAACTAATAATACTATAAAATAACTAAAATTAAACTAATAAATAATAAAACTAAACTAATAAGATAAAATAACTAATATAACTAACTAATACTAAAACTAATAGTAATAATAACTAATGACTATAATCTATAATAACTAATAAAACTAAATAAAAAACTAAAATAACTAATAATACTAATAAAGCTAAATAAACTAAACTATAACTAATAACTAATAACCACTAATAACTAACTAATAAATTATTGATAAAACAAATAAAACTAATAAATAAAATAACTAATAAACTAAAAACTAATAACTAATAATAATAATAATAATAATAATAAGAATTAACTAATAAAAACTAATAAATTGATAACCAATAATAACAATAATAACTACTAAAATAAAACTAACCAAATAAACTAACTAATAAACTAATAACTAAAACTAACTAAAAACTAAATTACTAATAACTAAACTAAACTAATAAACTAAAAAGTAACTAACTAATAGCTAATAATAACTAACTAATAATAACTAAACTAAATAACTAATTAATAATAACTAATAACTAATAACTAATAATAAAAAACTAAAAACTAATAATAAATAACTAATTAAACTAAAACTAACTAACTAATAATATCTAAACAATAACTAAACTAATAACTAATAACTAACTAATAAACTAAACAAAATAACTAATAATAATAACTAAAAACTAAATAAAATAACTAACTAACTAAAATAAATAACTAAAGTAAATAAACTAATAACTAATATAAACTAAAAACTAACTAATAAATTAACTAAACTAAATAACTAACTAATTAATAACTAATAGAATAACTAACTAAACTAATAATAAACAACTAAACTAAATAATAGTAATAAAATTAATAAAACTAATAAAAACTAAACTAATAATACTAATTAAATAAATACTAATTTTAATAATAAAAAAAAATAATAAATAATATAACTAAAAACTAACTAAACTAATAAATAATAACTAATAATATAACTAATAATAAACTAATAAAATAATAATAATATAACTAATAATTAATTAATAAATGGCGAAAACTAATAGAATAAAAATAAACTAATAATAACTAAATAAACTATAATAACTAAACTAATAACTTAAAAAAAAACTAATGGCTAATAAATAAAATAATAACTAACTAAAATAATGCTAATAACTAATAATAACTAAAATAAATAATAACTAATAACTAAAAAACTAAATAAAAACAAAACCTAATAATTAAAACTAAAATAATAATTAAATAAATAAACTAACAATAATAACTAAACTAATAAAAAATAACTAACAAAAACAAATCCAATAAATAATAATTATTATTATAATAATAACAATAATAATAGTAATAATAATAATAATAATAATAAAAAAAAAACTAATAAAAGTAATAACTAAACTAAATAAAACTAACTAAAATAATAATAATTAAATAACTAGTAACAAAATAAACTAACTAATAATATAATAAAACTAATAACTAAAACTAATAAAACTAATAAACTAAGCTAATGCTAAACTAATATAATAAACTAAATAATAAAATAAATAACTAAATAACTAAATAATAATAAAACCTAACTAATAATTAAACTATAACTATAATTAATAAAATATCCTAATAATAATAACTAACTCGTAATAAATAAAAACTAATAATTAATAATAGCTAATAAACAAAACTAATTAAAGTAACTAATAAAACTAATAAATTAATAAAACAAATAACCAACTAACTAAAAAATAAAAAACTAACTAATAATAAATAAGAAACTAATAAATAATAAGTAATAAGACTAACTAATAAAAATATAAAATAATAAATAACTAAATAAATTAATAATAAATAACTAACTAAAACTAAACTAAAAAACTAAAACTAATTAATAATAATAAACATAACTAACTAAAATAACTAAATAATAAGTAATAAACTAGTAATAATAATAAAAGTAATAAATAATAATAAACTAATAATCTAATGATAACTAATAATAATAATAATAATAATAAAACCAAAAACTAACTAATAATAATAAATAATAACTCATAATAATAACTAAAAACTAAAACTAATAAAACTAATAAAATAATAAGTAATAATAAAACTAATTAAACTAACTAATCTAATAATAAAACTAATAATAACCTAATAAAAACTAATAAAAACTAATAATTAAATTAATAACTAAATAAATTAATAAATAAAACTAATAATAATAATAATAACTATAACTAAACTAATTAAAAACTAAGACACTAAATAAATAATAAAAATTAAATAAAAACTAATAACTAATTACTAATAATAAATAACTAAAACTAAACCTAAAAATTAAACTAACTAACTAATAACTAACTAATAAAAACTAATAAACTAATAACTAAACCAAATAACCTAATAAAACTAACTAAAATTGATAAAAGTAACCAATAAGAGAACCTAACTAATAAACTAAAAAGATTAACTTGTTAACTGATAATTAAAAACTAAAACTAAAATTAACTAACTAATAACTAACTAAACTAAAAAACCAACTAACTAAACTGAAATACTAAACCAAAGAACTAACTAATAATTAAATAAAACTAATAATAATATGATAAACCAAAACTAATACTAAATAAAATTAATAATAATAACTAATAACTAAACTAAAAAACTAATTAAATAACTAACTAATAATAATTAAGCCTAATAACTAATAGTTAACTAAACTAACTAATAATAAACTAAACTAATAAATTAATAAACTAACTAACTAAAAAACTAATAAACTAATAACTAAATAAAAATAATAAAACTAAACTAATAACTGCAACTAATAAAATTAATAACTAATAAATTAACTAAAATTAATAAGTAACTAAACTAATAGTAAACTAATAATAAACCTAAAAAACTAAACTAATAACCTAATAAACTAATAACTAACTAAATAAATTAATAAATAAAATTAATAATAATAATAATTATTATAATTAAACTAACTAAAAACTAATACACTAAATAAATAATAAAAATTAAATAAAAACTAATAACTAATTACTAATAATAAATAACTAAACTTAACCTAAAAACTAAAATAACTAACTAATAAAAACTAATAAACTAATAACTAAACCAAATAACCTTATAAAAACTAATAAATTCATTCTAATATGAAATAACTTAATAAAAAACTAAAAGGTAACTAACTAACTAATAATTAAAAACTAAAACTAAAATTAACTAATTAATAACTAACTAAACTAAAAAACTAACTAACTAAAAATACTAAACTAATAACTACCAATAATAAATAAATAGCAATAATAAACCAATTAAAACTAAAACTAATAACTAACTAAATAAAATTAATAATAATAATAATTAATAACTAAACTAAAAAACTAGTTAAATAACTAACTAATAATAATTAAACCTAATAACTAATAGTTAACTAAATTAACTAATAATAAACTAAATAAAAAAATAATAAAAATTACTAAAAAACTAATAATAACTAAATAAAACTAATAAAACTAAACTAATAACTAAAACTAATAAAACTAATAACTAATAAACTAACTAATAAAAATTAATAAGTAACTAAACTAATAGTAAACCTAAAAAACTAAATAATAAAATAATAATAAATAAACTAATAAAATCGATAAACTAATAAACTAACAAATAATTAATTAATAATAGAACTAACTAATAACAAGTAATAATAATAACTATAAATAATAACAAATAACTAATAAAAAATAAGTAATAAACTAATTACTAATAACTAAAATAATAAATAACAATAAAGGTTAATAATAATAAATAATAAACTAAATAACTAAAACTAATAAACTAACCTATAATTAAACTAACTAAATTAATAACTAATAAACTTAAAAGTAATAATAATAATAACTAAACTATAATAACTATAAAACTAACTAATAATAAAACTAATAAATTATAATAAACTAATAACTAAACTAATAATTAAAAAAAACAAAATTAATAACTAAACTAATAATAACTAATAACTAAAAAACTAAACCAATAAAACTAATAACTAATAAATAAACTAAAATTAATAATAAAAAAACTAATAATAACTAAAAACTAATTAAACTAAATAACTAAAATAATAAAAAATAATAAACTAACTAATAACTAAATGAATAATAATAACTAAAATAACTAAACTAAAAAACTAATAATAACTAATAATAACTAACTTAAAACTAATAACAAAACTAATAAAACTAATAGCCAAATAACTAACTAATAACTAAAACTAATAATAACTAAATAAAAAATAAAATAATAACTAAACTAATAACTAAATAAACTATTAAACTAACTGACAAACTAACTAATTAATAAAACTAATAAAAACTAAAAACTAATAATAATAATAAATAGCTAAACTAATAATACCTAAAAACTAATAATAATAATATCTAACTAATAACTAATAAATTAATAAATTAATAAAACTAATAATAAACTAAACTAATAATAACTAACTAATAATAATAATAACTAAAAATAACTAATAATAATAAACTAATAGCTAGAAAAACTAACTAAACATACTAACTAATAATTAAATAACTAAACTAAAACTAACTAACTAATAAATAAATAACTAAACTAAAACTAACTAATAATTAAACCTAAACCTAAACTTAATAATAATAAACTAAATAAATAACTAATAACTAAACTAACTAATTAACTAATAATAATAACTAATAACTAATAATAAACTAAATAAATAAGAATAATTAAACTAATAATAATAAAGCACTAATAAGCTATAAAACAAAAATAACTAATAAAATAAAACGTAATAATGATAATGAAACTAATAACTAACTAATGACTAACCTAATAAACTAAACTAATAATAATAATAATAATAATAATAATAATAATAATAATAATTAAAACTAATAATGATAACTAATAACTAAAACTAACTAATAAAAATAAAACATTAACTAATAACTATAAAACTAATATCTAAACTAATAACTAAAAAAACTAACTAACTAATAACTAATAATAATAATAAATTATAAAGACTAATAACTAATAATAACAACTAACTAATAATAACTAAAAAAATTAATAAACTAATAACTAATAAAATAAAAACTAATAACTAATAACTAATAAAAAACATAATAATAATAATAACTATAATAACTAACTTATAACTAAATAACTAAGAACTAATAATTAACTAATAATAAGTAATAAGAACTAACAACTAACTAAAAAATTAATAAATAATAATAAAACTAATAACTAAAAAAACTAATAACTAACTAATAAAACTGATAATAACTAACTAATAATAATAATAACTAAACTAAACTAATAACTAATAATAAAACTAACTATAACTAATAAATAACTAATAAAACTAAACTAATAACTAATAATAAATTAACAACTTAACTAATAATACCTAATAACTAATTAATTACTAAAACTAATAATAATTAACTTAAAACCTAATAACTAATAATAATAACTAAATAATATAACTAATAACCATAATAATAAAACTAACTAAAACTAATTATAATAACTAAATAAAAAACTAAACTAATAACTAATAACTAATGAACTAATAAAACTAACTATTAATAAAACTAATAATAACTAATAACTAATGATAATAATAATAATAATAACCTAATAATAATAACTAAAAACTAATAAACTAAAAACTAAAAATAAACCTAAAAAATTATTAAATAATAAAACTAATAATAACTAATAAAAATAGCCTAAAAACTAACTAAGATATAACTAATAAATTAGAAAACTAATAATAATAACTAATAAAACTAAAACCTAAACTATTAAATTAAACCAAAAAAAAAAAAACTAATAAAATAAATAACTAACTAATTGCTAAATAACTAATAATAAAATAATAAATAACTAATAATAAAAACTAACCAATAATAAATAATAACAATAAAAATAACCAATAATAATAATAATAATAATAATAATAATAATAATAATAATAATAATAATAATAATAAACTAATAATAATAACTAATAACTAAAACTAACTAATAAAAATAAAACATTAACTAATAATAAACTATAAACTAATATCTAAACTAATAACTAAAAAACTAAACTAACTAATAACTAACTAATAATAATAAAATTATAACTAATAAACTAAACTAATAACTAATAATAACAAACTAAACTAATAATAACTAAAAAAATTAATAAACTAATAACTAATAAAATAAAACTAATAATAATAATAAAAAACATAATAATAATAATAACTATAATAACTAACTTATAACTAAATATAACTAATAATTAACTAATAAAATAATAAAATAAAAACAACAACTAAAAAATAATAAATAATATAACTAATAACTAAAACTAATAACTAACTAATAAAATTGATAATAACTAACTAATAATAATAATAACTAAACTAAACTTATAAATAATAAAATAACTAATAATAAAGCTAACTATAACTAATAAATAACTAATAAAACTAAACTAATAACTAATAATAAATTAACAACGTAACTAATACTACCTAATAACTAATTAATTACTAAAACTAATAATAATTAACTTAAAACCTAATAATTAATAATAATAATAACTACACTAATAATAATTAAACTAATAACTAATAACTAACTAATAATAAAAACAAACTAAAAACTAATTATAATAACTAAATAAAAAACTAAACTAATAACTAATAACTAATGAACTAATAAAACTAACTAATAATAAAACTAATAATAACTAATAACTAATAATAATAATAATAATAATAATAATAATAATAATAACCTAATAATAATAACTAAAAACTAATAAACTAAAAACTAAAAATAAACCTAAAAAATTATTAAATAATAAAACTAATAATAACTAATAAAAAATAGCCTAAAAACTAACTAATAGATAACTAACTAATAATAAATTAGAAAACTAACTAATAATAATAACTAATAAAAACTAAAAACCTAAACTATTAAATTAAACCAAAAACAAATAACTAATAAAATAAATAACTAACTAATAACTAAAGCTAACTAATAACTAATAAAAACTAATAAATAACTAATAATAAAAACTAACCAATAATAAATAATAACAATAAAAATAACCAATAATAATAATAATAACTAATAATAACCTAATTATAATAAACTTAAAATAATAAAACTAAAAACTAATCAAACTAATAAACTAAACTAACAAAACTAATAATTAATAAACTAATAAAAACTAAACCTAATAATAAACTAAATTAACTAAATAAAAATTAATTAATAAAATAAAAACTAACTAACTAATAATAATAATAATAATAAACTAATAAATAAAACTAACTAAAAAACATAAAAACTAAAACTAAAACTAACTAATAAAAACTAATAACTAATAATAACTAACTAAAAACCTAATAACTAAATAATAATAATAATAAAACCTAAAAACTAAATAATAAACTAACTAATAAAACTAAAAAAACTAATAAAACTAATGAAAACTATTAAAACCTAATAACTAATAAAACTAATAATAATAAATTAACTAACTAACTAATAAATAATAACTAAATAATAAAAGTCTAAAACTAAAACTAATAACTAAACTAAAAAATAATAACTAAAATAAATAGATAAACTAATAACTAATAACTAATAAACTAATAATAATAAATAAACTAATGGTAATAAACTTATAAAACTACCTAATAACTAATAAAATAACTAACTAATAAATAAATAACTAAAAAACTAAGAAATAATTAATAACTAATAAAACTTAATTAATAAACAAATAAACTAACTAAAACTAATAACTAATAACTAATAATAACTAAACTAAAACTAATAATGATAACTAAACTAATAACTAATAAATAATAAAACCTAAAAACTAAAACATAAACTAAATAATAAAACTATTAAACTAAAAACTAATAATAGCACATAATAACTAAAACTAAACTAACAATAAATAATAATAAACCAAAATAATAACTAACTAACTAACTAATAACTATAAAAAACTAATAATATAATACTAACTAACTAAAATAAATAATAAAATTAAATTAAAAGTAATAAAATAAAATAAACTAAATTAAGAAATTAATAATTAAATATTAATAACTAAAACTAAATAAACTAACTAAATAAACTAAACTAAAAAACTAAATAAACTAAACTAATAACTAAACATAAATAACTAATAACTAATAACTAATAACTAAACAAATAAGTAACTAATAACTAAAATAACTAAAACTAATAAACTAACTAATAGCTAATAACTAAACTAATTAACTAGTAAACTAACTAATAACTAACTAATAACCTAACTAACTAACTTATAAAATAAACTAAACTAAAAATGAATAACTAACTAAACCTAAAATAACTAACTAATAAAACTAATATAATAAACTAAATTAATTACTAAACTAGCCAATCATAATAATAAATAATAACTAATAAAATTAATTAAACTAATAACTAATAACTAAAACTAATAGCTAATAATAACTAATAATAACTAATAAACTAATAACTAAACTAAGTAATAATAACTAAACAAATAAACTAAATAACTAATAAACTATTAATTAACAAACTAATAACAATAAAATAGAACTAGTAACTAAACTAATAATAACTAATAATTAATAACTAACTAAATAATAAAAAAATAAATAAATAAATAAATAACTAATAAATAATAACTAAAAAACTAATAATAATAAACTAATAAAACTAATAATTAACTAATAACTAATAATCAACAAAAACTAATAACTAATAACTAAATCAAACTAAATAATAACTAAAAAGTACTAACAATAAATAATAACTAAACTAAATAACTAAAATTAATAATAACTAAACTAATAATAATAATAAACTATATAAATAATAATAAACTAACCTAAAATTAATAACTAACTAAAAACATAATAACTAAACCTAATAAACTAATAAACTAATAACTAAAAATAACTAAACTAATAAACTAATAACTAACTAATAATTAACTAAAACTAATAATAAAACTAACTAACTAATAAAAACTTACTAATAATAACTAATAAAAACTAACAAATAATTAATAAACTAATAAAAGTAATAACTAATAACTAATAACTAATAAACTAAATAAAACTTAAAACTAATTAATAATAGCTAATAAACTAAAATAATAAAACTAATAAACCTGACTAATAACAATAATAATAATAATGATGACTAAATGATAATAATAATAATAACTATTAAAACTAACTAATAACTAACTAATAAAAACCTAATAATTAAAAATAAAACTAAACTAATAACTAACTAATAAACTAAGTAACAAAAACTAATAAAAACTAATAAAGGTAATAACCAAACTAATAAAAATAAAACAAAATTACTAAACTAATAATAATAACTAACTAATAAACAACTAAACTAATAACTAATAAACTAAACTAATAAAACTAAAATAACTAATAATAATAATTTAAAACTAATAATAATAACTAATAAAAAATTATAACTAAAAACTAAAACTAACTAAAATAAAATAACTAAACTAATAAAAATAACTTAACAATAAACTAACTAATAATAAAACTAATAACTCATAATAAACTAATACTAAAATTAAACTAACAATCTAAAACTAATAATACAAATTAAAATAACTAATAAAACTAATAATAACTAACTAATAAACTAAAAACTAATAAAATAATAAATAAACTAAAACTAATAAACTAACTATAACTAAATAAACTAAACTAATAAACTAATAAACTAATAACTAATAACTAATAATAACTATAATAAATAAAAACTAAAAAACTAAACTAACTAACTAAAAACTAATAACTAAACTAACTAATAACTATAAAAAATAAATAAAACTAATAACTAACTAAACTAAATAGTAACAAATAAAACTAATAGTAATAACTAATAATAATAAAATAATAACAAAACTAAAACTAAATTAACTAATAAATAAAATAACTAAACTAAACTAATAAAATTAACTAATAATAATAACTAATAACCAAATAATAACTAACTATTAATAAATCTTACTAATAATAATAAATAATAAAATAAATAACTAAATAATAATAAAATAACTATAAACTAATAACCAAACTAATAATAACTAATAACTATAATTAACTAAATTAATAAACTAAATAAAATTAAATTAATAACTAATAAAACTAATAATAATAGCTAATAATAATAAATAACCTAAACTAAATAACTAGTAATAACAACTAATAACTAAAAATTAATAAACTAAACTAATAAAATAACAAAACTAATAACTAATAATAATAACTAATAACTAATAATAAAACTAAAACTAATAACTAACTAAAACAAAAATAAAAAAATAATAACTAATAAAAAACTAAATAGCTAACTAAACTAAAAAAATAATAAAACCTAATAAACTAATAACAAATAAAACTAATAATAACTAATAATAACTAACTAATTATAATAACAACTAAAAAACTAAAACTAAACTAATAACTAACTAAAATAATAACTAAACTAACTAATAATAACTAACTAATAACTAAATAAATAAATAAATAAAATAATAAACTATTAATAAAACTAATCATAATAATAAGTAATAAAACCTAAACTAATAACTAATAATAAAACTAATAATTATAATTAACTAAAAAATTAAACTAATAACTAATAAACTAATAAACTAATAATAATAACTAATAAATAACTTATAAAACTAATAACTAATAATTAAATAAAACTAATAATAACTAAATAACAACTAACTAATAACCTAACTAATAACTAAAATAATAATAACTAAATAATAATTAATAATAAATTAATAAACTAATAATAATAACTAATAAATAACTTATAGAACTAATAACTAATAACTAAATAAAATTGATAATAATAAAATAATAATTAACTAATAACTAAACTAATAACTAAAAAAAATTATTATATGATAAACTAAAACTAATAATAACTAATAACTAAACTAACTAACTAATAACTAATAACTAAACTAATAAAATCTAAAAAACTAATAACTAAAACTAAAATAATAATTAAATAACTAAACTAATAATAATAATAAAACTAATAACTAATAACTAATAAAACTAACCTAATAAATAATAATAATAATAATAATAATAATAATAATAATAATAATAATAATAATAATAATAATAATAATAATAATAATAATAATAATAATAATAATAATAATAATAATAATAATAAACTAATAAAACTAATAACTAAACTAAAATAAAATAAAACTAACTAATAAATAATAATAAAACTAAATAACTAAACTAATAAAATAAAATAACTAACTAATAATAATATAATAAAACTAATAAAACTAATAACTAAAACCTAATAATTAAAACTAATAACTAAAAACTAATAAACTAAACTAATAAACTAAAAGTAATAATTAATAACTAATAAACTAAAATAATAAACTAAATAATAAAACTAATAAATAGCTAAATAACTAATTCATAATAAAAACCTATAACTAATAACTAAATAACTAAACTAAAATTAATAACTAATAAAATAACCGGACTAACTAATAATAGAAACTAATAACCTAACTAATAATAACTAATAAACTAAAAAATAATAATAACTAATAATAAACTAAAACTAATAAAACTAATTAATAAAACTAATAAACTAATAACTAAACTAAAATAACTAACTAAACTAATAAAACTAACTAAATAATAAACTAATAATAACTAATAAATAATAAATTAATAAAACTAACTAATACCTAACTAATAATTAAATAATAAAATAACTAAAACTATAACTAATAACTAAATAACTAACTAAACTGAACTAAAAACTAAAAACTAACTAATAATAACTAATAAAACTAAATAAATAACTAAATTAACTAAATTAAATAATTAATAAAGCTAACTAATAATAATAAACTAATAAAACTAATAACTAATAACAAATAATAATAGCTAATAACTAATAATAAAACTAAAAATTAACTAATAATAATAACTAATAACTAATAATGAAAACTAAAAACTAAGACTAACAAAACTAGTAAAATAATAAGTAATAATAAAACTAACCTAACTAATAATAAAAATACTAATAACCTAATGATAACTAATAATATAATATAAACTAATAGTAACTAATAAACTAATAACTAAAACAATAATAATAATAATAATAATAATAATAATAATAATAATAATAATAATAATAATAATAATAATAATAATAATAATAATAATAACTAAAACTAAACTATCCTAAACCTAAACCTAAACCTAAACCTAAATCAAAAACTTTAACCAAAAAATAAACAAAAATAAAATAAATAAACCTAAAATAAATAAACTCAATAAAATAAAAATAAAAATAAACTTAAGTAAAAATAAAAAATAAAAAATAAACTAAATAAATCTAAACTTATCGGTTTACTTATTTTAAAAAAATTAAAAATTTAAAAAATTTAAAAAAACTCCTAACCCTATACCCTATACCCCAAAAACCGTGAAACCTAAATCCTTTACCTTAAACCATAAACGGTAAACCCTAAACTCTAAACTCTAAACCTTAAACCCTAAACCCTAAACTCTAAGCCTAGAACCCTAAACCCTAAATCCCAAACCCTAAGCCTAGAACCATAAACCCTAAAACCTCTCGGCTGCGCTCCCTCTCTGGCGATTTTGTGGCAATTTTATGTTCTCGTGCAATTCTCTACGGTTTGACAGCATTTCGGGCCACCCCGATCGCGATCGCTATTTTATTACTTGTTTGCGCTCCCCCTGGTTGCTTATGTGATTCTCACTGGATCGTTCAATGGCGGAGGCATCGCTCTCCGTGCAACTGAACTCATCGCTCCTGGATGCGCCGACTTTAACCTCCGATCCTAAAGGTACTCTGGATCCGATTGCAACTATTAATGCGCCTGCTGTCAAGTCCTTTAAGGACGCTCTTTCTGGTAAGATCCCTAGCTCTAATACCTCAGTTAACTTAATTTCAACATCTTTCTATGGATTGCTGGCTGTCATGTCTTCTGACCAGGACGTGGAGAAATTAGCTAAGCCTTTTGAGTTCTCTTTGGTTGGTAAATTCTCTTTACGGTGCCCTACTCTAGATAATATCCGATCTTTCTTCCATAGCTTAAAGCTTTCGGGAGTCTTCACTATTAGGCTGATTGATCCTCGACATATCCTCATTCAATTATCAAATGATTTAGATTATTCTCGTGTCTTTGCTCGTCGCTCCTATTTTATGTATAATTGTCAAATGTGGCTCTTGAAATGGTCACCCCTTTTTGATGTCAAAGAGGAATTCCCTATTGTTCCTTTATGGCTTGCTTTCCCCAACATGAGAATTCACTATGTTACTCATCAAGTTTTGTTTGTGGTTGGGGCTCTATTTGGTAGACCCCTTCTAATTGATCAAGCCACTACCGCTAGATCTTGGCCATCTATTGCATGCATCTTGGTTGAGATCGACATTACCAAAAAATACCCCAAAGAAGTTTGGATTGGTTCAAAAAAATTTGGATATAATCAGAAAGTTGAATTTGAAAATTTCTCTGTCTTTTGCTCTCACTGTAAGATCCATGGCCATGATCACACTGAATGCTTTGTGTTACATTCTAACCTTAAAAATAATAAATCATAGGACACTAATACCTCTCTTGGAACTAGGAAAACCAATAAGTTAGCTTATGTGCCTAAAGCCACTCATAATGGAATTATCCTCCTACACCTACCCCTTTATTACCTACTGATTTGTCTAATGAAAAACATTCTGAGCTTGGTATAAATACTAATATTGAGGTGTGTCTTAATGATAACTTACCTACTTACTCCTAGAAATAATTTGGCTTCTCGACAAACCTTTGCTTCATTTGAATCTTAATGAAAATATGAATGAAAATCCTATATTGGCTCAAAATAATGTTGATCCTTTGGTACTAGACCAAAATCTGAATATGCATCATGGCAATGAAAATGTTATTTGTACTATTAATGGTACCTCCCCTTCTACTTCTCTAGGTGATACTCAGCTATCCAAATTTCTCATTCTAACTCGATCTTGAAGGAGAAATCACCACTACTAAAACATTGGATCCTCCTATTACGGATACCAAAACTAATCTTTTTTCGATGGAGATACTTTGGATTGATAGACCTTTCTAAAGTTATTAAAAAAATCTTATAAAGCCAAAATGACTAATAATAACTTCACTAGAACCACACGTTCTTCTCTTACACCTCATAAATAATTATGTCTTCCTCTCTTCCTTTTTTCATTTTTACTTTTTATCTTTTCTTTCTTGGTTTTTATATTATGATAAATTTTCTTATTTGGAATATTCAGGGTTGTGGGACACTCCCTGTCCGCAAGTGTTGAATGTCACTCATAACATCAAACTTCTTGTTATTATTGAGCCTTTCATTAACTCTTCCAAGATTGTCCATGTTGCTAGATCGCTTGGATTTCAAAATTTTTTCTTCAACCTTAATAATAAAATTTGGTGTTTTTGGAATAATTCCATCACCTTTTCCATCATTGACGATCTTGATCAATTGGTTAATGTCAAAATCTCTTTAGGTGAGTTTTCAGCTTTTGGTTCCTTCAGCTATGCTTCTTGTAATAGAGCTGGTAGGAATATCCTTTGGAATCACTTAAGAACCTTTGCCTCCTCAGTTAACCTTTCCTGGTTGGTTGGGGTGATTTCAACACTATCATTGCTTCTTCAAAAAGGTGGGGAGGATGTTCCCCTAACCTCCATTCCATGGAAGACTTCTCTAATATGATCCTTGATTGCAATCTGATTGACATTAGTTTTTCAGAGTCTGATTACACATGGCAAAACTCTAGACTTTGGCAGCGTCTTGATAGGACCCTCTTTAATTCTCTTTGGATCAATCAATGGCCTCTTACTTCTGTTGAGCATTTGAGCAAAACTTTATCTGATCATGCTCCTATTTTGATCTCTATCAAAACTCCCCCTCTTAACCCTTCTACCCTCTCACCTTTTAGATTCCAAAATATGTGGACCCAACATGGTGATTTCTCTAATGTTGTTCTCACGAATTGGATGGCTCCTGTTCACCCCGATAATTCCGTTAAAGGTGTGATTCGGCTTTGGCTTAAGCTCAAGAGGCTTAAACAAAATCTCAATTGGTGGAACAAGCATATTTTTAAAAATCATTTTACCAATCTTAAAGCTATGGAATAAGTGGTTTGTTCTCTTGAAGAGGCTATCTTAACTGATCCCAGTAAGCTTGATGAGTTGAGCATTGCTAAAGATAGTTTGATTAATTACCAAAATATGGAGGAAACCTATTGGCGTCAAAAAGTCGCTAGCAAATATATTGCTGATGGCGACAGAAACACTAGGTACTTCCATGCTATAAACAAAAAGCTTTAAACTCGATTAAGAAAATTAAGAACTCTAATGATGGCTGGATAACTGATAATAATGAAATTAAGGAATCTGTCATACATCACTTTCAAAATTTATTAAATTCTAATCCTTCATTAGACACACCCTCCAACACCCATCTAATCCCTTCTTTGATTAGCAATGAGGATAACCATTTGCTCACTATGCATCCCTCGGAAGTGGAGATTAGTAGTACTCTCAATAGCATGAACACTGATTCTGTTGCTGGCCCTGATGGTTTTACGACTCATTTCTTTCAACATTGTTGGCCATTTATTAAATCGATCTTTATTCTTTGCGTCATTGATTTCTTTGATGGCACTATTCAGATATTTTTCAAGTACTTCTATTGTCCTTATTCCCAAAACCATCAATCCTGAATCTTGGGGCAATTTTAGACCTATTAGTCTTTGTACCTTTTTTCCAAAACCTCATTGCTAAATTAATTAATAATAGGATTAGCCCCCTGCTCCATAAAATTATCTCTCCTAACCAAACTAGTTTTGTTAAAAATAGAGCCATATCTGATAATATTCTACTCGCTCAAGAGCTAGTTCATGACATTGATGTTTCTTCCAGAGGAGATAATATGATTTTCAAACTGGACATCTCTAAAGCCTTTGACAACCTTCCATGAGATTTCCTCTTTCAAATCTTACATTTGTTTGGTTTCTCTGATAATTTTATCCAGCTTATAAAAAGTTGTATCACTAACGTCTGGTTTTCTATTATCTTAAATGGTGAATCCCTTGGTTTCTTTTCTTCGAGCCATGGTTTGCGTCAAGGTGACCCTCTTTCTCCTTCTCTTTTTATCCTTGCTTTTGAATATCTTTCGAGGAGCCTTAATGATCTTTTCATTAAAAAACCTAACATGGCTTTTAAAACTCATGGTGGTTTCCCTATTTCTCATCTTAGCTTTGCTGATGATTTTATAATCTTCTGCAATGCCTCTCTTCAACATGTTAAAACTATTAAGAATCTCTTAAATGATTTTGGCAAAGTTAGTGGTCTCTTCCTTAATGAAAGAAAATACTGTTTTATTCCCTCAGCTAAGATTCCCACCAATAGACTAAATCAAATCTCCAGAATTACTAATTTTAAGCAAAGTCAATTTCCCATTACTTATCTCGGGGCTCGGCTTTTTAAAGGCTAGAAAAAATCTCATCTTTTTGATGACCTTATTCAAAAAATTTCTAATAAAATCTCAGTTTGGGAATTTCATTTACTATCCTTTGGTGGTAGGCTAACCTTGATTAAGAGCACTCTTAATTCCATGCCTTTATATCTCATCCAAACCATTGTGTCAACCATTTCTAGCATCAACGATTGAGCATCTCTAAATAAATTTTTTGGGGCTCCAATACCTCTTCTAAAAAATGCCTGGACCTCTTGGTTTAAAAGTTGTGGCACTTTTGACGAAGGTGGTCTTGGTTGTAAATCCATAAAAGAAGCTATCAATGTCTTTTCCTATAAAGTCTGGTGGAATTTTAGGAGTAATCATAATCTTTGGGCTAATTTCATGACTGCTAAATATTGTCAAGGTAAGCACCCCCTCATTTGTCCCTTTAAGCCGGGTGACTCTCCTGTGTGGAAAAGACTTTGTTCTGTCAAATGGGATGCAGAATCCTTAATTTTTTGGGGCATTAACTCTGGCGACTCTTTCTTTTGGCAAGATAATTGGAGTGGATGTGGATCCATAGATGACTTACTCTCCACCCATTCCACTGCCTCTATTAGAGTAAACTCTTTCTGGCATAACAATAAGTGGAACAATAGTAAGCTTGCTGATTTTATCCCTTTTACTTTCTTGAATATGGTTACTACTATTCCTATCACTCCTCATAATCAAGATCAGATTCTCTTTAAGCTCTCTCATAATGGTGACTTCAACCTCAAAAATGTGTGGCTTCACATTAAAGATATTCATGATTCCTCCTATGTATTCTCCAAACTTTGGAATAACACTATCCCTACTTCTTATTCTGTTCTTACTTAGCGTATTCTGAAAAATTTTATCCCTATTGATTCCTTGTTATGGGGTAAAGGGTTCCACTTACCCTCTAAATGCCAATGCTATTTCCATATTGAGAATGTTAATCATGTTTTTGTTAATGGGGTCATTGCTTCTAAACTTTGGATTTGGTATGATGATCTTTTTAACATTATCAATTTCAATGGCTCTCTTACCTTATATCAACTTCTTGAAATCTATTTTGATAATACTATTAAAGGTCACATTAAAGTTATCATTGCTATCACTCTTATCTGGTTCATATGGATGTACCGTAATGATGCAAAACATCGTGGGATTCCTATGAACCACGTGAGGATTATTGCTAGAACTGAAAACAAAATTCGTGACTTGTTTAAAGCCAATCTCATTCATTACAGACAATTCAAAGGCTGTAAATTTATCGCCAATAAACTGGGCATTAACCTATCGGATCAACCTTACTGTCGAAATGATAAGATTATCTATTGGAAAAAACCTCTTGACCATATTATTAAAATCAATACTGATGGCTCTGTCTCTCATAATGGCTCTGGTTGTGGTGGCATTTTTAAGAATTCTAAGGGTATATTACTATGTGCTTTTGCTTATCCCCTTATTTCCTGCACTGTCCCATTTTCTGAGCTTATGGCAGTCTTCAAAGCTCTTGAGATTTGCCTCCAAAATGGCTGGCTCAATATTTGGATTGAGGTGGATGATGTTCTGCTGATTGATCTTTTGACCTCCACTAAGATGAGCGAATTGTACTACCTCCTCAAGAAAACTAGAGCTCTTCTTTCTGGAATTTTAACATCACTCATGTTTGGCATGAAGGAAATGCTGGCGACCTTGCCAATCGGGTGCTAGATCCGATGGTAACATCTTCTTTAATCAACTCACCTTACCCAAACACTTGCATGGGCTGGTTAACTTGGACAACTCTAGGTTTCCTTATCTCAGAACTTAATCTACCTTTTTTCTTTGTTCATTGTTTCATCCTTTTCTGTATGCCTCTTTACTTTATGTTCCTTTTGGGTCTTTTGTGGATGTTTCACACGGATATTATTTGCTATCTTGATTTTTGTGGGCTCACTGCTTTTGGCATTTACACTGACAAAGGGCTGTTGTTGAGCTATGTGCATACTAATATCCTACATTGGAATTTTGTTGAGCAACGTGTCAGCTACTATTGGTTTTATAACAATCATTGCTGGAGAGAGATATTTATCATGATGGGTTTAGCTACTGCCATTATTTACTGTAACCGATTATTTCTCAAAGATATTACTACTTGGAGCATCTTAGTTACCTATGTTGTTTTTATGCATTATATTAGTGTTCATTATGCTGGTTGCAATATTTATTTTGAAGATTTATTGTTAGGTTGTTGGATTTTAGCTGATAATGATTGGTGGCTAGACTTTGAAATGCTGCTTATCTCCCCTATTAGATCACGCTCTTGTCTGCAGCTAATCTTGCTTTTAATTTGTTGGATTTCGTGCTATTCTGTCACGTAGCTTGGATCATCTGCCTTTATATAATGTTTGTGCTACTAACAATTGGGATGATGTTGTTTTCACTTGCTGCTGTTATGTATTTCCTGGTGCAGCTAGTCTTGGCCACTTCATTAACTATATGGGAATTTACTTATGCACTGTATAATTTGAATGGTTGGTTTTATGCCCAACTTGCTATTTTTTTATTTCTTGGTTGTTGGCTGGTCTGGTTTCTGTCTTATATCCAGCAAGCTGTTGCTGGGGTTGTTTATCTGTTTCAGCAGGGTGATTTTAGTGTTGTCTTGTTGTTTGTCTTTGCCAACCTTTTTTTCCCAACCTGTCAAGTGAGAATTTGTTATTTCCTGTTCTATTTTATTATTTCCTTGCAGGTTTGGATTCCCTTAATGGCTTCTCTGTTAGCCTTTACTATGGTTGTAGGTTTTTCTGCTACCCTGATCTGCTTTATCTGGATGGTTTTTTCTTTCTATTATCCTTTGATCCCTTTTTCTACCATTGTTGACTTTTGGTCTTTAGGGCCCTTTGACCATCTGGTGGACTTTGTGATTAATATCTGTTCCCTATTTTTTGTTTCTCTGACTATTTTTGCTTTTATCAATTTAATCGCTATTTTTCCCCCTTACATTCTTTCCCACTTGGTTCTTTACATCGGCGGTCGGTGATTTTCCATCTGATAATTTGGATCTTTACATCTATTTTTGGGTGGTCTCTTGGCCAGCTTGTTAGTTTTAACTGCCTTGGTTGTTGGTTGAACTGGATTAATACTCTACATGCTGTCTCTGGGGTTTTATTTTATTTTGCTCAGCAACTCTCTTTTATAGTTGTTGATTGCTTGGTGGATTTTTCCTTGATCCCCCTTAATGGTTTATTATATGCATATTACCTTAATTCTTTGGTTTACTTTATCTACTGCTATTTTCTCCATCTTCTTTCAGTTAAACCTATTTCTATTGCAATGTTTATCATGGATGGGTGGCTTTATGGCAAGCTAGCTGGTTTCTGTTCTCTAGCTAGTTATTTCTTGTCTTGGATATTTGCTATCTTGGCTTTTCAGGGCTTCTATGTTGGCTCCATCTTGGTTGGCTGTAGGACTTCTGGGTCCTATGTTCATATTTATTTTGACATTGATGTTGATGGTTTTGGTGATTCTTTATGCAGGTTCTTGCCTTCCAGATACCTGTTTTTATGCTCTATCTACTTGGTTATTAAATATGGCAATGTCTTCTCTGATGGATAAGTTTTATGGCCAACTTGATGTCCCTTCCTGTCTTGGATGTTGTTGTCTTAGGTGTTGCTGTCTTGGCGGGTTTTTGCCTTGGTTACCTGCTATCTTGCTTTTTCTAGATTCTAATGTTGATATTCATTTGAATCCATTTTTTTTTTCTTGGTGGGTTCCAATGTTGCATTAACTTCTTTCTTGTTGGGGTTGACTTTGGAATACTGTCTTTGTTTACATCCGGAGGCTCATCTCGATTGTTGTGATCTACATTATCTCTGTCTCTATTCCCATCTCAGTTTGGTTAGGTTGTGCTTGTCTCTGTCTTGGATGGTACTATGGAGATTCTATCTTTTCTTGCCTTGCTCTCTTGGTTGTTTGTTGATCGGATTATTCAATTTTGGTTGATTCTGCTGAGTTGTAGCGCATATGGTTGTAGGTTTTCTTTACCGATCTACTTTATCTGGAAGGTTTTTTCTTTTTATTATCTTTTGAACCCTTTTTCTACCATTGTTGGCTTTTGGCCTTTAGGACCCTTTGTCCAGCTGGTGGACGTTGTGATTATTATCTGTTCCCTATTTTTTGATTTTCTGACTATTTTTGCTATTATCAATTGGGTTGCTGCTGTGTTTTCCTGCTTCTATTTTTTCCCACTTGGTTACATTAACATCGGCGGATCCACGTGATTTTTCATCGATTATTTGGATCTTTATCTATGCTTCGTGGACTCTTGGCTAGCTTGTTGGTAATGCTTGCTTTGGTTGTTACTGGATTAATACTCTGTCTTTGTCTCTAGGGTTTTGGTTTGTTTTTCTCAGCAACTCTCTATTAAAGTTATTGATTGCTTGGTGGACTTTGCCTTGAACCCCCTAAATGGTTTACTACATGCATATCATCTTAATTTAGTTATCTGCTGCTAATTTCTCCAACTTTGTTCAGTTAAATTTGTATCTATTGCAATGTTTATCCTGGATGGGTGGCTTTATGGCAAGCTTGCTAGTTTTTGTTCTCTAGCTGGTTGTTTCTTGTCTTGGATATTTGTTGTCTTGGTTCTTCAGGACTCCTATGTTGGCTTCATCCTGGTTGGCTATAGGATTTCTGGGTCCTATGTTATTAGTTGTTTGACATTCTTTGTTCGATGGTTTTGGTGATTCATGCAGGTTCTTGCCTTGAGATACCTTTTTTTGCTCTACCTACTTGGTTATATGATGGCAATCTACTCTAATGGAGAGAGGTTTTATGGCCAACTTCGTCCCTTCGACTTATACATCTATGGTCAATTGGTGGGGTTTCGACTTTTCCGGTTTCTCAGATGACTTAATTCCCCTTGCTGGCAATGTGGTGTTGATTTTCTATTGTTTGCTGCTTATGGGCTTTGTAGCCGGCCTGAAAACCATTTTAATTCTTGCCTTTCTCATCTTTTCCCTACCATTGTTAGACTAATGCAGATCACTGTTAAGATGCTCTTAACTAATTCATATTCTAACCCTATCATGCTCTATCTGAATGGGTTGTCTTATAATGAGCACTTTAATGTTGTATCGATGAATTTCTTGTATTGGTGGCATTCTTTTGGTGTCTTATATCTTATTTATTTCCGTGGATGGGAACCTCTATCTCATTCGACTTTTCGATTCTCTATCTGATTAAAATTGCGTAAGTAGACTTTTATCAAATGGATACAATATAGGTTTGTTGGCTATGATGGCTATGATGCTTTCACTCCCTTTTGGTTTGGTAGTAGCTCTTATGATGTAACCCTTCTCTCCTCCATACATTCTCAATCAACTTAGTGATCTCTATCTTCCTTCTCTTAGATTACTGCATATATTACCAGATAACTTTTACATTCTTGTGCTTCTCTCTTGTCCTCTAGGTTTGCTCCAAAGTGTCAACATCATTCTCCCATTGGCTTAAATCAAATCTTTTGTATCTTTTTTCTTTTTTTTTATATAGTACTGGGTTTTGTCTTTTTTAAGGACCTTGTAACCCTCTTTTTGTGGTAATAAAATTCCCCTATATGGGGTTCCCCAAAAAAAAAACCCTAAACCCTAAAACCTTAAACCCTAAACCATAAACCCTCAAATCCTAAACCCTAAAACCTATAGCCCTAAACCCTAAACCCTAAACCTCAAACCTTAAACCCTAAACCCTAAACCTAAACCACAATTCTCTAACCCTAAAAATCAAAAAGCCTAAACTTAAACTAAATAAAACTTAAAAATAAAATAAATAAAAATATAAACCTAAATAAAATAAAAAATAAAATAAAATAAAAACCTAAACCTAAACATAGAAATAAAATATAATAACATAAAACTAAATTTAAATAAATTAAATAAAAACATTAACAAAACTAAAAAAAATAAAATAAATGTAAAAATAAAAAACTTAAAGAAAATAAAAACTAAACATAAAATAAAAATAAAATAAACCTAAAATAAAATAAAATAAAAAGAAAATAAAAGCCTAAACCTAAAAGATAAATCTATAAATAAATAAAAAATAAAATAGAAACACTAAACTAAAAAAAACTAAACCTAAAATAAAAATAAAATAAACAAAATAAAATAAATTAAAATAAACTTAAACCTAAATTAAAATAACCCAAAACCCTAAACCCTAAGTAAACCTAAAAAAAAATAAAATAAATAAATAAACCTAAACCTAAATAAAATAAAAATAAGATAAAATAAAAACCTAAACTAATGCTTAAACCTTCCTAAAAATAGAATAAAATAAAAAAATACAAACTGAATAAAAATAAAATAAATGAAAACCTAAACTAAGCTAAAATAAATAAAATAAACCTAAAAATAGAATACCTAAATAAAATAAAAACTAAACCTAAAATAAAAATAAAATAAACCTAAAATAAAAACTAAATAAAAACCTAAACCTAAAAAAACCTAAAAATAAATAAAAAAATAAAACCTAAATCTTAAACTAAAGGAAATCCTAAACCTAAAATAAAATACCTAAAACTAAACTAAAATAAACTAAACTAAAATAAATAAAACCTAATCCTAAACTAAATATAATAAAATAAACTAAAAATAAATCTAAACCTAAACTAAAAAATAAAATCTAAAAATAAATATAAAAGGAAAACCTAAAACCTAAACCTAAGAAAATAAAATAAAAAATCTAAACTTAATCCTAAAAATAAAAATAAAACTAAATTAAAAAATAAATTTAAACCTAAACCTAAAAAATAAACTAAAATAAAAAACCTAAACTAAAATAAATTGTTGGCTTAATGAGCCTCATGATCAATCTGATCAATTTTGATGATAACAAATGAATGTTTGGATGTTTTAATGAATATTTTATGTGTTTCGGATATATCAATTGCTAATTACATATCTAATACATCTCATAATATGTTTGAGGAAATTGCAAGAGGAGAAGAATGAAAGATAGATCAAATTGGATAATGTGAAGCTCAAAATATAATATTTTAGGTTATATGCATTTATTCATTGGCATGAATCAATTTGACAACTTAACATATTATTTTAATGAGGTTAATTTATACAAATCTCTATCGAATTAGCATTCAATTATATGTTTCATACATAGCATTTGAATTATCAAAATAATAAATGATAATGATTATTAAGTGTAATTATTTTATTTACATAATATAATTAAATATTTTAATTTATTTTGATGGTTATATGATAACTAACATATGTATGATTATATATAAATTATATCATAATATTTAAATGTCCCATGTCAAAATTAACAAAAATAAATAAAATTTTGTATTTTAGCCAAAGTTATTTTATAATCAAGGAATTTATATCTTATTTCATCTCCAATGGATTCCTTGGAATTTTTCCTTTAATTTGATAGGTCACATGACCCACGTTTGATTAAAATTGAATTTATTATGAATTTTCAAACATTAGCTGATTTTAATAATGAATGCATGCTACATGCTTTGAATATATTAAGAGTCATATTTGATTATTTTTACTTGCCCATGTGAATAGCCGAATTTTGGCTGCTTTAATTTAATATTTATTTAATATAAATTATATTTTTATTGAATATTAAATTATCACATGATAGCATGAGGTTAGAATAATATATTTTTTTGAAATAATACAAAATGACCTTCTTGCCTATAAATAGCCCTCATTCTCTTCATGAAAGCATTCATCATTCAAAATTCCAAAACCCTCCAGCAAATCTAAGAGAAAATTTCTTAGATTTTCCTTCCAAGTGTTCTCCAAATATTGCAAGATCAAATCCTTGGTTTGGAAGCTTCAACATCTTCAACTAAGCAAGCTTTCAAATTACTTGAGTTTGTTTTCTTGATCTTAATCCTTTTTAGTTGTTCATGCTATTTTCACCATCTATTTATTCTTTCCAATTTATACTTTCTGGTGGATTAGTCTTTTGACATTGTTTTTCACATCAAAGTTTCTCAATCATCTTTTTGTGAAAAACTCTTGTGATAGTTTGTAGGATCTATTTCAACTTGTTGAAATTTTTAACTTCCTACAAATTTCTTTTGGTTTTTTGAAATATTTCTTCATTAATCTTATTTTGAAAAATTATTTATTCTTAGATCTATTTTAGAAGTATATTTTAAGCATTTTAAATTAAATTATTATGCTGAAATTTTTTTCATATTTGCTAGATCTCTCTTTTTAATTAAAAGCTTACTACTTAGATCTATCATATACTCATTTTATTTAAGTATTTTGTGATCATTAGCTTTAATTGAAAGAATCTTTTTGGTTAAAATAAAATAAATTATTCCTTGCTGAAATTTATTTTATTGTGCAAAAGAATATTGTGAATTTATTTTAAAATAATTTTTATATTAGTCTACAAATTGTAATAACATAAACATCTTAGTAAAATCACTTTAAAATATTTATTTTATTATTTTTATCACAATTAAGTGAGCATTTTATCTTGCCAAAATATTTTAAGGATCATTTATAAGTTGTGAGATCATTGTTTGAATTGGATAGCTTGGTATATTTGTGAGAGATTTATTTTATCAAAATTTATTATTTTGTATTTTTTTGTGCTGTAAAATTTATATTGGGGTTGTACTCACCCCTTTGTAGGAGAGTACATATTATTGTAGGGGTTGTGCTCGCCCCGTTATAGGAGAGTATTATTTGTAAGCTATTTTGCATTTAGTGGATTCCAAGCTAGGGGTGGCTAGGCATGGACGTAGGCCGGTTTTGGGGTTTGGCCGAACCACATAAAAATTGTGTGCTTATTGTCTCTCTTTACTTTATTGTACTTTTATTTTTGATGCATTAAGAATTGTATCTTGTCATTATAAAATCAAAAATTAATTTTCTACTAAAACTTAAAATTTAAGATTTAAGTATTAAAATTTTTAATATCGAATTCACACCCCAGTAAGCACCAATTTTAGTGGATTCAAGCCGAGGGTGGCTAGAGCGTGGGCGGGTTTTGGGGTTTGGCCGAACCACATAAAAAATTGTGTGCTTATTGTCTCTCTTTACTTTATTGTACTTTTATTTTTGATGCATTAAGAATTGTATCTTGTCATTATAAAATCAAAAATTAATTTTCTACTAAAACTTAAAATTTAAGATTTAAGTATTAAAATTTTTAATATCGCCCAATTCACATCACCCAAAACTAATTAATAAAAACTAATAAATTAACAAATAATAATATTAACTAGCTAATAAACTAATAACTAATAAATTAACAACTAAACTACTAACTAGAAACTAATAATAACTAAACTAACTAATAATAATAATAATAATAATAATTAAAAAAACTAACTAAATGAACTAAAACTAACTAACTAAACTTAAAACTAATAGACAATAACTAACTAATAAACTAATAACTAAACTAATAAAATTAATAAACTAATAACTAATAATAACTAAAACTAAATAACTAAACTAATAACTAAATAACCTAAACTAACTAAACTAATAAAACCAATAATAAACTAATAAAATAAAACTAAATAACAAAATAAAAAAACTAAATAACAAAATAAAAAAACTAAATAATTAAATTAATAACTAATAAAGCTAACTAATAACTAATAATAATTATTAATAATAACTAATAACCTAATAACTAATAAAACTAACTAATAATAACTAATAAAATTAATAAAACTAATAAATAAATAAACTAATAAATAAACCTAAACTAATAAAACTAGTAATAAAAAACTAATAAACTTATAAACTAATCCTAATAAAAACTAATAACTAATAATAAACTAATAACTAATAATAACTAAAAACTAACTAACTAAAACTAATAACTAATAAAACTAAACTAATAAACTAAACTAATTAATAATAACTAATAAAACCTAAACTAATAACTAATTAAACTAAATAACTAAACTAATAACTAACTAATAACTAACTAAAATAAACTAAACTAATAACTAACTAAAAACCTAAAAACTAAACTAAAACTAATAACTAATAATAACTAATCAGAAATAACTAAAACCTAAATAACATAAAACTAATAAAACTAATAAATAAATAACTAATAAAAACTAATAAAGTAAACTAACTAATAATAACTAATAACTAACTAATAAAACTAATAAAACTAATAAATAATAATAACTTGCTAATAAAACTAATTAACTAATAACTAATAATTAATAACTAATAAACTAATAAAACTAACTAATAAAATAATTAATAACTAATAATAACTAAAAATAACTAACTAACTAATAAAAACTAATAAACTAACCAATAACTAACTAAAACTAACTAATAACTAAATAACTAATAAAACTAAATAAACTAATAACTAACAAATAACTTACTAATAACTAATAACTAAACTAAAACTTAATAAAACTAATAACTAATAACTAAACCTATAACTAAAACTAATAAACCTAATAATAAAACTAATAACTAACTAATAAACTAATAACTAAACTAATAATAATAAATAATAATAAACTAAATCTAATAAACTAACTAAACTAATAACTAACAAATAAACTAAAACCTAATAAACTAATAATAAAACTAAAAACTAACTAATAACTAAACCTAATAACTAATAAATTATATAACTAAAAATGAACAAACTAAACTAATAAACTAAAACTAAATAACTAATAATTAATAACTAAACCTAAACCTATAACTAAAAAATAATAATAATAAAGTAATAAATATACTTACTAATGATAATAATAAACTAATAAATAATAAAACTAAAAAGCAAATAATAAAAATAAACCTAAGAAACTAATAAACTAATAATAATAATAATAATAACTAAACTAATAACTAATAATAAACTAATAATAAACTAATAATAATAACTAATAAAACTAACTAAATTAATAACTAAAATAAACTAAAAAAACCTAATAGCTAAAAACCTAAACCTAATAATAACTAATAACAAAACTAAATAATTAAACTAATAAACTAAACTAATAATAACTAAAAACTAATAACTAACTAAATTATAAAAAATAAATAAATAACTAATAACTAATAACTAGAAAACTAATAATAATAAACTAATAAAACTGATAAATAATTAATAACTGATAATAACTAATAAACTAAACTAATAATTAACTAATAACTAAATAAAACTAAACTAATAACTATTAATAAATAATAACTAAACTAAATAACTAAAACTAATAATAACTAATAATAACTAAACTATAACTAATATACTAATAATAACTAATAAACTAATAATAACTAAAAACTAACTAAATAATAATAAACTAACATAAAACTAATAAATAACTAACTAAAAACATAATAACTTAACCTAATAAACTAATAACTAATAATAACTAAACTAATAGCTAATAAACTAATAAACTAATAAACTAATAACTAACTAATAACTAACTAACTAATAATAAAACTAACTGACAAATAATAACTAACTAATAATAATAAAAACTAACTAATAACTAATAAACTAAATAAAACTAAAACTAACTAATAATAATTGATAAACTAAAATAATAAAACAAATAAACCTAACTAACTAAAAATAATAATGATGACTAAATAATAATAATAAATAACAAAAAAAATTAATTAATAACTAATTTATTAAACTAATAAAACTAATAACTAACTAATAAAAACCTAACAACTAATAATAAAACTAAACTAATAACTAATTAATAAACTAATTATAAAAATAAATAAAAACTAATAAAAATAATACTAAAATAACTAATAATAACTAATAACTAAAACTAATAATAATAACTAACTAAAAAAAACTAATAACTAAAAACTAAAAATAACTAAATAACTAACTAATAACTAAAAAATTAATAACCAACTAAATAACTAACTAATAATAAAACTAACTAATAATAAACTAATAACTAATAACTAAACTAATAAACTAATAACCAAAAACTAAACTAACTAACTAAAACTAATAATAATAAACTAACTAAATAACCTAATAAAACTAAACTAATAATAACTAACTAATAAACTAATAACTAATAACTAATAACTAATAAACTAATAATAATAATAACAATAATACCTAACTAAACTAAATAAAAACTAAAAAACTAAACTAACTAACTAAAAAGTAATAATTAAACTAACTAATAACTTAAAATAATAATAAAACTAACTAACTAAAACTTATAAAACTAAACTAAAAACTAACTAATAATAACTAAACTAATAACTAACTAATAATTACTAATAATAAACTAACTAAAATAATAACTAATAAAAACTAATAAACTAAACTAACTAACTAAACTAATAACTAATAACTAATAATAACAAAACTAATAATAAAACTAAACTAAAAACTATAATTAATAACTAGTAACTAATAAACTAAACTAAACTAATAAAATTAACAAACTAATAAACTAATAACTAAGAAACTAATAAACTAATAAACTAATAACTAATAATTAAATGATAACTAACTAACTAAACTAATAAAATTAACTAACTAATAAATAATAAATAAACAAATTAAATAACTAAATAATAAAAAAACTAACTAAAAACTAATAATAATAAGTATAACTATAAATAACTAAACTAATAAACTAAATTAATAACTAAAACTATAACTAATGTAACTAATAATTAAGAAAACTAAAACTAATAATTAATAATAACAAATAACCTAAACTAAATAACCAATAATAATAACTAAATACTAAAAACTAATAAACTAATAAACTAGTAAAATAACTAAACTAAGTTAACTAAATAACTAAACTAATAATAAAATAAAACTAATAATAAAACTAATAAACTAATAATAATTAATAACTAAAATAAACTAAACTATTAACAGATAATAAAACTAAACTAATAATAAACTAAAACTAGTAACTAACTAAAACTAAAATAAAAACTAATAACTAATAATAACTAATAAAAAACTAAATAACTAACTAAATGAAAAAAACTAATAAAACCTAATAACTAATAACTAATAAAATTAATAATAACAAATAATAACTAACTAATAATAATAATAACTAAAAACTAAAACTAAACTAATAATTAATAACTAACTAAAATAATAACTAAACTAACTAATAATAACTAACTAATAACTAAATAAAATAATAAACTAATAACAAAACTAATAATAATAACTAATAAAAACTAAACTAGTACCTAATAACAATAACAAACTAAAACTAATAAAAATAACTAATAAAACTAACTAATAACTAAACTAATAAATTAAAAATTAATAACTAATAACTAAAACTAATAACACTAATAAAATTAAATAAATAAAAAATAATAACTAACTAATTAATAAACTAATAAAACTTATAACTAATAATAAAATTAATAATAATAAGTAACTAAAAAACTAAACTAATAACTAATAATAATTAAACTGATAAACAAATAACTAAATAATAAAATTAAACTTAATAATAACTTAAAAACTAAACTAATAAACTAACAAAGTAATAAAAACTTAATAACTAAATTAATAAAATAAATAATATTAATAATAAACTAATAACAAATAAAAACATAATAAGTAGAACTAATAAATAATAAACTAATTAATAATTATAATAAACTAACTAAACTAATAACTAAAAACTAAACTAATAATAATAAAATAAAAACAAATAACTAAATAACTAAATAACTAACTAATAACTAATAAATAAAATAACCAATAAATAACTAATAATCTAATAATAATAATAATAATTAAACTAATAATAATAAACTAAAACCTAAAAACTAATATTAATAATAATAATAATAAACTAACTAATAAAACAAAAAACTAAATAAACTAATAACTAACTAATAAACTAAAACTAATAATAAAACTAAAACCTAAACTTAAACTAATAAAAATAATAATAACTAATAATAACTAATAACTAAAACTAATAATAAACTAATAACTAATAATAAAACTAATAACTAACTAAACTAAAACCTAAAAACTAAATAATAAAACTAAAATAACTAAACTAAAATAAATAACTAATAAATAAACCTAAATAACTAAACTAATAACTAATAATAACTAATAACTAACTAACTAATAAAAAACTAATAACCAATAATAATAAAATAAAATAAAAATAAAAATTAATAATAATAACTAACTAAAACTAATAACTAATAATTAATAATAAAACTACTTAACTAACTAACTAATAAAACTAATAAACTAACTAACTAATAACTAATAAAACTAATAACTAACTAAAAAACTAACTAAACTAATAAAACACAATAATAATAATAATAAACTAAACTAAAAAATAAATAATAAATAAATAATAAAACTAATAATAAACTAATAACTAAATAACTAAACTAATAATAAACTAATAACTAATAACTAAATAAATAACTAAACTAATAACTAATAAAACTAAAAACTAACTAACTAATAAAACTAAACTAAAAAACTAACTAATAAAAGTAAAATAATAAACTAAACTAATAAACTAATAAACTAATAACTAATAACTAATAACAAAAATAATTTAAAAAAACTAAACTAACTAATAACTAATAATAAAACTAAACTAACTAATGGCTAATAACTAAAATAAAACTAAAAAAACTAAATAATAACTAAACTAATAACTAATTAGTAACTAAAATGAAAAAACTAATAAACTAATAACTAATAAAAACTAATAAAACTAACAAATAATAACTAATAATAACCTAATAACTAAACTAAAATTAAATTTAATAACTAATAAATTTAATAATAACTAATAACTAAGTAAAAATAAATATAACTAACTAAAATAAATTAATAAACTAAATAACTAGTAACTAAAATAAAAAATAAATCTAATAACTAATAAAACTAAATAAAGTAATAACTAATAAACCTAACTAACAACTAACTAAACTAATAACCAAACTAATAAACTATTAAACTAATAATAAAAAAACTAATAATAAATTAATAAAACTTATAATAACTAAAAAAACCTAAAAAACTAATAAAATAAACAAAACCAATAACCAAAAATAATAAAGAATAATAATAATAACTAATAACTAATAATAATAATAAAATAATAATAAAAAAACTAAATAACTAACTAATAATAACTAAATTTAACCTAAAATACCAAAATAATAGCTAACTAAGTAATAACAAAATAACTAAACTCATAATAAAACTAATAACTAATAAAAATTACTAAAACAAATAACTAATAACTAACTAATAAATAAAACCTAATAAACTAAAAAAACTAATAAAACTAAATAACTAATAAAACTAACTAAATAAACCTAATAACTAAACCTAATAACAAATAAAAAATTAATAACTAATTATAACTAATAATAACTAGTAATAACTAACTAATAACTAATAATAACTAAAAAATAATAACTAAAAACTAAAACTAAACTAATAACTAATAAAACTAATAAAACTAATCACTAAATTAATTAAATAATAACTAAACTAAACTAACTAATAATAACTAATAACTAATAACTAAAAAAACTAATAAAACTAAAAATTAAAACTACCTAATAATAATAATAACTAAATAACTAATAACTAAACTAAAACTAATGTAATAACTAATAATAATAATTAATAATTAAAATAATAATTACTAGACTAATAACTAAAATAAACCTAAATAACTAATAACTAATAACTAAAACTAAAAACTAATAACTAAATAACTAATAAACTAATAAAATAACTAAAGTAATAGCTAATAAATAATAAAATTGATAAAGTAAAACTAATAAACTAATTAACTAATAACTAATAAAACTAATAAATAAACTAATAATAACTAATAAATAAACTAACTAAACTAATAACTAATAATAATAACTAAACTAATAACTAATAACTAATAATAAAACTAATAAAACTACCTAAGCTAAACTAATAACTAATAATTAAACTAATAACTAATAACTAAAATAAATAAACTAATAATTAATAAACTAATAAAAACTAAATAATAAACTAACTAATAAACTAAAAATAAACTAAATAAATAACTAAACTAATAACTAATAATAACTAACTAAATAAATAATAAAATAACTAAACTAAAAACTAATAATAATAAACTAAATAATAAAAGTAATAAACTAATAAACTAATAACTAATAAATAATAATGAACTAACTAATAAACTAATAACTAATAAAACCTAATAAAATAATAATTAAATTAAAACCTAAAACTAAATAACTAATAATAATAATAATAACTAAACTAATAATTAAAACTAAATAAACTAATAATAAATAACTAACTAATAATAAATAATAAATAATAAACTAAATAACTAAACTAAAATTAATAACTAAACTAAAACTAATAAAAACTAATAAAACCTAATAACTAATAATAACTAAACTAATAACCAATAAATAAACTAATAATAACTAAAAAAACTAACTAACTAACTAACTAATAACTAATAAAACTAATAAACTAATATTTTATAACTAACAATAATAAACTAACTAATAACTAATAATAAACTATTAAACTAAATAATTAAACTAACTAATTAATAATTAACTAATAATAAAAAAATAATTAAATTGATAACTAACTAATAATAATAAACTAAAACTAAATAACTAAACTAATAACTAAAATAACTAAACTAATAACTAATAACTAATAATAAAACATAAACTAAACTAATAATAACTAATAACTAATAAAACTAACTAAACTAACTAAACTAATAACTAAATAACTAAACTAATAAACTAATAAAGACTAATAACTAATAATAACTAAAACTAATAACTAATATCTAATAACTAAACTAATAACTAATAAACAAACTAATAAAATAACTACAACTAAACTAAATAATAAAACTAAAACTAATAAACTAAACTAAATAAATAATAACTAAACTAATAAACTAATAAAACTAATAACTAACTAATAATAAACTAATAAACTAACTAACTAATAATAATAATTAATAAACTAAAAAAACTAATAAAAAAATTAAACTAAAAACTAACTAACTAATAATAATAACCTAACTAACTAATAACTAAAAACTAAACTAATAATAATAAACTAATAACTAACTAAATAACTAATAAAACTAAAAAATAATAATTAAATATAACTAAACTAACTAAACTAAATAACTAAACTAATAACTAATAACTAACTAACTAAACTAATAATTAAATAAACTAACTAATAATAACTAAAACTAAATAACTAACTAAAATAAACTAATAAAACTAATAATAACTAAACTAACTAACTAATAATAACTAAACTAATAACTAAACTAATAATAAATAATAACTAAACCACTATAATAACTAAATTAATAACTAATAAATAAATAAACTAAATAATAACTAAACTAATAACTGATAATAAATTAAATAACTAAATAACTAACTAATAACTAACTAAATAAAAATTAATAAACTAATAACCAAACTAAAAAATAATAATAACTAAACTAATAATAAAACCTAACTTAAAACTAATAATCTAAACTAATAAATAAACTAACTAATAACTAATAACTAAAACTAAACTAATAAAACTTAAAAAAACTAATAAAATAAATAACTAAATAAATAAATAAACTAATAATAGCTAAATAACTAACTAATAATAAACTAACTAAATAACTAAACTAATAAACTAATAACTAAAAACTAAACTAAACCTAATAATGAAATAATAACTAACTAAATAAAAATAAATAATCAACTAAAACTTAATAACTAATAACTAAACCAACAAGAAACTAAAAACTAATAACTAATAATAACTAAAAAATGAATAAATAATAAACTAATAACTAATAACTAATAAAATAATAAACTAATAATATCTTATAAACTAATAACTAACTAGCAAATAAAACTAAATAATTAACTAACTAACTAACTAATAATTAAGTACTAAATAAACCTAAAAATAAAACTAAACTAATAACTAGAAAACTAAACTAAATAACTATAATAAACTAATAACTAAACTAATAAACTAATAACTAAAACTAACTAATAATAAACTTAATAAACTAAAAAAATAATTAACTAAACCTAAAACTAATAAACTAATAAGTAAACTAATAGCTAATAATAACTAATGAAACTAATAAAACTATCTAAAAATTAAACTAAAAACTAACTAACTAATAACTAATAAACTAACTAATAACTAAATAAAAACTAATAGTAACTAATAACTAACTAACTAACCTAATAAAACTAATAACTAATAACTAATAATAAAAACTAATAATAAAAAATAACTAACTAAAACTAATAATAACTAAACTAATAAAATAATAACCTAATAAAATTAAATAACTAAACTAATAACTAATAATAACTAATAACAAATAATTAATACTAATAACTAACAAATAACTAATAATAAAACTAACTAATTAATAACATAAAAATAAAAACTAGCAACTAACTAATAACTAAATTAATAAATAAAAACTAAAAATAATAAACTAATAATTAAAAATTAAAAACCTAACTAAACAAACTAAAAACTAATGATAAACTAATAAACTAATAAACTAATAATAACTAATAAAACTAAATAAATAAAATAATAAGTAATAAAAATTAAACTAAAAACTAAATAGCTCGCTAAATTAAAAAAAACTAATAACTAATTAATAAAACTAATAACTAATAAAAACTAACTAAACTAAACTAACTAACTAAATAAATAACTAATAATAACTAAAACTAAATAACTAAACTAATAAACTAATAAAATAAATAATTAACTAAGAACTAATAATAATAACTAAACTAAAAACTAATAATAATTAAACTAATAACTAATAATAACTAATAAAACTAACTAAATTAATAACTAACTAAAACTAATAACTAATGATAAATTAAACTAATAACTAATAAAAACTAAAACTAATAAAATAATTATTATTATTAATAATTAATAACTAAACAAATAACTAACTAAAAATTGAACTAAATAACTAACTAAAACTAACTAAACTAATAACTAACTAGTAAACTAATAATAATAACTAACTAATAACTAACTAATAACTAAATTGCTAACTAACTAACTAATAACTAACAAATAACTAAACCTAATAATTAAACTAATAACTGAGTCATAACTAAACTAAATAACTAAAAACTAATAACTAATAAACATAACTAAATGAAACTAATAAAATAATAACTAACTAGTAATAATAATAAAACTAAAACTAGCTAATAACTAATAAACTAATAATTAATAAAAAAATCTAATAATAATTTATAAACTAAATAACTAATAATAATAATAATAACTAAATTAATAAACTAATAATTAATAATAACTAATAAAACTAACTAACCAAATAATAAAAAACTAATAAAACTAATAAACTAATAATAACTAACTAATATTAATAACTAAATAATGAACTAAAAACTAATGAAAACTAAACCTAATAAACTAATAAACTAATAATAACCTTTAATCACTAATAAAAATTAATAACTAAACTAATAAATAATAAACAAATAAACTAATAACTAATAACTAAAGTAATAAAACTAACTAATAACTAAGCTAACTAAACTAATAAACTAATAATAACCTAGTAACTAATAACTAAACTAATAAACTAATAATTAATAACTAATAACTAAATAATAACCTAATAAAACTAATAATAATTAACTAAACTAATAACTAATAAATTAATTAAATAACTAAACTAATAATAATAAAACTAAATAAAATAAAAACTAATAATAATAATAATAATAATAATAATAACTAAACTAATAACTAATAATAACTAAAAACTAACTAATAACTAACAATAACTAAACTAAATAACTAATAACTAAAACTAAACTAATTAACTAATAAAACTAATAAACTAATAACTAAATAAACTAATAAACTAATGACTAAACTAAAATATAACTAATTAATAATAACTACTAAAACTAATAATAACTAAAATGATAAACTAATTAATAACTAACTAAACTAATAACTAATAACTAACTAATAAAACTAACTAATAACTAAAAACTAATTAAGCTAATAATAATAATAATAACTAATAACTAACAAATAATAAAATCTAATAATTAACGACTAACTAAACTAATAATAAAATTAACTAATAAACTAATAGTAACTAAATAACTAATAATAATAATTAACTGACTAATAACTAATAAATAATAATTAATAACTAATAACTAATAAAATAATGATAAAAGTAATAACTAATAACTAAAAACTAAAAACTAATAAATAAATTAACAACTAACTAATAATAATAAAACTAAACTAATAACTAACTAATAAAAACTAAATAACTAAACTAACTAAATAACTAATAATAATAAAAGTAATAATAACTAAAACTAATAACTAAACTAAAAACTAACTAACTAATAATAACTAAAACTAATAAAACTAAAAACTAAACTAATAATAACTAACTAATAATAATAATAACTAAACTAATAGCTAATAAAACTAACTAATAAATAATTAATAAAATAACTAAACTAATAACTAATATTTTTTTAGGGAACCCCATATAGGAGAATTTTATTGCTAAAAAGAAAGGGTTACAAGATCCTTAAAAGGGGATAAACTCTAAGTCTACCATTCAAAGAGCTACAATCAACCTAAAGAGTAAATCCCCTATCTAAATAAAACTCACACAGCAAAAGAAAAGACAATATCCAAAATAAAGAGAAAAACACATATGCACCGACCGTATGTCCGCCAACGACAGTAGGAGGAGAGCTGGTGAGATTTTGCATCCAAAAGAAAATGCATGCTTGTAACCTGCATAAAAAAAAGAACTCTGCAAACAACTAGAAGGCCAGTTAGTACCCAGAAAATAAGAGTTAAATATAATGGGTAAACATAAAAATTAGAAGATGATAAAAGGATTTAAAAGGGGGAGCAGACACTCCACACTAGTTTGGGGTAGCCACATACATATGCATCCAGCAATAATGGGGGGATACAACACATATGCTACTACCATCCAAATATGGGAAATGATTTGCCACCCATCATAGAAACCAAACCTGTGAAAACAATCTATCCAAAAGAAAATCATATAGCTCAACAAAAGGTATGACCAATGAACAGAGAACTGCCAATTTACACTAAATGAAGCCAAAACCACCTTCCTTTCTTTTTTTCTTTTTTTTTTGACATCTAGGCTAATATACCGACAACCTCTATCTAGTAAATAAACCACACTAATCCACCAATTATAATTAAACTCAGGAGAAAATAGCATATCAGTGTAATTGAAAAGGAATAAGTCATGAAACCAATCAACAGGTCACCGCCTTATACCAAACCAGATACAGGCATACAGAACACCCAGTTCAGAATACAAAAAGTGAATCCTCCAACAACTCATATCATATAGAACCCTCATTTCTCCTAAAAGCAAACCACACAGCAACCAGCCGCAAAACTCCCAATCGAAGGGAAAGCAAATACATCACCAATGAAACATAGATTGCCAACATCTAACCAATACACATCCACACCAATCACATCCAATGTCCATATTATACTTAACGTGAAGAAGCTTAGGAAGATATGACCTATCATCCATATCCAAAATAGGAAGCCGTGAAAGTAACCTACAGGCAACCTTAAATGCCAGCACAAAATAAATCATTCCAAACTTACTGAGAAATTATGAAAAGCCTCCAGCAACACATCACATAAAACTAAAACAACAAGCAGCCACAATATGCCAAACTGAACAAAGGCCCTTACTGCTCCCAGGACAGAATAGCCGAGGTCACCATAGCAGCAACAATAAGAATGAGGGAAGATTTCCAGTAGAAAAGGAAAGCAGACTGCCAATATGCTCAAGTAAAAAGTATGAAACACATTACAGCAGTTAGTCAAATCAACAAAATCAGCCTTAGGAAATATTCCTAACAACTGCATAAAATTTTTTAAGAAAAACACAATACACATAGAGTGAAAAAAAAGAATTTTATCAGAGCCCATCTAAAAGGTCTTCCAAAAATCATTCCGATAAATACTCCCAAAAAAATAGATTTTTTGTACAGACCAAAAACCATATGCTCCAAAATGGGAAGGGGAAGCCTCATCCAGTCATACGATGAAACAAAATGCAAAACTAAAAGCTTACATATTCCTAACATAAGGTAAACCACTTTTATCTAAGTTAACAAGCCCCCTTAATAAGGAGGGAATATTATCATAAGATAATATATTAATCATAGAGGATTTTGCACCCAAATTGGCAAGAAAATCCACACAAGAGTTCTCTTCTCAATAAATATGTGAGATATGATAATCAAGAGAAGCAAGAAGCCTCCTTGTGTGGTTGAGAGTATAGTATACTTCAGTATTACCATGAGCTCCGGAGTTTAATAAATTCAGAAGGAGGAGAGCATCAATTTCAAACCAAACTTTTTTAAATACTTTCTGAATGCATAGTAATATCCCATAGTGGAGGCCATAAAGTTCAGCAAAAAGAACATAACAGTGTCTTAAAAGGAATAGCAAATGCAGCAATTATGTTGCCTTTAAAATCTCTTAAAATACCCCCACAACCAAAAAGCCCATTAGCAACAGAACTATCAGTATTAACCTTAATAATATGATGGTGGGGTTTCATCCAATAGATAGTCTTACAAATAGAATCAATTTCAGTAGATGGGAGAGAAATCCCAAAGTAGTGTGCCAGTTGTTTAGCATCTTTGAAGCTAGATGGGGGAAGAACGTTAGCTTTGTAAAGGGAGGTAATTTTATATTTGGTTCTAGAAATAATGCGATGAACATTCATGGGAATATCATTATGTTTAGCATCATTTCTTTCCCACCACATAACTGCAGTAAAGTAATATCCATAACACATTTGACATGACCTTTCAAGGAAGAGGATAGAAAATTATTTAAAAGGCATAATATAGAAAGGGATCCATCAAACATCAGGGTATTACACAAATTGTCATACCAGTACCAAACTTTAGCCGCAATGGGGCCATTAACAAAGACATGATCCAGAGTTTCAATATGAGAGCAGCATTGACATTTGGATGGGAGTTGAAAGCCTTTTTTTTAGGAGAATGGCATCCACTAGAATGTATTGTTTAAGGATATGCCACACAAGGATTGAAAAGGAGGCAGGGATAGAGTTACTCCAGAGTTTGGGAAAGATGACAGAATCTTGACTTTTGAGTCTAATAGCTTGCCACACATCCTTAAAAACAAAATCACCTATGGATGAATTATTAAATAGAATTTAATCCATTTTATTGTCTGTTGGAATAATATTCAGGATTTTGTTAATAATCAAATTAGGGATATAGGAACCTAACTAATCAATATCCCAAGAATTCTAATTAATGAAATGACTAACTTTGATCCTGTCAATAGATTGAGTATTGAGTAAGGAGTCAATAGAACCTAGATCCAGCCAATTATCTTGCCAAAAGAAGGATGAACCAGAATTCACGCCCCAAGAGATCAAATCCTCAACAACCCACTTGATGTTACATAGTTTCTCCACATAGGTGAGTCCCCTATTTTGATGGCACAAATAAGGGGATGATTACCCTTACAGTATTTGGCGAGAGTAAATTTCAACCAGTAGCTATGATTGCTTCTAAGATTCCACCATATTTTGTAAGAAAAATATTTAATGGAGTCTTCTAAAGTTTTACAACCTAGCCCACATTCCTTCAAAGGGCCACAGCAGGTCTGCCAACTAGCCCGATGAGTTTTTTAGAGGATGAAGTTGAACCCCAGAAGAATTTATTGAAAAGAAGGTTAATCTAATTAATGACAGATGTGGTAGGAATAATAGTGGAAAGTAGATAGATGGGTAAGGAACAAAGAATACTTTTAATCAGTATCAGTCTGGCTCCAAAGAAAAGAAGATGAAATTCCCAGGAGAAAATTTTCTTATAAATTTTTTGAATAACTCATCAAAAAGGTAAGATCTTTTAACACCGTGGTATAGAGGAGTACCCAGGTATTTAATAGGAAGAGTAAGGTGGGCGAATCTCGTGATATTCTTAATAGTATTGATCCTTGGAAGAGGAATCGATTTACTAGCTATGAAGCCACTTTTGTCAAGGTTAATTTTTAAGCCACTCTCCCTACCAAAATGAATAAGAAACTTATAAAGTATCTTTATGTAACGGGTAGACCCATTGCAAAAAATAATGAAATCATCCGCAAAGCTGAGGTGTGAGATAGGAAAACCACCCCTAGTCTTGTAATACATGTTAGGCATTTTGAGAAACATAAGATCAAGGCTTCGAGAAAAATATTCCACCGTGATGATGAAAAGGGCCGGAGAGAGGGGGTCCCCTTGCCTTATACCATGGGATGAAGAAAAGAAGCCATGGGCCTTGCCATTAATAAGTAGAGAAAACCTAGAGTTTTTAACAACATTCTTGATCAATGTAATAAATGTATCAGAAAAATTGAAGAGGGATAGAATTTTATAGAGAAAATTCCAACCAATATTATCATAGGCTTTGGAAATGTCTAACTTAAAAACTAGATTCCCACACCAAACTTTGGTGTTTAAATCATGGACAATTTCTTGGGCTAACAATACATTATCAGAGATAGATCGACCTTTGACAAAACCCGTTTGATTGGGGGAAATGATTTTGGGAAGTAAACTACCTAGTCTCTTGGCTAGGATCTTAGATATGAGCTTATTAAAAAAAGTACAAAGACTTATAGGTCTAAAATGATTCCAAAGTTCGGGATTGTCAATTTTTGGAATAAGAACAATGAAAGTGCTAGAAAATAATTTGGGGAGGATGTTTCCTTTAAAAAATTCCAGCACAGCTTTGACCACATCATCTTTGATAATATTCTAACATTTTTGAAAGAATAATGGAGTGAATCCATCAGGGCCAGCCACAAAATCTGAATTCATATTTTGTAGGATGGAAGTGATTTCAAATTTCGAGGGTAAGGAGGTAAGCATTATGTTATCTTCTTTGGTAATGATATTAGGGATAAACTCAGGCCAGGCTAATTCCTCATAGTTTACCTTATTATTAAGAAGGTTATTGAAGAAAGACACACCCGAATCAGCAAGTTCCTTGTCCTCGGAAACCCAACTATTGTCAGTATTTTTGATTTTCTTGATGTGATTCAAGGCCTTTTTCTTCTTGATCAAAGCATGAAAGTATTTGGTGTTCATATCACCCTCCGATAACTTTTTAGCAGAAGCCTTTTGCCTCCAATATGTTTCCTCCATGTCTTGATAGCAAGTTAACCTATCTTTGGCTAGATTTAATAAGATATTTTTAGAGGTATCTAGGACAACCTCTTCTTCTAACGTTGTGACCTCATGTTCTAAATCTTTTATGTTTGTGAAGAGGTTTTTGAAGCAATGTTTGTTCCACCATTTGAGGAATTTTTTAAGCCTTTTTAATTTAAGCCATAATCTCTTCATTCCAATAATCATCAGGATAAAGCGGGTCTCCCCAATTGGTAGTACCACCTCCGCTAATCTATCATCTAGAAGCCACATATTTTGAAAACGGAAAGGAATATGGGAAGAGGGGGATTCCGTATTAACCTTGACAAAAATTAGCAAAGGAGAGTGATCAAATAGGGTTCTACTGAGGTGTTCAACTGAAGTAGTTGGAAAGGAATTGATCCATAAATCATTAAAAAGGATCCTATCAAGTCTTTGCCAAAGTTTGTGATTATTCCAAGTGAATTGAGAACCAATGAAACCTAGATCAGACAAGTGGCAATCCAGGATCATATTATTAAATTCCTCCATAGAGAATAGGTTGGGAGTATTTCCACCCATTCATTCTGAAGAGGAAGAGATAGAGTTAAAATCCCCACCAACAAACCAAGGAGCGTTAACTGAGGTCAAGAAATTAACAAGATCTTCCCATAGGCTTATTCTACCATACCTACTACTGGAGGCATAAACAAAAGATCCAAAATAGGCCCAATTGCTAAAACAGATTTTAGCATTCAAGATCTGTTGAAGGTCCTGGATAATATGAATCACGAAAGGAGTTTTCCAAAATATCCAAATTTTATTAGTCAAGTTCGCAAAAAAACTACTAAAACCAATCATTCTAGCAATAGATTGAATGCTAGAAGGGAGGATAAAGGGTTCCAGAATTGCCAGAAAAGAAATGTTATGGGTGCAAACTAAGTTGTTGATTCTATTGCGAACAGAGAGGGAGCCTATCCCTCTCGCATTCCAGATCAAGAAAGAGACCATTTACTTAGGATGAGAGGAGCTAGATCTAGTAACTCTAGCAGAGCTAGGAAATTTAGGTTTAGATGGTTTGTTTCTCTTTTTTGAAACAATGTGAAAAATCATTTTTCAAACCAACAGCCTCACCATCAGATAATGAATATACAGTTAAGTGTTTGTTGCCAATAGGAGCCTGGAGGTTAAAGGTCAATTCTCCTTCTTTCAAATCATTGTTGAAGACCTAATGCACCTTAGGTTTAGGGTTTAGATCAGAGTTAGAAGAAGAATTATAGGAGGGATTGGCATTATGCAAAACTCAAATACCTAGACAGGGGTGGAAGTTATCTCTAAATACTGCACATCCTCCAATCCTACATTAGCATTCATATGATCTTTAGCTACTGGAGATGCTGAAGTATGAGTATTTGAATTAGTAAGTGAATCAATAACAAGAGGGGATCTAGAGCTAGTATTCGAAGCATTAATGTCAATATTATGATTTTGTAAATGGGTTCCAACATGAGGAGTATGTTCCTTAATAGGAGTTGTGCCAACTGGAAATTGCTCCTCCGTATCCATCTTGGATTCAGGGTGATGAATAAGAAGTTGGGCTCATTTTTATCAAGAACTAGGGCAGTTATATTAGTAGCCATATCCTGTAACGGTTCATTCAGAGTGGCCTTAATGGCTGGAGCAGCTTTGGGTACCATAGGATTCTTCTTAAGATGCAGATGAGCAACAAAACAATCGACAAATCCATGGCCATGAATTTTACAATGGGAGCAAAATATAGGGAAGTTTTCAAATTCTACTTTTTATAAATATCCATATTTTTTTGATCCTGGCTAAATTTCCTTGGGATATTTTTTAGTGATATCCAATTCCACAATTACTCGAACAACAGAAGGTCTAGTGCTAGAAGCGGTTGCTTGGTCCAATTGAAGAGGCCGACCGAACAGACAAGCCACCACATAAAGAAATTTGGGATTAAAGAAGTGCACTCGGAGGTTAAGGATAGACAACCACACTGGAACAATAGGAGATTCCTCCTTAATGTCAAAAAAGGGGTCCATTTCAATAACCACATTTGGCAATTAAAAACAAAGTATGAACGTCTTGCAAAAACACGAGAATAATCCAAGTCGTTAGATAATTGAGTCAAAACATGCCGAGAATCAATCAAACCCACTGAAAAAACTCCAGTCAGTTTCAGCGAATGAAAAAAATTTCAGATATTGTCCATAGACGGACGGCGAAGAGCAAATTTACCAACCAAAGCAAATTCATATAGTTTAGCTAGCTTTTCCACCATTAAATCTGAGCACATAACATCAGGAACTCCCCGGAATGTTGTAAAAACAAAATCGAAGGACTCACTAGAGTTATTTGCTTTACTCGCAAGCACCTCCTTCAAAGATTTAGCTACCATGGAAGGATTAGCACCAGAGTTGCCAAGAGAATCCATACCTGTCGCAGTCACACGAGATGATGTGGGATTCCCCCAAGGAGGAACCACGATAGATTCCATGATCAAAAATAAAGCATAACAGAGAAAGCAAAAATGGTCCCTGGCTCGAGATCAATTAATCGTAACCAATAATAATGTAAGAGGAGATCGTCAAGAGGGACGGTAGGCATAGCGCTCGAGCGAGAGGGATTTTCAAAAGCTGATCTTATTCTAAGAAATATAAGTTAATACATCGTTCATGCATCAATTCATTGTCCTTCACATATTTTAAGACATGTATTTCTATATAATCAAGCAATCCTAACTAATAACTAATAATAAATAACTAGCTAATAAATTAATAATAAACTAATAAACTTATAACTAAAAATAATAATAACTAATAATAATAAACTAAATAAACTAATAATAACTAACTAATAAACTAAATAACTAACTAATAACTAATAAACTAATAAAATAATAAAATAAATAAACTAATAAACTAATAATAATAACTAAGCTAATAACTAAAACTAACTAACTAACTAAAATAAAACTAACTAAAATAATAACTAATAAAACTAACTAAAACTAAAAACTAAACCTAATAAACTAACTAAACTAATAATAATAACTAATAACTAATAACTAACTAATAAACTAATAACTAACTAAAAATAACTAAAACTAACTAATAACTAAACTAATAATGACTAAACTAACTAACTAATAAATAACTAATAACTAACTAATAAAACTAATAACTAATAATAATAACTAAAAAACTAATAAAATAATAACTAATAACTAGTAAAAACTAACTAACTAATAACTAAACTAAACTAATAATTAACTAAAAACTAATAAAAACTAGCAAACTAATAACTAATAAAACTAATAATAACCTAACAAATAAAAAAATAAAAAACTAATAAACTAATAAACTAAACTAATAACTAATAACTAAAACTAAAATAATAATAAAACTAATAATAACATAACTAATAACTAATAATAATAACTAACTAATAAATAATAATAATAAACTAAAAACTAAAACTAAACACTAAAACCTAATAAAACTAATAAACTAATAACTAAACTAATAATAAATAATAATTAACTCATATTGACTAATAAATAACTAACTAATAAACCTAAATAATAAATAAATAACTAATAAAACTAACTAATAAACTAAAAATTAAAACTAAAACTAATAACTAAAAATAATAAAACTAATAACTAATAATAACTAAAAACCTAACTAAAACTAACAAATAAACTAAATAACTAATAAATAATAATAATTAATAACTAACTAATAAACAATAACTAATAATAATATAATAATAAAACTAAAAACTAAACATAACTAATAATAATTAAAATTAACTAAACTAATAACTAATAATAATAATAATAATAATAATAATAATTAATAATTAATAAAACTAAAATAATAACTAATAACCAATAATAATAAAACTAACTAAACATAACTAATAAAAGCTAATTAAATAACTAAATAAACTAATAAAAACTAAATAATAAATAATAAATAATAAAAAATTAACTAACTAAACTAATAACTAATAAAAAAACTAAACTAAAAAACTAATAATAACTAATAAAACTAATAAAACTAAAACTAATAACTACATAAACTAATAATTACTAATAATAAATAACTAAAAATAATAATAATAAATAAAACTAAAACTAAACCTAATAAATAACTAATAAAACTAAAAACTTAAAAAAAACTAATAACTAATAATAAATAACAAAAACTAATAACTAATAAACTAAAACCTATAAAACCAAATAACTAATAAAACTAATAAAAATAACTTATAATAATAAAAATAATAAAACTAATAATAATAAACTAAACCTAATAATAATAACTAAACTAACTAACTAATAAACTAATAATAATAAAACTAACTAATAATAACTAATAACTAATTAATAATAATTAATAACTAAAACTAAATAACTAACTAAACTAATAACTAATAATAACTAAACTACTAATAATAATAACTAATAATAATAAATAACTAAATTAATAATAAAATAATAATAATAACTAAACTAATGAACTAAATAACTAATAACTAATAATAATAATAACTAATAACTGATAACTAATAACTAATAAATAATAAACTAATAACTAATAAAACTAATAAACTAATAATAATAAATAAATAAAATAATAATTAAAACTAATAATAATAATAGAATAAACTAATAACTTACTAATGATAACTAAAAATAACAAACAAATAAATATAACTAATAAAAACTAAACTAAACTAACTAAATAATAACTAAAAATAAACTAATGACTAATAATAAAACTAAATAAATAAAAATAATAAACTAAATAACTAAACTAATAACTAATAAATAAAACTAAATAACTAAACTATTAAAAAACTAATAAAACTTAAACTAATAAACAATAAAAACTAATAAACTAATAAAAACTAATAAGTAAATAAAATTAATAAACTAAAACTAATAACTAACTAAACTAATAACTAATAAAAAACTAATAAAACTAAAACTAATAATAATTAGAAAACTAAAACTAACTAATAATAATAATACTAAAACCAATAAACCAATAATAAAATAACTAATAACTAAACTAAATAAAAAACTAACTAAACTAAAAACTAAACTAAAACCTAAATAACTAATAAAAACTAATAAAACCTAATAAACTAAACTAACTAATAACTAATAAACTAATAACTAAAATAATAAACTAACTAACTAACTAATAATAATAACTAACTAATAAACTAATAAACTAACAAAAATTACTAATGACTAATAACTAATAACTAAAAACCTAATAATAATAATTATAAACTAATAATAAAAGACTAATAAAAAATAACTAAACTAACTAAACTAATAACTAATAAACTAATAATAAAAAAATTACTAATAATAACTAAATAAATAACTAACTAATAAAAACTAAATAATTAAGAAATAACTAAAAACTAATAAAAACTAATAACTAATAAAATAAACTAAATAACCAATTATAAACTAAACCAATAATGACTAAACTAATAATAAATTAAACTAATAAACTAAAAACTAATAAAACTAAATAATAATAAACTAAAAAACTAAAATTAATAACTAATAACTGATAACTAATAAAAACTAATAATAATAATGAAACTAAACCTAAAACTTAATAAACTAATACACTAATAATATAATAATAACTAATAACTAAAAATATTAAATAAAATTGATAACTAATAATAACTAAAACTAGTAATTATAATATAACTAATAAAAATAAATAATAACTAATAACTAATAATTATAAACTAACTAATAATAACTAAAACCTAATAAACTTATAACTAATATAACTAACTAAAGCTAATAACTAACTAAAAATAATAACTAAACTAAAACTAATAAAAAAAAAACTAATAATAACTAATAACTGATAACTAAAAACCTAACTAACTAATAAAACTAAAAACTATTGAAACTAAACTAATAACTAATAAAGTAACTATAATTAATAAATTAATAAAACCTAATAATAATAATAATAACTAAACTAAACTAAAAACTAATAAAACTAAACTAATAAATAACTAAATAATAAGACTAAAACCTAATAATAATAAACTAAAAATAACTAAACTAATAACTAAGTAATAAAAATAAACTAATAACTAATAATAATAACTAACTAATAACTAAAAATTATTAACTAAATAATAACTAAACTAAAAAACTAATAAAACTAAATAATAATACTAATAAACTAAAACTAATAATTATAACTAAAATAAACTAATAATAGCTAATAATAATAAATAAACCTAATAACTAAACTAATAATAAATAATAATAACTAATAACTAATAATAACTAAAACCTAATAACTAGAAATAAATTAACTAATAAAAAGCTAACTAATAAATAATAATTAAACTAAAACTAATTAATAAAATAAACTAATAACTAAAAAATAACTAAAACTAATAATAATAATAAATAATAATAACTAAAATAACTAACTAATAATAATTATAATAACTAATATAATAATAATAATAACTAAATAATAAAACTAATAATAATAATAAACATACTATCTAAAACTAATAATAAAAACTAAATAACTAATAACTAATAAAACTAATAAATAAGAACTAATAAAATAAAAACTAATAAATAATAAAAAATAATAATAAAATTAATAAAAATTAAGCTAATAAACTAATAATTAATAACTAATAATAACTAAAAGCAAACAAAAAACTAAACTGATTACTAATAATAACTAACTAAACTAATTAACTAACTAACTAATAAAATTAAAAACTAATAACTAATAATAAAATAAAAAACTAAACTAACTAATAATTAAGCTATAAAAAACTAAAAACTAAAACTAGTAACTAACTAATATAACTAATAATAACTAAACTAATAATAATAACTAATAAACTAATAATTAACTAATAAATATAAAACAAAACTAACTAAAAAAACTAACTAATAACTAACTAAAATAACTAATAACTAATAATAAAATTAATAACTAAAAACTAATAAAACAAACAAAAAAGTAATAAAGTAAACTAATAACTAAAAAACTAAATAACTAATAAAAATTAAACTAAATATACTAATAATAAAACAAATAACACTGCAACATAATACATAAAACCTACTAACTAATAAAATAAACTAACTAAACTCACTAAATAAAACTAATAAAACTAAACCTAATAACAAATAAAAACTAATTAACTTAACTAAATAACTAATAATTAAAACAATAATAAAAACAAAAACTAAACTAAAAACTAAACTAAGCTAACTAAACTAACTAACTAAACTAATAAAACTAATAAAACTAATAAAAAAACTAAACTAAACTAATAAAACTAACTAACTAATAAAAACCAGTAAAACCTAATGACCTAAAAAACTAACTAAACTAACTAAAAAAGCTAAATCTTAAAAACTAAACTAAACTAACTAATAAAATTAAAACCTAACAACTAATAACTAAACTAATATTTAACTAACTAACTAACTAATAACAAAATAAAATTAATAAACATAACTAAAAACTAATAACCAACTATTAATAAAACTAAACTAATAACCAAAAAACTAAACTAAACTAATAACTAAAACTAATAACTAACTAAAACTAAAAACTAACTAGTAATAAACTAATAAAACTAAGCCCAACTAATAATAATAAACTAATAAAACTAAAACTTAAAAACTAATAACTAAAATAATAATAATAATAATTAAACTAATAACTAAAAATTAATAAACTAATAACTAATAAAAACTAACTAAATAACCAAAAAAATAAAACTAAACTAATAAACTAAACTAATAATAAACTAACTAAACTAATAACTAATAATAAACTAATAACTAATAATAATAAATAACTAAACCTAATAACTAAATAACTAAAACTAATAATAACTAATAACTAATATTAAGTAAAAAACCTAAAAACCTAACTAACTAGCTAAAAACTAATAATAAAACTAACAAAACTAATAAACTAATAATAAATAATAAAATAACTAAACTAATAACTAAAAAACCTAACTAACTAGCTAAAAACTAATAATAAAACTAACAAAACTAATAAACTAATAATAAATAATAAAATAACTAAACTAATAACTAAATAAAAAATAAATAAACTAATAATAAACTAACTAACTAATAAATAACTAATAAAAACTAATAAAACTAATAATAAATAACAAAATTAAGGACTACAACTAATAACTATGTAATAAACTAAACTAGCTAATAAATAACTAAATAACTAAACTAATAATAACTAAATAATAAGTAAACTAATAACTAATAAAATAACTAATAATAGCTAACTAATAACTAATAAAATAATAATAAACTAATAACTAATAAATAATAATAATAAAAATAAAACTAATAATAATAACTAAATAAAAATAACTAAAACTAACTAATAAATAACAAAACTAATAACTAAATAAAAACTAACTAATAAATAAACAATAATAATAAATAAATAACTAATAAAACTAACTAAAACAAATAAACTAATAACCAATAATAAAACTAAATAACTAAATAAAAAACTAATAACTAATAACTAAAACTAATAAACTAATAACTAATAAACTATATAATAATAAGTAAACTAACTAAATTAATAAAATAACTAAATAACTAACTAAGAAAAAAACTAATAACTAAAACTAATAAAATAATAACTAATAATATCTAGTAATAACTAATAATAAAATAAATAAAGTAACTAAGCGAAAATCTAATAATTAATAATAACTAAAATAAATAATAAATAAACTAATAAATTAAATATTTAATAAATTAATAACTAATAATAACTAATAACAAAACTAAACTAATAACTAACTAATAACTAATTAAAACTAATAATAAAATAAACCTAAAACACTAAACTAAACTTAATAAAATAATAAATAATAACTAAAATAATAAACTAATAATAACACTAATAACTAACTGAAATGATAATAATAATAATTAATAAATAATAAACTAATGAACTAACTAATAACTATTAAATAACTAATAAACTAACTAACTATTAAATAATAACTAATAATAATAAACTAAATAACTAAAAACTAATAAAACTAAATAAAATAACTAATTAAAATAACTAATAACTAAACCTAATAATTAATTAAAACTTAATAATTAATAACTAATACTAACTAAATAACCAATTAAAAAATAATAAATAAACTAACCAATAATAAACCAATAATCTAAAAGCCCAACTAATAACTAAATAACCAACTAAACTAACAATAACCACAATAATAATAATAACTAAACCAAAAAAAACTAATAAGCTAATAACTAATAACTAATAATTAGTAATAAATAACTAAACTAAATAATAACCAAATAAACTAACTAATAAAAACTAAACTAAATAATAACTAATAAAACTAATGCATAACTAAACAAATAACTAATAACTAAAATTAATAATAATAGTAAAGTAATAACTAATAGAAATTAATAACTAATAACTCATAAAAACTAAATAAACTAATAAACTAATAAAATAATAAATAAAAACTAAACTACATAAGTAATAACTAAAAAAATAATAACTAATAATAAAATTATAACAAATAATAACTAATAACCTAAAAACTAAAATTATAAAACTAGCCAACTAATAACCTACAACTAAACTAATAACTAAACTAATAACTAAACTAATAACTAACTAATAACTAAAAACTAAAAATTAATAAATAATAACTAATAAACTAATAAATAAAAAATAACTAAACTAAATACCTAACAAATAACTAAACTAACTAAAAATAATAATAAAACTAATTAATAATAACTAATAATAACTAGTAAATAATAACTAAAAAATTAACTAATAACTAATAGCCAACTAATAATAAAAACCTAAATTATGAACTGATAATAACTAACTAATAATAACTAAACAAATAACTAAAAAACTAAATAATAACAAATAAAAACCTGAAAACTAAACTAATAATAACTAACTAAGCCTAAAAATAATAATTAATGACTAATAAACTAATAATAACTAATAAAATAAAACTAATAAAACTAAATTAACTAATAAACCTAAAACTAAGTAACTAAATAATAATAATAATAATAATAATATAATAATAATAATAATAATAATAATAATAATAACTAATTAAACTAATACTAATAAACTAAACTAACTAATAACTAACTAAAAACTAATTAAATAATAATAACTAACTAACTAAACTAATTAATAATAACTAAAAGGCCTAATAAAAAAATAACCTAACTAATAACTACTAATAATAAACTAATAATAACTAAACTAAAACTAAACTAATAAAAAATAAAACTAATAATAACAAAATAATAACTAACTAATAAAACTAATAACTAAATAATAATAATAACTAAAAACTAATAAACAAATAACTAACTAAAATTAATTAACTAATAATAACTAACTAATAACTAATAAAAACTAATAAACTAATAAATAACTAATAATAAATTATAACTAACTAACTAAATTAATAACTAACTAATAATAACTAAACTAATAAGTAATAATAATAAAAAAACTAACTAGTAACTAACAAAACTAAAAACTAATAATAAATAACTAAAAAAACTAATAATAACTAATAAAACAAAAAAAAAACTAAACTAACTTACTAACTAATAATAATAACTAATAACTAACTAAAACTAATAACTAAAAAACACTAGCTAATAAAAAACTAATAACTAAATAATAATAACTACAAAAACTAAATAACAAACTAACTAATAAATAAACTAACTAATAATAAATAACTAAATAAAAAACTAATAAAAAATCTAATAAACTAAACTAATAAAAATATCTAAATAAAATTAACTAATAACTAACTAAAACCTAATAACTGAATAACTAAAAATAATAGAAACTAACTAAATAATTAATAACTAAACTGACTAATAATAGTAAAACTAACTCATAAAACAAATAATAACTAACTAATAAAATAAGAATATTAAACTAATAGTAAAACTAAACTAATCTAATAACTAATAAATAATAACTAAAACTAATAACTAAACTAATAATAACTAATAATAATAAACTAATAACAAACCTAATAAAAACTAATAAAATAAAATAACTAATAATAATAACTAACTAATAAATAACTAAATAACTAATACAAACTAATAAACTAACTAAAATAAATAAACTAAATTAACTATAATAACTAATAGAACTAATTAAAACTAATAAACTAAAACCTAATAAACTAATAATAACTAATAACTAAACCTAATAACTAATAACTAAAAAATAAAAGTAATAAACTAACTAAATAAACTAATAAAAGTAATAAAACTAAATTAATAAGTAAAAATAACTAACTAATAATAATAATAAATAACTAATAATAATAACTAAATAAATAACTAATAACTAACTAAAATAATAACTAATAAAACTAATAATAACTAACTAATAAACTAATAAAACTAATTACTAATAACTAAACTAATAACTAACTAATAAAACATAATAAACTAAACTAATAACTAAAACTAATAAATAATAAACTAATAAATAACTAATAAACTAAACTAACTAATAAAAAAATAATAAAACTAAAAAACTAATAAACTAATAACTAATAACAAAAAACTAAAACTAAATAACTAATAAAATTAATAAACTAAATAACTAAACTAACTAAAAACTAATAATAACTAAACTAACTAAAACTAATAATAACTAAACTAATAAACTAATAAACTAAATAATAATAACCAACTAAAACCATAATAATAAATAACCAATAACTAAACTAATAACTAAAACTAAATATCTAAACCAACTAATAACTAAAAAAAACTAACCAATAATAACTAAATAACTAAACTAATAAACTAAACTAAACTCAATAATAATAAATTAAAACTAACTAACAAACTAATAACTAACTAATAAAACTAAAAAACTAAAACTAACTAAACTAATAACTAATAAAATAACTAAACTAACTAATAAAAACTAATAAAATAGCTAATAACTAATAAACTAATAACTAACTAATAACTAACTAAAACTAAAAACTAAATAATAGGTTACTAAAAAAATAACCTAAAACTAACTAACTAATAAATAATAAATAATAACTAATAAACTAAAACTAACTAACTAATAACTAAAACTAATAAACTAAATAAATAACTAACTAATAATAACTAACTAACTAATAATAATAACTAATTAATAATAACTAATAATAAAATAAATAATAACTAACTAATAATAATAAAAAATAAGCTAATAACTAACTAAATAACTAACTAAATAATCTACCTAAACTTAAAACTAATAAAACTAATAAAATAAATTAATTACTAATAACTAAACCTAACTAATAACTAATAATAATTAAATAACTAATAATAAAAATAAACTTAATAACTAAAACTAATAAAACTAATAAAACTAACTAATAATAAAAACAAAAAATAATAATAATAATAATAATAATAACTAATAACTAACTAACTAACTAATAAATAAAACTAAAAAAACTAAACTAAATAATTAAACTAATAATAAAACTAACTAACTAATAAACTAATAACTAATAAATAAACTAACTAAACTAATAACTAATAATTAATAATAATAACTAACTAAACTAATAAACTAAAAAACTAACAAAACTAATAATAAAAATAAATAATAATAACAACTAAATAAAAACTAATAATAAACTAAATAATTAATAATAAATAATAAAACTAACAAACTAAAATTAATAAAATAATAAACTAAAACTAAATAAACTAAAAAATAATAAATTTCTAAACTAATGAACTAATAAAATAATAACTAACTAATAACTAATAAACTAATAAGTAATAAAAACCAACTAACTAAAAATTAAATAACTAACTAATAACTAATAAACAAATAACTAAACTAATAACTAAACTAAAAAAAACTAATAACTAATAAAAACTAAACCTAATAACTAATAAACCTAATGAACTAACTAATAACTAATAACAAACTAAACTAACTAATAAAATAAACCAAAACTAATAACTAAAAAACCTAATAATAACTAACTAAACTAATAACTAATAAACTAAATAAATAATAATAACTAAACTAAAAACTAATACAACTAAACTAATAAATAACTAACTAATAACTAATAACTAAAATTAATAAAAACTAAAAAACTTAATAACTAAAACTAACTTACTAATAAACTAACTAATAAAAACTAATAACCAATAACTAAAACTAAAACTAAAACAAAACTAATAAAACTAATAAAACCAACTAATAAACTAAACTAACTAATAACTAAAACTAAAACCTAATAAAATTAATAACTAATATTAATAATATACTAAAACTAACTAATATAACTAATAACTAATTAAAACTAATAAAACTAAACTAATAACTAATAATAACTAAATTAAAAACTAAATAAATAACTAATAACTAATAAAAATAACTAAACTAATAATTAAACTAAATAACTAAATAACTAATAATAAATAATTAATAAACTAAATAAACTAATAATTAACTAACTAATAACTAATAAACTAATAACTAACTAATAATAACTAATAATAATAATAAACTAACTAATAACTAACTAATAAAAACTAACTAAACTAATAAAACTAACTAAAAATTAATAACTAACTAAAACTAATAAAATAAAAACTAAATAATAAAACTGACTAATGAATAAATAAAAAACTAATATTTAAACCTAATAAAACTAATAGGCTAATAACTTACTAATAAACTAATAATAATAATAATTAACTAACTAATAATAATAACTAGTAATAACTAACTAAAAATAACTAATAAATAACTAATAAATAACTAATAAAAATAATCACTAAATTAATATTAATAACTAATAAAATAATAAATTAATAACTAGTAATAAACTAATAAAATAACTAATAAAACTAAACTAAAACAAACTAACTAATAAACTAATAGACTAACTAACTAATAAAACTAATTAATAATTAATAATATTAATAATAAAACTAATAAATTAACTAAAAATAATAATAACTAACTAATAACTAACTAATAATAATAAACTAATAGCTAATAATAACTAAACTAAACCAATAACCAATAACCAATAAAACCAACTAATAACCAATAACCAATAAAACCTAAATAACTAACTAAAAAACAAAAAATATAACTAAATAACTAATAATAACTAAAAACTAAACTAATAACTAATAAACTAAAACCTAATAACTAATAAACTAAAACCTAAATAACTAATAAACTAAATAACTAAATAATAACTAACTAAAACCTAATAAAATAATAACTAAAATTAATAAAACTAATAACTTACTAAACAAATAACTAAACCAATAAAACTAACTAATAACTAAAACTAATAATAAAATTAATAACTAATAAAAACTAACTAAACTAATACTAATAATAACTAAATAACTAACTAACTAATAAAAATAATAAAAAAATTAATAATAATAACTAATAACTAACTAATAATTAATAATAATAAACTAATAAACCTAAAATAATAACTTAAAACCTAAACCTAAAAAAATAAAATAAAAACCAAAACCTAAACCTAAAAATAAAAAATAAAACCTAAAATTAAAAAATAAAATAAAAATAAAACTAAACTTAAAATTAAGCCTAAACCTAAACCTAAAAAATAAACTAAAATAAAAACCCTAAATTAAAATAAATATTCTAAACTAAATAAAAATAAAAATAAATCTAAATAAAAATTAAAAATAAAATAAACTAAAATAAATAAAAAATAAACCTAATAAACTAAAAATTAATAATAAAACCTAAATAATAACTAAACTAACTAACTCATAAAGCTAACTAACTAATAAAAAACTAATAATAACTAATAACTAACTAACTAAATAAAAAACTAATAAAAACTAAAAAACTAAAACTAATAAAAACTAAACTAATAAAATTAATAAACTAATAAACTAATAACTAAATAATAATAACTAAAACTAAAAAAATAACTAAAAAATTAAACTAAAAAACTAACTAAACTAAACATAAATAACTAATAACTAAACTAATAACTAACTAAAACTAATAAACTAATTAATAACTAATAACTAAGCTATTAAACTAATAAACTAACCAACTAATAACTAACTAATAACTTAACTAACCAACTAATAAAAACTAAACTAAACTAATAACTAATAACTAACTAAACCTAAGTAACTGACTAATAAAACTAATAATAATAAACTAAACTAGTAACTAAACTAATTAATAATAAAAAAATAATAACTAATAAAACTAACTAAACTAATAATTAATAACTAATAATAACTAAAAAGCTAATAAACTAAATTAATAAACTAATAATTAAACTAACTAATAAGAACTAACTAATAATAACTAAATTAATAAGCTAAATAACTAATAAACTATTAACTAACTAACTAATAATAATAAAACTAAACTAATAAAACTAATAATAATAATTTAACTAATAAAATAATAATTAAATAATTAAATTAACTAATAACTAATAAAACCTAATAAACTAAAACTAACTAATAATAACTAACTAAAAAAAATTAAAACCAATAATAAACTAAAATTAATAATAATAATAAACCAAAAATAACCAATAACTAACTAATAAAAACCAAAACCAATAACCATAATAATAACTAATAATAATAAATAATAAATAAACTAATAACCACAAAACCAATAAAAAAATAACTAAGTAATAAAACTAATAAACTAATAATAACTAATAATAACCTAAACTAATAAAAAAACTAAAACTAATAAACTAATAACTAGTTACTAATAACTAAAACTAAAATAATAATAAAATTATTAATGACATAACTAATAACTAATAATAATAATAATAATCTAAAACCTAACTCTAAAACCTATATCCTAATAAAACTAATAAACTAATAACTAGACTAATAATAACTAATAAATAGCTAATAATAATGAATAAATAATTAACTAATAAATAATAAACCTAAATAATAAATAACTAACTAATTAATAAAACTTACTAATAAACTAATAAACTAAAACTAAAACTAAAATTAATAACCAAAAATAATAGAACTAATAACTAATAAGAAATAATAACAAAAAACATAACTAAAACTAACTAATAAACTAAATAACTAAGGGAATTTTTTTAAATAAGTATCATTATAAACTTAATTAGGGAATTAAGTATCATTAAAAAAATTAGAAATAGGTATAGTCACCCACTAAGTGGGTGACTTGGTAGCCACATCGACCCCGATGTGGTGCGGAAGTTTCCATATAAAGCCACCGCCACTTAATCATTAACTGCTAGTCTCCCACTTAATGGGCGACTAGTCGAGGGTTAAAGAAATCAGGCCAATCGACCGATCAACCCTATTCTTTCCCTCTAATCCATCGATTTGCCCCCGTGCCACACGTCTGACGCCTCCACACGAGCTGACCACCATTTTTTTCCTTCCGAGCACACTCAACTTTGTCTCCAAGCTTCCCAGCAACCATCAGCATTGCTCCAACCGCCGACATTGTTCCATCTTCCCCTTCTAGCCAAACCCACCTCATTTTCTTCCCCGACAGCCACGTCCATGGTGTTTAACGACTTCCCTCTCCATATAATAGACCTTGGAACCCAACATTAGCTTTCGATGATGATTCTAGCAGCTCTATTCCATTTGGGAAGTTTTTTGCTGTGGATTCTACAGTTTTTTGTGCTCATTCCCATCATTCTTCATAAACACACAGTAAATCCCTATTTTTTCTCATTTATAAATTAGTAGATTATGTGTTCTAGGGCCTAGAGTTGTATGGTTAGAATTTTATGGCTGGATTTGATTTATAAGTTTGTGTTAGCGTTACGATTTAGGTAATTGATTTGTAATTTTAGGTAACAAAATATGTTGAGTATACTATTATAAGTGACTATGACATATTTTTGAATGGTATGAGTTGGGTTTGAGTTATTGCAGTTGGCCTATAAGCTTAGATCCCCGTTACTTATAGAGATAGTCACCTTAGATGGTAGCATTTGTATAACGTGTCGATTGATTTAAATTTCTTTTTATTTATGTAGTCTGTTCTATAAATAAATTTGGATGCACAATGTTTTTATAGAATTAGAAAATACTGATATGATTGGTTATTCTCCAGTTATTTAAGGAATGAGTAGAGAGTTTGTTTCCCTGATCCTTTTCTATGGAGGAAAACTAAGTATCGATGAGCAGTTCACTCCAAGTTATGTGAGAGGTTGAAATCATCCAGTTAAGGTTCTATGGCATAGCACCTTACTGGAATTGAAACAACGAATTATGAGGTCATTGCACATTGATTCAGATTGCCACTCTGTAAATCTTACATGTCGTTATCCGATGGATAATGGGTTTATAGCGTATGTTATATTTGATGATGAAGTTTGCGATGTTACACTGGAAGAAACTTCACACACTATTTTTTCATGCAGTTGAAGCACATCTTGGTGACTGAGGACATCTTGCAAACTTCGTCCGATGAGCACGAGCTATGGGGAGCTATAGGTATGAGGTGTTATGAGACTAGAAGTTGTACATGTACATATCACCCATATTACGATCGCATGGAAAATGTCCCACAAAGATGAGGGGCACCGACCATCTACATATGTTGATCCAGTCCATCTACATAAGTCGATCCAGTCCTTCTACATATCGCCTACTATGAGTCACACCCTATCTCCCCATCAGGACTATCTACGCAGACCAAGATCTTGCATTGGAGGGCCACAACATGATCGCCCATCGATTCACCGACAGACACACCTAGGAGTGGTACTATTCCATGCAGATGACGAAAGCATTAGCTGTTTAGGATAGTCTATTTGTGCGCTTGTACTACATTTATTCTTGTCTATTTTATTTTTATTTCTGGATCATCCATTTATGTAAATACTTGTACTCACTTTTAGAATGATTTGTAAAACTTATATTCATTTTTGTAATGAATCAACTAAATTACTCACCTAATCTCATAACACTAAAACTATAACTTGTATAATTTAAATTATAATATATATACTTAATTTTAGATCTACTTAAATGAAAACCTGTAGACTCTAAGGTTGACCTCCATAATTGATGATAAGGGCTTAAAGCTCACAAATGGAACATCCAAATGTTAAAAAAATATTTCCCTGTAAGCTAGTCGCCCACTTACTTGCAATTAGCTGCATGCACTACCACCCATTTACTACTCCTAAGATAGAAGCCACCTACCACTAAAGAATTAGGTATTTACACCCACATTAGCTTTCACACGCTGAAGTTGACATGGATACAATGGTTACTATACCAATTTCTAAATTTTTTTAATGATACTTAATTCCCTAATTAAGTTTAAAAGGATACTTATTTTAAAAAAATTATCAATAACTAATAACTAATAATAACTAATAATTGAAAAATAAATAATAACTACTAATAATAATCATAAACTAATAAAACTAAAAACTAAACATAATTAATAATAACTAAAATTAACTAAACTAATAACTAATAATAATAATAATAATAATAACTAATAACTAATAATTAATAACTAATAAAACTAAAATAATAACTAATAACTAATAATAATAAAACTAATAAACTAATAACTAATAAACTAATAAAACTAACTAAACATAACTAATAAAAACTAACTAAAATAACTAAATAAACTAATAACTAAATAACTAAAAATAACTAAATAAACTAATAAAAACTAAATAATAAATAATAATTAATAAAAAATAAAAAATAACTAACTAAACTAATAACTAATAAAAAAACTAAACTAAAAAATTAATATTGACTAATAAAATTAATAACTAAATAAACTAGTAATAAATAACTAATAATAATAATAAACTAATAAAATTAAAACCAAACCTAATAATTAACTAATAAAACTAAAAACCTAATAAAACAAATAAATAATAATAAATAACTAAAACTAATAGCTAATAAACTAATAATAAACTAAAACTATTAAAACTAATAAAAATAATTAATAATAATAATAAAAAAAATAAATAAAATTAATAACAATAAACTAAACCTAATAATAATAACTAAACTAACTAACTAATGCACTAATAAAAATAAAACTAACTAATAATAACTAATAACTAACTAATAATAACTAATAACTAAAACTAAATAACTAACTAAATTAATAACTAATAATAATTGAACTAATAATAATAAAAAATAACTAAACTATTAATAAAATAATAATAATAACTTAATTAATAAATTAAATACCTAAATAACTAATAATAATAATAATTAATAACTAATAAATAATAAATAATAAACTAATAACTAATAAAACTAATAAACTAATAATAACTAAACTAATAATAATAAATAAAATAATAATTAAAGCTAATAATAATAATTAATAACTAATAACTAATTTAATAAACTAATAACTAACTAATAATAACTAATAAATAACTAATAACAAATAAATACTAAACCAAACTAACTAAATAATAACTAATAATAAAACTAAATAATTAATAATAATAAACTAAATAACTAAACTAATAACTAATAAATAAAACTAAATAACTAAACTATTAAAAAACTAATAAAATAAATAACTAACTAACTAATAACCAATAAAAAAAGCTAATAACCTAATAAAACTAATAACTAAATCAAACTAGTAAATTAAAACCAATAACAACCAATAACCAATAAAAAAAACTAAAAAACTAATAATAACTAAAAAACTAAAACTAATTAATAATAATAATAATAATAATAATAAAACTATTAAAATAATAATAATATAACTAATAAATAAATTAAATAAAACCTAACTAAACTAAAAACTAAACTAAAACCTAAATAACTACTAAAAATTAATAAAACTAAATAAACTAAGCTAACTAATAACTAATAAACTAACTAATAAACTAATAACTAGAATAATAAACTAATAATTAACTAATAATAATAATAATAATAACTAACTTATAACTAAAAACTAATTAATAAACTAATAAACTAACTAAAACTAACTAAGGAATAATAACTAATAACTAAAAACCAAATAATAATAATAAACTAATAATAAAAAACTAACTAAACTAATAATAATAAATTACTAATAATAACTAAATAAATAACTAATTAATAATAACTAAATAACTAAGAAATAATTAAAAACTAATAAACACTAATAACTAATAAAATAAACTAAATAATTAATAATAAACTAAACTAATAATAATTAATAACTAATAACTAAAACACTAAAATAATAAAGCTAACTAACTAATAACTAAACTAATAACTAAACTAATAACTAACTAATAACTAACTAATAACTAACAACTAACAACTAATAACTAATAAACTAATAAACTAAGGAATAACTAAACTAAATAACTAATAACTAACTAAACTAACTAAAACTAATAATAAAACTAACTAATAATAACTAATAACTAAATAACTAAAACTAATAATAAACTAAAAACTATTAATAAAACCTAACCTAAACTAATAACTAATACCTAACAAATAATAAAAACCTAAAATAATAACTAATAATAACTAACTAATAATAACTAAATAAATGACTAAAAACTAAACTAATAACTAATAAAAACCTAAAAACTAAACTAATAACTAATAACTAAGAAGCTAATAATAACTAATAAAACTAGCCTAACTAATAAACCTAAAACAAACAAAATAAATAATAGCAAAACTAAAATAGTAATAATAATAATAACTAACTAAACTAAAACCAATAAACTAAACTAACTAATAACCAAAAAAACCAATTAACTAATAATAACTAACTAATTAAACTAATTAATAATAACTAAAAAACTAATAGCTAAAATAACCTAACTAAAAAACTAAGAATAATAAACCAACTAACCAATTAAAACTAAACTAATAATAAATAAACTAATAACTAACTAATAACTAATAATAAAAACTAATAAACTAATAAATAACTAGTAATAATAAACTAACTAATAAACTAATAATAATAATAATAATAATAATAATAATAATAATAATAATAATAACTAAACTAATAACTAACTTATAATAACTAAATTAATAATTAATAAAAATAAAACTAATAACTTATAACTACCTAAATAATAAATAACTAACTAATAACTAACAAAATTAATAATAAATAACTAAAAAATCTAATAATAACTAATAAAACTAAAAAAACTAAACTAACTAATAATAATAACTAATAACTAAAAAACTAAATAACTAAACTAAAAAACTAAAAAATTATTATTAACTAATAAAAAACTATAAAACTAAAATAATAACTAAATAATAATTTTTAAAACTAACTAATGAAAAATAATTAATAATAAATAACCAAATAAAAACTAATAAAACTAATAAAAATCTAAAACTAAACTAATAAAAATAACTAGATAAAACCAACTAATAATTAAATAAAACCTAACAACTAAATAACTAAGACTAATAAAAACTAACTAAATAATTAATAACTAAACTAACTAATAATAATAAAACTAACTAATAAAAAAATAACTAAACCTAATAATAAAACTAATAATAAATAACTAATAAAACTAAATAACCAAATAATAAAACCTAATAAACTAATAAAAAACTAACTAACTAAAAACTAAACCTAATAACTAAACTAAAAACTAACTAATAAACCTAATAATAATAATAATAAAACTAAATAAAATAAATAATAACTAATAATAAACTAATAAAACAAATAATAAATACTTAAAACTAATAACTAATGACTAACTAATAATAACTAATAAATTAATAACCTAACTAAAACTAACTAACTAATAATAACTAATAAAACTAATAAAAAAATCTAATAATTAATAATAATAAAACTAAAACTAATAACTAAACTAATAAATAACCATAAAAACTAAAAAAAAAAAAAAACTAATAACAAAACTAAATAACTAATAAAAACTAACTTAAACTATTAATAATAACTAACTAATAATACTAAACTAACTAAAATAAACTAAAAAACTAAAAAACTAATAATAGCTAATAACTAAATAACTAAACTAAAAAACTAATAAACTAAAACTAATAACTAAAATAATAATAAAACTAATAAAAACCTAAAAACTAACTAACTAATAATAAACCTAATAACTAATAACTAATAAACTAATAATAATAATAATAAACTAAAAAACTAACTAATAATAACTAAATAACTAACAACTAAAAAACTAAACTAATAATAATACAACCAAATAAACTAAATAATAATTAAAACTAAGCCTAACTAAAGCTAATAACTAATAATAACTAACTAATGAATAACTAACTAAAATAACTAAGAATAATAACAAACTAATAACTAATAATAGCTAAATAACTAAATTAATAAACTAACTAAAAAACTAATAAATAACTAAAAACTAATAATAAACTAAACTAACTAATAATAAAACTAAAACTAAATTAAATAACTAAATAATAAATAAACTAAAAATTAAAAACTAACTAAGTAATAAAAATAAATAATAATAACAATAACATAATAATAACTAACTAATAAAACTAAAAAACTAATTAATAACGAAATAATAAAACTAAACTAAACTAATAATAATAACTAAACTAATAACTAATAAATAATAACTAAAACTAATAACTAAACTAATAACTAATAACTAATAATAATAATAATAAACTAATAATAAACCTAATAAAAACTAATAAAATAAAATAACTAATAATAAACTATTAATAAATAATAAATAACCAAATAACTAACTAATAAATAACCAAATAACTAATAAAACCAATAATAAACCTAAAAACTAATAAATAAAGTAAAATAAATAAATTAAACTAACTATACTAACTAATAAAACCAACTAAAACCAATAAACCAAAGCCCAATAAACTAATAATAACTAATAACCAATAAAAATAACTATAACTAAATTAATAACTAATAACTAAACCTAATAACTATAAAATAAAACTAATAAACTAACTAGATTAACTAATAAAACTAATAAAACTTAACTAATAACTAATCATAACTAACTAATAATAATAATAATAATAACTAAATAAGTAACTAATAACTAACTAAAATAATGACTAATAAAACTAATAATAACTAATTAATAAACTAATAAAACTAATAACTAATACCTAACTAAAAATAATAACTAAACTAATAACTAATTAATAATAAACCTAATAAACTAAACTAATAATTAAAACTAATAATAATAATAAACTAATAAATAACTAATAAACAAAACTAAGTAAATAAAACTATAAAAAATAATAAAACTAACAAACTAACAAACTAATAACTAATAACTAATAAATCAAATAAACTAATAAACTAAATAACTAAACTAACTAAAAACTAATAATAACTAAACTAATAAAGTAATAAACTAAATAATAATAACTAATAACCAACTAAAATTAATACAAACTAAATAATAACCAAATAATACTAATAACTAAACTAATAACCAATAACAACCAAAATAACTAAACTATCTAATAACTTAAAAAACTAATTAATAATAATTAAAAACTAATAAACCAATAAAATAACCAAACTGATAAACTAATAATAATAATAATAAACTAAAACTAACTATTAAACTAATAACTAACTTATAATAACTAACTAATAAAAAACTAATAACTAACTAAAACTAAAAACAAAATAATAACTAACTAAAAAAACTAACCTAATACTAACTAACTAATAACTAATAAATAATAACTAATAAACTAAATAACTGACTAAATAATAACTAAAACTAATAAACTAAATAAATAACTAACTAATAATAACTAACTAATAATACAATTAACTAATAATAACTAATAAACTAATTAATAACTAAATAATAATAAATTAATAAACTAATAACTAACTAAATAACTAACTAATAATAACTAAATAACTAGCAAAGCTAAAAACTAATAAAACTAATAAGTAATAACTAAACCTAACTACAAATAATAATAAAATTAAATGTACAAATAAAACTAATATAACTAATAAAACTAACTAATAAATAAAAACTAAAACTAGTAAATAATAATAACTAATAAATTTAACTAGAAAACAAAACCAAAATAACTAAATAAATAATAAAACTAACCAACTAATATAAACTAATAACCAATAAAACAATAACCAACTAACTAAAACTAATAACCAACCAACCAAAACTAATAATAAAAATAACTAACTAATAATAATAAAAACTAAATAAATAACTAACTAAAAGCTAATAATAAACTAAAATAACTAAAAATATCTAATAAAACCAACTAAGTAAAACTAATAAAATAATAAACTATAAACTATTAAACTAATAAGCTAATAAACTAATAAAATAATAAAATAATAACTAACTAATAAGTATAAAAACTAGCTAACTAAAAACTAAATAACTAACTAATAAACTAATAAATTAATAAACTAATAAATTAATAAACTAATAAATAAACTAAAAATCTAATAACTAATAAAAACTAAACCTAATAACTAATAAAACTAATTAACTAATTAATAACTAAACTAAAACTAACCAAACTAATAATTAATAATAAACTAAACAAACTAACTAATAAATAAACTAAAACTAATAACTAATAAACCTAATAATAACTAAATAAACTAATAACTAAATAACTAATAATAACTAAACTAATAACTAATAAATAACTAACTAATAACTAATAACTATAACTAATAACTAAAACTAATGAAAACTAAAAAAACTTAATAATTAAAACTAACTAACTAATAAAAACTAATAACTAATAACTATAACTATAACTACAACTAACTAAAACTAACAAAAACTAAACTAATAAAACTAATAACTAATAATAACTAATAAAATGAACTAATAAACTAAACTAACTAATAACTAAAACTAAAACCTAATGAAACTAATAACTAACTAATAAATAACTAATATTAATAACTAAAACTAACTAATAAAACTAATAATTAACTAAAACTAATAAAACTAAACTAATAACTAATAATAACTAAGCCAAAAACTAAACTAATAACTAATAACTAATAATATTAACTAAACTAATAACTAAATTAAATAATTAAGAAACTAATAACTAATAACAAATAACTAACAACTAATAACTAATAAACTAAATAAACTAATAAACTAAATAAACTAATAACTAATTAATAACTAATAAACTAATAACTAACTAATAATAAAACTAACTAATAACTAATTAATAAAAACTAACTAAATAATAACTAACTAATAATAACTAAAAACTAAACTAATAACTAAACTAACTAATAACTAATAAACTAAAACCTAAATAACTAATAAACTAAAACTAAATAATAACTAACTAAACCTATTAACTAAAACCTGATAAAATAATAAATAAAACTAATAACTAACTAAGCTAATAAAACTAATTAATAACTAAAACTAATAATTAATAATAACTAAAAAACTAACTAACTAATAAAAATAAATAATAAAACTAATATTAATAATAATAAACAAATAAACTAAAAATTGAATAACCTAATAAAACTAAAAAAAACTAATAAATAATAAACTAAAAAATAAATAACTAAACTAATTACTAATAAAAAATAAAACTAATGACTAAAACTAAATAAAACTAACTAAAAAATAACTAATAAACTACTAACTAAACTAAACTAACCAAAAAACTAATAATAACTAATTAAAAAACTAAATAAACTAGACTAAAGTAATAATAACTAGTAATAACTAATAAATAAATTACCTAATAAATGAATAAAACCCAATAATAAAGCTAAACTAATAACTAACTAATAATAAATAATAAACTAATAATAACTAAATAAAACTACTAAACTAAACCTAATAACTAATAAAAACTAATAAAACTAATAAACTAACTAATAATAAAACTAAATAACTAAATAATAACTAATAAACTAATAAACTAATAATAAACTAATAAACTAAAACTAATAACTAAACCTAATAAATAAAAAACTAATAACTAATAACTAAAACTAATAAACTAATAACTAAATAATAAACTAAATAAAATAATTAATTAACTAATAATAAACAATAAAAGTAAATAAACTAATAACTAATAATAATAATAATAACTAATAAAACTAACTAATAACTAATATAAGCTAAAAACTAACTAATAAATTAACTAAACTAAATAACTAACTAACTAATAACTAATAGAATAACTAACTAAACTAATAGTAAATAACTAAACTAAATATCTAAACTAATAAAATAATTAACTAATAATAAACTAATAACTAAACTAATAAAACATTTAACTAATAAAAAACTAATAACTCAAAGCTAAACCTAATAATAAAACTAACTAAATAGCTAAACTAATTTTTAATAACAAAAACTAATAAATAATAATAACTAAAAAACTAACTAAACTAATAACTAATAACTATAATAACTAATAAATAATAATAACTAAATAATAACTAATAATAAACTAATAAACTAATAATAATAACTAATAAATAACTTAGAAAACTAATAACTAATAACTAAATAAAACTAATATTAATTAAATAATAACTAACTAATAGCCTAACTATTAACTTAAAAAAACTAATAACTAATAAACTAAAACTAATAATAACTAACTAACTAATAACTAAACTAATAACTAAAATAAAAAATAACTAAACTAAGTAACTAATAACTAAAAACTAAACTAATAAAACATAAAAAACTAATAACTAAAACTAAAATAATAATTAAATAACTAAACTAATAATAATAACTAAACTAATAAAAACTAATCTAATAAATAATTATTATTATTATAATAATAAGAATAATAATAGTAATAATAATAATAATAATAATAATAATAATAATAATAATAATAATAATAATAATAACAATAAAAAACTAATAACTAAACTAAATAAAAATCTAACTAATAAATAATAATAATAAAACTAAATAACTAAACTAATAAAATAAAACCAATTAACTAATAACAATAATAAAAAACCAATAACTAAAAAATTAATAAACTAAACTAATAAACTAAAACTAATAATTAATAAATAAAATAATAAACTAAATAATAAAACTAATAAATAACTAAATAACTAATTAATAATAAAAACCTAAAAATTAATAACTAAATAACTAAACTATAACTAATAACTAATAAAATATCCTAACTAATAATAATAACTAACTAATAATAAAAACTAATTAAAAAAAGTAATAACTTAACTAATAATAACTAATAAACTAAAAACTAATAAAACTAATAAACTAATAACTAAACAAAACTAACTAACTAAACTAATAAAACTAATAAAAACTAACTAACTAATAAAACTAATAAATAATTAACTAATAAAACTAACTAATAACTAACTAATAACTAAATAATAAAATAACTAAAACTAAAACTAATAACTAAATAACTAACTAGACTAAACTAAAAACTAATTAATAATAACTAATAAAACTAAATAACTAACTAAAATAACTAAACAAAATAACTAATAAAACTAACTAATAATAATATTAAAGTAATAAAAACTAATAACCAATAACTAATAATACTAACTAATAACTAATAATAATAGCTAATAACTAATAATAAAACTAAAAAACTAAATAATAATAATAACTAAAAACTAAAACTATTAAAACTAATAAAATAATAAATAATAATAAAACTAACTAAACTAACTAAACTAATAATAAAACTAATAATAACCTAATAAAAACTAATAAAAACTAATAACTAAATTAATAACTAACTAAATAAATTAATAAATAAAACTAATAATAATAATAACTATAACTAAACTAAGTAAAAACTAATGCACTACACAAATAATAAAAATGAAATAAAAACTAATAACTAATAACTAATTACTAATAATAAATAACTAAACTAAACCTAAAAACTGAACTAACTAACTAATAAAAACTAATAAACTGATAACTAAACCAAATAACCTAATAAAATTAACTTAAACTGATAAAACTAACCAATAAAATAACCTAACTAATAAACTAAAAAGACTAACTAACTAACTAATAATTAAAAATTAAAACTAAAATTAACTAACTAATAACTAACTAAACTAAAAAACTAACTAACTAAACTAAAATACTAAACCTAATAACTACCTAATAACTAAATAAACTAACTAATAACTAACTAAATAAAATTAATAATAATAATAACTAATAACTAAACTAAACCTAATAACTAAATTAAAAACTAATTAAATAACTAACTAATAATAATTAAACCTAATAACTAATAACTAACTAAACTAACTAAAATAAACTAAACTTATAAACTAATAAACTAACTAACTAAAAAAACTAATAAACTAATAACTAAATAAAATTAATAAAACTAAACTAATAACTAAAACTAATAAAACTAATAAACTAATAACTAATAACTAACTAACAAAAACTAATAAGTAACTAAACTTATAGTAAACTAATAATAAACCTAAAAAACTAAACTAATAACCTAATAAACTAATAAGTAACTAAAAACTAACTAATAAATATAACTAATAAAACTTAATAACTAAACTAATAAACTAATAAATAATTAATTAATAATAAAACTAACTAATAACTAACTAATAATAATAACTAAAACTAAGATCTAATAACTAATAATAAAAATAACTAATAAACTAATAACTAAAATTATAAATAACTAATAACTAATAAAGCTAATAATAATAACTAAATAATAAACTAAATAACTACCTAAAAATTAATAAAACTAACCTATAATTAAACTAACTAAATTAATAACTAATAAACTTAAAAACTAATAATAATAAACTAATAACTATAATAACAAATTGAAAAAAGTAATAATAATAAAAACTAATAACTAAAGCACTAAAAAACTAATAACTAATAAACTAATAACTAAACTAATAATAATTAAAAACTAAACTAATAATAACTAATAACTAAAAAACTAAACTAATAAAACTAATAACTAATAAATAAACTAAAACTAATAATAAAAATAACTAATAATAACTAATAAAACTAATAAAAAAACTAATAATAACTAAAAACTAATTAAACTAAATAATTAAATAACTAAAATAATAAAAAATAATAAACTAACTAATAACTAAACTAAAAATAAGAATTAAAATAACTAAACTAAAAAACTAATAATAACTAATAACAAAACTAATAAAACTAATAACCAAATAACTAAATAAATAATAAAATAATAACTGAACTAATAACTAAATAAACTAATAAACTAACTAACTAACTAACTAACTAATAAAAACTAAAAACTAATAATAATAATAAATAGCTAAATTAATAATACCTAAAAACTAATAATAATAATAATATCTAACTAATAACTAATAAATTAATAAAACTAAATTAATAAAACTAATAATAAACTAAACTAATAATAACTAACTAATAATAATAATAACTAAAAATAATTAATAATAATAAACTAATAACTAAAAAAAACTAACTAAACTAACTAATAACTAAATAACTAAACTAAAACTAACTAATAATTAAACCTAAACCTAAACTTAATAATAATAAACTAAATAAATAACTAATAACTAAACTAACTAACTAACTAATAATAACTAATAACTAATAATAAACTAAATACTAAGAATAACTAAACTAATAATAATAATAAACTAGTAAGCTATAAAACTAAAATAACTAATAAAACAAAACCTAATAATAATAATAAAACTAATAACTAACTAATAACTAACCTAATAAACTAAACTAATAATAATAATAATAATAATAATAATAATAATAATAATAATAATAATAATAAAAAACTAATAATAATAACTAATAACTAAAACTAACTAATAAAAATAAAAAAAATTAGCTAATAATAAACTAAAAACTAATAAATAAACTAATAACTAAAAAACTAAACTAACTAATAAGTAAAAAAATAACTAATATTAATAACTAATAAAAACTAAAAACCTAAACTAATAAACAAATAACTAATAATAAATTACTAATAAACTATACCAAAAATAACAAATAAGTAATAAAATAAATAACTAACTAATAACTAAACTAATAACTAAAGCTAACTAATAACCAATAAAATCTAATAAATAACTAATAATAAAAACTAATAAAATAAACCAATAATAAATAATAATAATAAAAATAACCAATACTAATAAAAAAAACTAATAATAATAATAAACCTAAAATAATAAAACTAAAAACTAATCAAACTAATAAGCTAAACTAACAAAACTAATAATTAATAAATTAATAAAAACTAAACCTAATAATAAACTAAATTAACTAAATAAAAACTAACTAATAAAATAAAAACTAACTAACTAACTAACTAATAAATAATAATAATAAACTAATAAATAAACCAACTAAAAAACCTAATAACTAAATAAATAAAACTAATAAAAACTAAAACTAAAAAACTAAATTAACTAATAAATCTAATAATAACTAAAACCTAAAAAAAGCTAAAACTAAAACTAACTAATAATAACTAATAACTAATAAAACTAAATAATTAATAAACTAAAACTAATAACTAATAATAACTAACTAAAACCTAATAACTAAATAATAATAATAATAAAACCTAAAAAACTAAATAATAAACTAACTAATAAAACTAATAAAACTAATAAAACTAATAAAAACTAATAAACTAATAAACTAATAACTAATAAAACTAATAATAATAAACTAACTAACTAATAAATAATAACTAAATAATAAAAGTATAAAACTAAAACTAATAACTAAACTAAAAACTAACTAATAATAACTAAGTAAAACTAATAAACTAATAACTAATAACTAATAACTAATAACTAATAATAATAAACCAATAAAACTAATAAACTAATAAAACTTATAACTAAACCTAATAACTAATAAAATAACTAACTAATAAATAAATAACTAAAAAAGTAAGAAATAACTAATAACTAATAAATCCTAACTAATAAACTAATAAACTAACTAAAACTAATAACTAATAACTAATAATAACTAAACTAAAACTAATAATGATAACTAAACTAATAACTAATAAATAACAATACCTAAAAAGTAAAACATAAACTAAATAATAAACCTAATAAACTAAAAACTCATAATAACACATAATAACTAAAACTAAACTAACAATAATGAAATAACTAATAATAAAACCAAAATAATAACTAAACTAACTAACTAATAACTAACTAATAACTAACTAATAAAAAAACTTTTAATAACTAATAACTAATTAACTAAATAAATAACTAATAAAAATTAAGTAAAACTAATAAAACTAATAAAAACTAAACTAATAAAACTAAGAAACTAATAACTAAATATTAATAACTAAAACTAAATAAACTAACTAAACAAACTAAACTAAAAAACTAATTAAACTAAACTAATAACTAAACATAAATAACTAATAACTAATAACTAAAATAACTAAAACTAATAAACTAACTAATAGCTAATAAATAAACTAATAAACTAGTAAACTAAATAACTAATAACTAACTAATAACCTAACTAACTAACTAATAAAAACTAAACTAAACTAAAAACTAATAACTAACTAAGGCTAAAATAACTAATTAATAAAACTAATATAATAAACTAAATTAATAACTAAACTAACTAATAATAATAATAATAAATAATAACTAATAAAATTAACTAAACTAATAATTAATAACTAAAACTAATAGCTAATAATAACTAATAAAAACTAATAAATTAAACTAATAAACTAATAACTAAACCAACTAATAATAACTAAATAAATAAACTAAATAACTAATAAACTATTAACTAACAAACTAATAATAATAAAATAAAACTAGTAACTAAACTAATAATACTAAAAACTAATAACTAATTAAATAATAAAAAAACAAATAAATAACTAATAACTAAAAAATTAATAATAATAAACTAATAAAACTAATAACTAAATAATAACTAAAACTAAATAACTAACTGATAACTAATAATTAATAAAAACTAATAACTAATAACTAATAACTAATAATAACTAAGAAACTAAACTAATAATTAACTAATAACTAAATCAAACTAAATAATAACTAAAGAAATAACTAATAATAAATAATAATTAAACTAAATAACTAAAACTAATAATAACCAAAACTAAAATTAATAAACTACTAATAATAAAAAACTATCTAAATAATAATAAACTAGCCTAAAACTAATAACTAACTAAAAACATAACTAAAACTAAACCAATAAACTAACTAATAAACTAATAAACTAATAACCAACTAATAACCAACCAAAAACCAAATAAAATAAAACTAACTAACTAATAAAAAACTCTAAATAACTAAAAAACTACTAATAAAATAAACTAATAAAACTTAATAACCAATAACTAATAAACTAAATAAAACTAAAACTAATTAATAATAACTAATAAACTAAAATAATAAAACTAATAAACCTAACTAATAATAATAATAATAATAATAATAATAATGACTAAATAATAATAATAACTAATAAAACTAACTAATAACTAACTAATAAAAACCTAATAACTAAAAATAAAACTAAACTAATAACTAGCTAATAAACTAAGTAACAAAAACTAATAAAGCTAATAGACAAACTAATAAAAATAAAACAAAATACCTAAATTAATAATAATAACTAACTAATAAACAACTAAACTAATAACTAATAAACTAAACTAATAAAATTAAAATAACTAATAATAACTAATAGCTAAAACTAATAATAATAACTAACTAATAAAACTAATAACTAAAAAACTAAAACTAACTAAATAACTAACTAATAACTAAACTAATAAATAAATTAATAACTAACTAAATAACTAACTAATAATAAAACTAACTAATAATAAATTAATAACTCATAACTAAACTAATAACTAAAAATTAAACTAACTAACTAAAACTAATAATAATAAACTAATTAAATAACCTAATAAAACTAAACTAATAATAACTAACTAATAAACCAAAAACTAATGAATTAATAAATAAACTAAAACTAATAAACTAACTATAATTAAATAAACTAAACTAATAACTAATAACTAATAAATTATTAATAATAATAATAATAATACCTACCTAATAATAGCTATAATAAATAAAAACTAAAAAACTAAACTAACTAACTAACTAAAAACTAATAACTAAATTAACTAATAACTAAAAAAAATAAAAATAAAACTAACTAACTAAAACTAATAAAACTAAAGTAAAAATTAACTAATAATAATTAATCTAATAACTAAATTATAACTAACTAATAATAACTAATAATAAACTAACTAAAATAATAATTAATTAATTAATTAATAACTAATAATAATAAACTAAACTAACTAACAAATAACTAACAAGTTAAATTAATAACTAATAACTAATAATAATAAAACTAATAATAAAACTAAACTAAAAATTATAACTAATAACTAATAACTAATAAACTAAACTAAACTAATAAAATTAACTAACTAATAAACTAACTAATAACTAATAACTAAATAATAACTAACTAATTAATAAATAATAAACTAATAAACTAAATAACTAAATAATAATAAAATAACTAACTAAAACTAATAATTAAACTAATAACTATAAATAACTAAATTAATAAACTAAATAAAACTAAACTAATAACTAATAAAACTAAAGTAATAGCTAATAATAATAAATAACCTAGACTAAATAACTAATAATAATAACTAATAACTATAAACTAATAAACTAATAAACTAATAAACTAATAAACTAATAAAATAACAAAACTAACTTAAATAAATAACTAAACTAATAAACTAATAATAACTAAACTAATAACTAAAATAAAATAAACTAATAACTAATAATAATAACTAATAACTAATAATAAAATTAAAACTAATAATAAACTAAAATTAATAACTAACTAAAACTAAAATAAAAATTAATAAAAAAAAACTAAATAACAAACTAAACTAAAAAAACTAATAAAACCTAATAAACTAATAACTAATAAAACTAATAATAACTAATAATAACTAACTAATTAGTAATAATAACTAAAAAACTAAAACTAAACTAATAACTAATAACTAACTAAAATAATAACTAAACTAACTAATAATAACTAACTAATAAATAAATAAATAAAATAATAAACTAATAATAAAACTAATCATAATAATAAGTAATAAAAACTAAACTAATAACTAATAATAAAACTAGTAATTATAACTAACTAAAAAACTAAACTAATAACTAATAAGTAAACTAATAATAACTAAACTAATAAACTAATTACTAAATAATAAAATTAAAACCTAATAATACTAAAAAACTAAACTAATAAACTAAAAAAATAATAAACCTAATAACTAAACTAATAAAATAAATAATAATAATAATAATAATAATAATAAACTAATAACTAATAAAAACCTAATAACTAAAACTAATAAATAATAAACTAACTAATAATAATAATAAACTAACTAAACTAATAAATAATAACTAAACTAATAATAATAAAAGTAAAAATAAAAACTAAATAACTAAATAACTAACTAATAACTAATAAATAAAGTAACTAACTAATAACCTAATTATAATAATAATAATAATAACTAAACTAAAACTAATAAAACTACTAATAACCTAAACTAATAAAACTAATAATAATAAATTAATAACTAAACTAATAACAAATAAAACTAATAAACTAATAATAATAATAAACTAATAACTAAAGTAATAATAATAAAACTAAATAAATAAATAAACTAATAAATAAAGTAATAATAATAAACTAAAACCTAAAAACTAATAACTAATAATAATAATTTAACTAATAACTAAAAATAACAAACTAATAAACTAATAACTAATAAAAAATAATAAAACTAATAAATAATAACTAATAATAACCTAATAATTAAATTAAAAACTGAACCTAATAACTAATAACTAATTATAAATAAATAAAACTAACTAAAATAAATTAATAAAAAAATTAACTAATAACTAATAAATAAAATAAAAACTAAACTAATAACTAAAAAAACTAAATAAATTAATAAGTAGTAAACCTAACTAATAAACTAATAATAACTAAACTAATAATCAACTAATAAAACTAATAACACAAATAATAATAATAAAAACCTAATAAAACTAATAAAGAACTAATAAAACCTAATAACTAATAACTAAAATAATAAAACTAAATAACTAACTAATAACAACTAAATTAAACCTAAATTGACTAAATAATTACTAACTAAATAATAACTAAATAACTAAACTAATAATAAAACTAATAATTAATAAAAACTCATAACTACAAAAATAAAAAAAATAAAAACTAAAACTAATAACTAATAATAAACTAAAAACTAATAATAACTAACTACTAACTAATAATTAACTAATAAATAAAACCTAATAAACTAAAAAAATAACTAAACTAATAAATAATAAAACTAAATAACTAATAAAACTAAATAATAAACTTAATAATTAAACCAAATAACTTATAAAAACTAATAACTAAATAATAATAACTAAAAACTGAAACTAAATTAATAACTAATAAAAATAATAAAACTATTCACTAAACTAATAAACTAATAATAATAAATAATTACTAAAAAACTAATAAAACTAACTAATAATAAAACTAATAAATAATAACTAACTAATAACTTATAACTAATAACAATAATAATAATAATAATAATAATAATTAATAACTAACAATTAATAACTAATAATAATAACTAATAACTAAAATAATAATAACTAAACTATTAACTAAACTAAAATAGCTAAACTAACTAATAAATAAACTAATAAAACTAAATAACTAATAAACTTAAATAACTACTAACTAATAACTAATAACTATAACCAAATAAATAATAAACTAATAAACTAATAAAATAACTAAACTAAAACTAATAAATAATAAAACTAATAAACTAAACTAATAAACCAAAAAACCATAACTAACCAACTAACTAATAACCAAAAAAACTAATAACCAAAAAAAATAATAACCAAATAATTAAACCAATAATAACTAATAAATAAACTAACTAACTAAACTTATAACTACTAATAATAACTATACTAATAACTAATAACTAATAATAAAACTAATAAAACTAATAAAATAATAATAATAACTAATAACTAATAATTAAACTAATAAACTAATATCTAATAAGTAAAATAACTAACTAACTAATAAATAACTTATAAAACTAATAACTAATAACTAAATAAAATAAATAATAACTAAATAATAACTAACTAATAACCTAACTAATAACTAAAAAAATTAATGACTAATAAACTAAAACTAATAATAACTAACTAATTAATTATAACTAATAACTAAACTAATTAACTAATAACTAATGACTAAACTAATTAAATAAAACTAACTAACTAATAATAATATAATAAAATTAATACAACTAATAACTAAAACCTAATAATTAAAACTAATAACTAAAAACTAATAAACTAAACTAGTAAACTAAAACTAATAACTAAACTAATAACTAATAAACTAAAATAATAAACTAAATAATAAAACTAATAAATAACCAAATAACTAATTAATAATAAAAACCTAAAACTAATAACTAAATAACTAAACTAAAATAAATAACTATTAAAATAACCTAACTAATAATAATAACTAACTAAAAATAAAAACTAATAGAAAACTAATAACCTAACTAATAATAAGTAATAAACTAAAAGCTAATAATAATTAATAATAATAAACTAAAAACTAATAAAACTAACTAACTAATAAACTAATAATAACTAAAAACTAACTAATAAAACTAATAAACTAATAAACTAATAAAACTAACTAATAACTAAGTAATAATTGATAACTAATGATAAACTAATAACTTAATAATAAAATATCTAAAACTAAAACTAATAACTAAATAACTAGCTAAACTAAACTTAACTAACTAAAATAACTAAACAAATTAACTAATAAAACTAACTAATAATAATAAACTAATAAAAACTAATAATTAATAATAAATAAAATTAACTAATAACTAATAATAAAGCTAAAAACTAACTAATAATAATAATAACTAATAACTAATAATAATAACTAAAAACTAAAACTAATAAAATAGATAAAGTAATAATTAAAAATAAAACTAACTAAACTAACTAAATTAATAATAAAACTAATAATAACTTAATAATAACTAATAATAACTAATAACTAACTAAATAAACTCATAACTAAAACTAATAATAATAATAATAATAATAACTATAACTAAACTAACCTAAACCAAAATATAAACAAAAATAAAATACCTAAACTAAAATAAATAAACCTAAAATAAATAAACTAAATAAAATAAAGATAAAAATAAAGCTAAATAAAAATTAAAATTAAAATAAACTAAAATGAATAAAAAATAAACTAAATAAACCTAAACCTACCAGTTTACTTATTTTAAAAATAAATAAAAATTAAAAAATCATAAAAAATCCAAACCCTAAATCCTAAACCCCCCTAAACTGTAAACCCTAAACCCAAAACACTAAACCTTAATCCCTAAAATCCTAAATACTAAATCATAAACCATAAAACCCTAAACCCTAAACCTCAAACCCTAAACCCTAAACTCTAAACCCTAATACGTAGACCCTAAAAATCAAAAAACCTAAACCTAAGCTAAATAAAGCCTAAAAAAATAAATAAATAAAACCTAAACCAAAATAAAATATAATAAAATAAAAACCTAAACCTAAACCTAAAAATAAAATAAATAAATAATAAAAACTAAACTAAAATAAATTAAAGAAAAACCTAAAGTGAACTAAAAAATAAAATAAACCTAAAAAAACTTAATAAAAATAAAAAGAAAACATAAAATAAAAATAAAATAAATCTAAAATAAAATAGAATTAAATTTAAATAAAAACCTAAACCTAAAATATAAATCTAAAAATAAATAAAAAATAAAGCCTAACCCTAATCTTTAAAAAAAAACCTAAACCTAAAATAAAAATAAAATAAATAAAATAAACCTAAACCTAAACCTAAACCTAATGAAAATAAACTAAACTAACCCTAAACCCTAACCCCAAACCCTAAAAACCTAATCCTAAACTAAATAGAACCTAAAATATAAATAAATAAACATAAACCTAAATAAATAAAAAATAAGATAAAATATAAATCTAAACTAAAACCTAAACCTAAACCTAAACTAAATAAAACCTAAAAATAAAATAAATAATTAAACCTAAACCTAAATAAAATAAAAAATAAAATAAACTAATAACCTAAACTAAAACCTAAACCTAAACCTAAACCTAAACCTAAATTTATACCTATAAATGAAATAAAAAAAACAAAAATACAAACTAAGCAAAAATAAAATAAATAAAAATCTAAACTAAACTAAATAAAATAAAATAAACTAGAAAATAAAAAACTTAAATAAAATAAAAACTAAACCTAAAATAAAAATAAAATAAAAGCTAAATAAAAACCTAAACCTAAAAAAAAAATCTAAAAATAAATAAAAAATAAAACCTAAACCTTAAACTAAAAAAATATCCTAAACCTAAACTAAAATAAACTAAACTAAAATAAATAAAACCTAAACCTAAACCTAAAAAAATTAAACCTAAACTAAATAAAATAAAATGAACAAAAAATAAATCTAAACCTAAACTAAAAAATAAAACCTAAAACTAAACCTAAAACCTAAACCTAAAAAATAAAATAAATACTTAAACTTTATCCTAAAAATAAAAAATAAAACCTAAACTTGAAAAATAAAATAAAAGTAAAACTAAACTAAAAAATAAACCTAAACCTAAACCTAAAAAATAACTTAAAATAAAAATTCTAAACTAAACTAAATAAACCTAAAATAAATAAACTAAATTAAATAAAAAATAAAAATAAACTTAAATAAAAATAAAAAAATAAAATAAACAAAAATAAATAAAAAATAAACCTAAATATGCCACTATTTTTAATTTATAAATAAAAATTAAAATCAAAAAAAGAAAACAAAAAGCCTAATCCTAAATGCTAAACCCTAAATCTTAAACCCTAAATCCTAGGCCCTAAAAACCCTAAACCCTAAATCCTAAACCCTAAATCCTAAACTCTAAACCCTAAACCCTAAACCCTAAACCCTAAAAACCTAAAAGTAAAATAAACAAAATAAAATAAGCATAAACCTAAACTAAAATAACCCTAAATCCTAAACCCTAAATCATAAAAACCTAAAAACCTAAACCTAAATTAAAAAAAACTAATAAATAAATAAACCTAAACCTAAATAAAATAAAATAAAGATGATAAAATATAAACCTAAACTAAAACTTATAAAGAAAATAAAATATAAAATAAAATCTAAACTAAAATAAAATAAATAAAAACCTAGACTAACCTAAAAAATAAAATAAACTGAAAAATAAAAAACCTAAATAAAATTAAAACTAAACTAAAATAAAAATAAAATAAACCTTAAATAAAATAAAGTAAAAACTAAAAAAACCTAAACCTAAAAAATAAACCTAGAAAAAACTTAAAAATAAATAAAAAATAAAAAATAAAACCTAAACCCTAAACTAAAAAAAAAACCTAAACCTAAAATGAAAATAAACTAAACCTAAACCTAAACCTAAACTAAATATAATAAAATAAACTAAAAATAAACTTAAACTTAAACTAAAAAATAAAACCTAAAAATAAGCCTAAAATAAAAAAAACTAAAATTTAAACCTAAAAATAAAAATAAAAACCTAAACCTAAACCTAAAAATAAAAAAATTAAAATCTAAATCTAAAAAATAAAATAAAACTAAACCTAAACCAAAAAATAAACAAAAATAAAATACCAAAACTAAAATAAATCAACTAAACTAAATAAAATTAAAAATAAACCTAAATAAAAATAAAATAAACTAAATAAACCTAAACTACTGGTTTACTTAAAAAAAACCCTAACCCTGAACCCTAAACCCTAAAAATCCTGAACCCTAAATCCTATACCCTAAATAATAAACCCTAAACACTAAATCCTAAAACTAACCCTATACCCTAAACCCTAAACCTTAAACCCTAAACCCTAAACCCTAAACCCTAAACACTAAAACCCTAAACCCTAAACCATAAAACCTAAAACCATAAATCGTAAACCCCAAAAGCCTAAACCCTAAACCCTAAACCCTAAACCCTAAAACCTACAACCCTAAACCCTAAACCCTAAACCTCAATCACTAAACCCTAAACCATATACTAACCCTAAACTAATCCTAAACCCTAAAAATTGAAAAACCTAAACCTAAATTAAATAAAGCTTAAAAATTAAATAAATAAAAAACCCTAAACCTAAATAAAATAAAATAAAAACCTAAACCTAAACCTAAAAATAAAATAAATTAAAAAATAAAAACTAAACTAAATTAAATAAAATAAAACCTAAACTAACTAAAAAAATAAAATAAACTTAAAAATAAAAACTTAAATAAAATAAAAACTAAACATAAAATAAAAAATAAGATAAAATAAAAACCAAAACTAAAACCTAAACTTATACCTAAAAATAGAATAAAATAAAAAATACAACTTAAATAAAAATAAAATAAATAAAAACCTAAACTAAACTAAAAAAATAAAATAAACCTAAAAATAAAAACCTAAATAAAATAAAAACAAACCTAAAATAAAAATAAAATAAACCTAAAATAAAACTAAATAAAAACCTAAACATAAAAAAAAAACCCTAAAAAATAAATAAAAAATAAAACCTAAATCTTAAACTAAAGAAAATCCTAAACCTAAAATAGAAATAAAATAAACTTAGACCTAAACTAAAATAAACTAAATTAAAATAAATAAAACCTAAACCTAAACCTAAAAAAAATAAACCTAAACTAAATAAAATAAAATAACTAAATTAAACCTAAACCTAAACTAAAAAATAAAACCTAAAAATAAACCTAAAATAAAAACATAAAACTTAAACCTAAAAAAATAAAATAAAAACCTAAAACTAAACCTAAAAATAAAAATTAAAACCTAAACCTAAAAAATAAAATAAAACTAAAAATAAACTAAAAAATAAACCTAAACCTAACCTAAAAAATAAACTAAAATAAAAACCCTAAACTAAAACAAATATACTAAACTAAATAAAAATAAAAATAAACCTAAATAAAAATTAAAAATAAAAAAACTAAAATAAAAAAAACTAAATAGACCTAATAAACTAAAAACTAATAATAAATAAATAACTAATAATAAAACCTAAATAATAACTAAAGTAACTAACTCATAAGGCTAACTAACTAATAAAAAACTAATAATAACTAATAACTAACTAACTAAATAAATAACTAATAAAAACTAAACTAATAAAAAACTAATAAACTAATAACTAAATAATAATAACTAAAACTAAATAAACTAAACTAAAAAACTAACTAAACTAAACTAATAACTAATAACTAAACTAATAACTAAGTATTAACTACAATATTGAAAACTAATAACTAAACTAATAAACTAATAAACTAACTAACTAATAACTTAACTAATTAACTAATAAAAACTAAACTAAACTAATTACTAATAACTAACTAAACCTAAGTAACTAACTAATAGAACTAATAATAATAAACTAAACTAGTAATTAAACTAACTAATAATAATAAAAAATAATAACTAATAAAACTAACAAAACTAATAATTAATAACTAATAACTAATAACCAATAACTAATAACTAATAATAATTAATAAAAGCTAATAAACTAAATTAATAAACTAATAACTAAACTAACTAATAAAAACAACTAATAATAACTAAACTAATAAGCTAAATAACTAATAAATTATTAACTAACTAATAATAATAAAACTAAACTAATAAAAACTAATTAAACTAATAAAATTAATAGTAATAAATAATAATAATAATAATAACTAATAACTAATAAACTAATAAATAAATAACTAAATTAACTAATAACTAATAAAACATAATAAACTAAAACTAACTAATAATAACTAACTAATAAATTAAACTAATAATAATAACTAATAACTAATAATAATAATAATACTAACTAATAAAATTAATTAATAACTAAACCGAATAATAACTAATAACTAATAATCTAATAACTAAAAACTAATAACTAATAACTAATAACAATAAATAATAACTAATAACTAATAACTATTAAAAACTACTAAAAAATAACTAAGTAATAAAACTAATGAAACTAATAATAACTAATAATAACCTAAACTAATAGAAAAACTAACACTAATAAACTAATAACTAGTAACTAATAACTAAAACTAAAATAATAATAAAACTAATAATGGCATAACCAATAACTAATAATACTAACTAACTAATAAATAATAATAATAATAATAATAATAATAATAATAATAATAATAATAATCTAAAAACTAAAACTAAAACCTATATCCTAATAAAACTAATAAATTAATAACTAGACTAATAATAACTAATAATAATTAATAAATAACTAACTAATAACTAATAAACCTAAATAATAAATAACTAACTAATTAAAAAAACTTAATAAAAAACTAATAAACTAAAAACTAAAACTAAAATTAATAACCAAAAATAATAGAACTAATAACTAATAATAACAAATAAAAACTTAAAACCTAACTAAAACTAACTAATAAACTAAATAACTAAGGGAATTTTTTTAAAATAAGTATCATTATAAACTTAATTAGGGAATTAAGTATCATTAAAAAATTTAGAAATAGGTATAGTCACCCACTAAGTGGGACTCCACGCCAACCCCGACGTGGCATGAAAAGTTGCCATGAAAGTCGTGGCGAATCGCATCATTAACCCAAACGCCCACTTAGTACTAGTCGAGGGTTACAAAGCCAATCTAATCAGCCTTTCCATCGACACCTTTCTAAGCGCGGCTCCTGACGCCATGAGCTGCCTTTTGCATTTTTCTTCCTTCCATTTCACCTCTCCAAGCTTTAACATGCTGATTTCATTCTGAATTCTATTTTCTTGAAGCTTCTACATCTTGATTTCAACCCATTCCCATCTTCTCATTTTTCTCATTTATAAATTAATAGATTATGTGTTCTAGGGCTTAGATGGTATGATGGTTGGATTTGATTTGTAAGTTTGTGTTACCAGAATTAGGTAATTGGTTTATATATAGGTATACTATTATAAGTGACTACGACATATTTTTGAATGGTATGAGTTGGGTTTGAGTTGTTGTAGTTGGCCTATAAGCTTAAAGCCCCATTACTTATAGAGATAGCTACCTTAGATGGTAGCATTCGTATAACGTGTCGATTGATTTAAATTTCTTTTGATTTATGTAGTATGTTCTACAAATAAATTTGGATGCATAATGTTTTTTTAGATTTAGGAAATACTGATATGATTGGTTATTCTCCAGTTATTTGAGGAATGAGTAGAGAGTTTATTTCACTGATCCTTTTCTATGGAGGCGAATTAAGTATCGCTGAGCAGTTCACTCCAAGTTATGTGAGAGGTCGAAATTGTCCAGTTAAAGTTCTGTGGCACAGCACCTTACTGAAATTGAAATAATGAATTATGAGGCCATTGCACATTGATTCAGATTTCCACTCTGTAAGTCTTACATATCGTTATCTGGTGGGTAATGGATTTATAGCGTATGTTATATCTGAAGATGAATTTTGCAATGTTACACTGGACGAAGCTTTACACACTATTTTTCATGCGAGCACATCGTGACTCACATGTACTATATACCACTATAGGGAGTGTGAGGTGTTGTGTAGAGACTGCGCTATGCATATTGGTGACCCACATTATGGATCAGAGTGAGAGATCAAAATTGTCCAGTTAAGGTTTTGTGGCACAGCACCTTACTGGAATTGAAACAATAAATTATGAGGCCATTGCACATTGATTTAGATTTCCACTCTATAAGTCTTACATGTCGTTATCCCGTGGGTAACGAATTTATAGCATATGTTATATCTGAAGATGAATTTTGCGATGTTACACTAGATGAAGCTTCACACACTATTTTTTCATGCAGTTGGAGCACATCATGGCGACTCAGGACATCTTGCAGCCGTACAGATGAGCGCGAGCTATAGGGAGCCTTAGATAGGTATGAGGTGTTATGCAAAGACTTGTAGTTATGTGTACATATCGGTGACCCACATTATGGATCGGAGCCTATGGAGGATGCCCCACAGCATGACTAGGGTGTCTGACCATCTACATATGCTTATCCAGGTCCATCTACATATGCTGATCCAGGCCTTTCTACATACCAGCCTATGTATGAGTCATAGCCGCCTATCTCCTTATCACAGGACTATCCTACGTAGAATTTTAAAGATCATGCATTGAAGGGCCACTATCAGCTATGTGATCATCCATCGTGTGCACCTGACCAGTACACACCTAAGAGTGGTGTGATTCCATGCAGACGATGGAGGCATTAGCTATTTAGGATAGTCTATTTGTGCACTTGTACTACATTTATTCTTGTCTATTTTATTTTTGTTTCTAGATCATCCATTTATGTAAATACTTGTACTCACTTTCTGGAATAATTTGTAGAACTTATATTCATTTTTATAATGAATCAACTGAATTACTCACCTAATGTCATAACACTAACACTATAACTTGTATAATTTAAATTACAATCTATATACTTAGTTTTAGATCTACTTAAATAAAAACCTGTAGACTCTAAGGTTGACCTCCATAATTGATGATAAGGGCTTAAAGCTCACAAATGGAACATCCAAATGTTAAAAAAAAATATTTCCTTGCAGCTGCTACAGACCAGTCGCCCATTTACTAGGCGACTAGTATGAGATGTTACAAACCTAGTCACCTACTAATTAGTAATCAGTAATTACACATTAGCTTTCCCGCCACGAGTTGATGTATTAGTGCCCACTTAATGGGTGACTATACCTATTTCTAAATTTTTTTTGACGATACTTAATTCCCTAATTAAGTTTAAAAGGATACTTATTTTAAAAAAAATTGCCAATAACTAATAATAACTAATAATTGACATATAAATAATAACTACTAATTATAATAATAAACTAATAAAATGAAAAACTAAACATAACTAATAATAACTAAAACTTACTAAACTAATAACTAATAATAATAAAACTAATAAACTAATAAAACTAACTAAACATAACTAATAAAAAACTAACTAAAATAACTAAATAAACTAATAACTAAATAACTAAAAATAACTAAATAAACTAATAAAAACTAAATAATAAATAATAATTAATAAAAAATAAAAAATAACTAACTAAACTAATAACTAATAAAAAAACTAAACTAAAAAATTAATATTGACTAATAAAACTAATAACTAAATAAAATAATAATAAATAACTAATAATAATAATAAACTAATAAAACTAAAAACCTAATAAAATAAATAACTAATAATAAATAACTAAAACTAATAACTAATAAACTAATAATAAACTAAAACTAATAAAACCTAATAACTAATAAAACTAATAAAAATAACTAATAATAGTAATAAAACTAATAAAATAAATAAATAAAACTAATAATAATAAATTAAACCTAGTAATAATAACTAAACTAACTAACTAATAAGCTAATAAAAATAAAACTAACTAATAATAACTAATAACTAACTAATAATAACTAATAACTAAACCTAAATAACTAATAATAATTAAACTAATAATAATAATAACTAATAATAATAAAAAATAACTAAACTATTAATAAAATAATAGTAATAATAATTGAATTAATAAATTAAATACCTAAATAATTAATAATAATAACTAATAACTAATAAATAAGAAATAATAAACTAATAACTAATAACACTAATAAACTAATAATAAATAAAACTAATAATAATAATAACTAATATAATAAACTAATAATTAACGTATAATAACTAATAAATAACTAATAACTAATAAAAGCTAAACCAAACTAACTAAATAATAACTAAAAATAATCTAATAACTAATAATAAAACTAAATAACTAATAATAATAAACTAATAACTAATAAATAAAACTAAATAACTAAATTATTAAAAAACTAATAAAATAAATAACTAACTAACTAATAACCAATAAAAACTAATAACCTAATAAAAACTAATAACTAAATAAAACTAGTAAATTAAAACTAATAACTAACTAAACTAATAACTAATAAAACTAATAACTAATAATAAAAACTAAAAAACTAATAATAACTAAAAAACTAAAACTAATTAATAATAAAAATAATAAAATTATTAAAATAATAATAAAATAACTAATAACTAAACTAAATAAAAACTAAACTAAAACCTAAATAACTACTAAAAACTAATAAAACCTAATAAACTAAGCTAACAAATAACTAATAAATTAACTAATAAACTAATAACTAAATAATAATAATAATAACTAACTAATAACTAAAAAAAACTAACTAATAAACTAACAAACTAACTAAAACTAACTAATAAATAATAACTAATAACTAAAAACTAAATAATGATAATAATAAACTAATAATAAAAAATTAATAAACTAATAATAATAAATTACTAATAATAACTAAATAACTAAGAAATAACTAAAAACTAATAAACAGTAATAACTAATAAAATAAACTAAATAACTAATAACTAAAAAACTAAAATAATAAAGCTAACTAACTAATAACTAAACTAATAACTAAACTAATAACTAACTAATAACTAAAAACTAACAACTAATAATTAATTAAACTAAATAATAAATAAATAACCAACTAACTAAACTAACTAAAATTAATAATAACTAACTAATAATAATAATTAATAACTAATAACTAATAACTAAATACCTAAAACTAATAATAATAACTAACTAATAAACTAACTAAACTAATAACTAACTAATAATAAAAATCTAAACTAATAACTAATAATAACTAACTAATTATAACTAAATAAATGACTAAAAAACAAAACTAATAACTAATAAAAACCTAAAAACTAAACTAATAATAACTAACTATAACTAATAATCACTAATAAGCTAATAACTAATAAAATAAAACTAAAAACTAACCTAACTAATAAACCTAAAACTAACTAACTAATTATAAATAAAACTAAAATAATAATAATAATAATAATAATAATAATAATAATAATAATAATAATAACTAACTAACTAAAATAAAACTAATAACTAACTAAAAACTAATTAACTAATAATAATTAACTATTAAACTAATTAATAATAACTAAAATAACTCCAATAACTAATAATAACTAATAACTAACTAAAACTAAAACTAATAGTAATAACTAATAATAACAAAAAATAATAGACTTATAACTAACTAAAACTAATAAACTAATAATAACTAAATAATAACTAACTAATAACTAATAATAAAACTAATAAATAACTAGTAATAATAAACTAACTAATAAACTAATAACTAATAATAATAATAATAATAATAACTAAACTAATATTAATAATAATAATAATAATAATAATAAACTAATAATAAACTAATAACTTATAACTAATTAAATAATAAATAACTAACTAATAACTAACAAAACTAATAATAAATAACTAAAAAAACTAATAATAACTAATAAAACTAAAAAACTAAACTAACTAATAATAATAACTAATAACTAACTAAAACTAATAACTAAATAACTAAAATAAAACTAAAACTAAAACAAACTAATAAAAAACTAAAAAACTAAAATAATAACTAAATAATAATAATTAATAAAACTAAATAACTGACTAACTAATGAAAAAATAATTAATAATAAATAACTAATAAAAACTAATAAAACTAATAAAAAATTTGATAAACTAAACTAATAAAAATAACTAGGTAAAACTAACTAATAACTAAATAAAACCTAACAACTAAATAACTAAGACTAATAAAAACTAACTAAATAACTAATAACTAAACTAACTAATAAAACTAATAATAACTAACTAATAAAAAATAACTAAACCTAATTGTAAAACTAATAATAAATAACTAATAAAACTAAATAACTAAATAATAAAACCTAATAAACTAATAAAAAGCTAACTAACTAAAACTAAACCTAATAACTAAACTAAAACTAACTAACTAATAAACCTAATAATAATAAATAATAAAACTAAATAAAATAAATAATAACTAATAATAAACTAATAAAACTAAAAAATAAATAAAAACTAATTAACTAATAGTAATAAATAAATAACCTAAACTAACTAACTAATAATAACTAATAAAACTAATAAACAAATCTGATAACTAATAATAATAAAACTAAAACTAATAACTAAACTAATAAATAACCATAAAAACTTAAAAACTTAAAAAACTAATAACAAAACTAAATAACTAATAAAAACTAACTTAAATTATTAATAATAACTAACTAATAAAACTAAACTAACTAAAATAAACTAATAACTAATAAACTAATAATATCTAATAACTAAATAACTAAACTAAAAAACTAATTAATAAAATAATAATAAAATTAATAAAAACCTAAAAACTAACTAACTAATAATAAACCTAATAACTAATAATAATAATAATAATAATAATAATAATAATAATAATAATAATAATAATAATAAACTAAAAAATTAACTAATAATAACAAACTAATAAACTAACTAAAAAACTAATAAATAATTAAAAACTAATAATAAACTAAACTAACTAGTAATAAAACTAACTAATCTAAATAACTAAATAATAAATAAACTAATAATTAATAACTAACTAAATAATAATAATAAATAATAATAATAACATAATAGTAACTAATAAAACTAAAAAATAACTAATAAAACTAAATAATAAAACTAAACTAAACTAATAATAATAACTAAACTAATAAATGAATAATAACTAATAACTAATAATAATAATAATAATAAACTAATAATAAACCTAATAAAAACTAATAAAATAAAATAACTAATAATAAACTATTAATAATAACTAACTAATAAATAACTAAATAACTAATAAAACTAATAATAAACCTAAAAAACTAATAAACAAACTAAAATAAATAAATTAAACTAACTATACTAACTAATAAAACTAATTAAAACTAATAAACTAAAGCCTAATAAACTAATAATAACAAATAACTAATAAAAATAACTACAAGTAAACTAATAACTAATAACTAAACCTAATATTTAATAACTATAAAATAAAAGTAATAAACTAACTAGATTAACTAATAAAACTAATAAAACTTAACTAATAACTAATAATAACAAATTAATAATAATAATAATAACTAAATAAGTAACTAATAACTAACTAAAATATTGACTAATAAAACTAATAATAACTAACTAATAAACTAATAAAACTAATAACTAATATCTAGCTAAAAATAATAACTAAACTAATAACTAACTAATAATAAACCTAATAAACTAAACTAATAATTAAAACTAATAATAATAATAAACTAATAAACAAAACTAAGTAAATAAAACTAATTAATAAAAAAATAATAAAGCTAATAAACTAATAAACTAATAACTAATAACTAATAAATCAAATAAACTAATAAACTAAATAACTAAACTAACTAAAAACTAATAATAACTAAACTAATAAAGTAATAAATTAAATAATAATAGCTAATAACTAATAACTAACTAAAACTAATAATAATTAAATAACTAATAACTAATAACTAAAATAATAATATCTAAAAAAAACTAATAATAACTAAAAACTAATAAACTAATAAAATAACTAAACTAATTAACTAATAATAATAAACTAAAACTAACTAATAAACTAATAACTAACTAATAATAACTAATAATAACTAATAAAACTAATAACTAACTAAAAAAACTAGCCTAATACTAACTAATTAATAACTAATAAACTAAATAATTGACTAAATAATAACTAAAACTAATAAACCAAATAAATAATTAACTAATAATCACTAACTAACTAATAATAACTAATAAACTAATAACAACTAATTAATAACTAAATAATAATAAATAAATAAATAAACTAATAACTAACTAAATAACTAACTAATAATAACTAAAAAACTAACTAATAAAACTAACTAAACTAAAAACTAATAAAATAAACTAATAACTAATAACAAACTAATAACTAATAATAAATAATTAACTAATAATAAAATTAAATGTAATAAATAAAACTAATAAAATTAACTAATAAATAAAAAACTAAAACTAGTAATAATAATAATTAATAACAAACTAACTAATAATAAATAGAAAAACTAAACTAAATAACTAAACAAATAATAAAACTAACTAACTAATAAACTAATAACTAATAAATAAACTAACTAAACTAATAAACTAATAAACAAAAATAATAATAATAATAACTAACTAATAATAATAACTAAATAAATAACTAATTAAAATCTAATAATAAACTAAATAACTAAAAATAACTAATAAAACTAACTAACTAAAACTAATAAAATAATAAACTAAAAACTATTAAACTAATAAACTAATAAACTAATAAAATAATAAAATAATAACTAACTAATAACTAATAAACTAATAAGTAAAAAACTCGTTAACTAAAAATTATATAACTAACTAATAACTAATAGCTAAACTAAAAATCTAATAACTAATAAAAACTAAACCTAATAACTAATAAAACTAATTAACTAATTAATAACTAAACTAAAACTAAACTAACTAATAACTAATAATAAACTAACTAACTAAAAGATAAACTAAAATTAACAACTAATAAAACCTAATAATAACTAAATAACTAATAACTAAAATAAGTAATAACTAAATATAATAATAACTATAAAATGAATAAACTAAACTTATAAATAACCTAATTAATAACTATAATAATTAAAACTAATAAAACTAAAAAAAAAACCTAATATATAAAATTAACTAACTAATAAACTAATATAATAACTATACTATACCTAACTATACTAATTAAAACTAAGCTAATAAAACTAATAACTAATAATAACTAATAAAATGAACTAATAAACTAAACTAACTAATAATTAAAAGTAAAACCTAATAAAACTAATAATTAACTAACTAATAACTAATATTAATAACTAAGATTAACTAATAATAAAACTAAAATTAACTAAAATAAAACTAATATAATAACTAAACCAAAACTAACTAATATAATAACTAATCTAAACTAAAACCAAGAACTAATAATTAATAAGTAATAACTAATAAACTAAATAAACTAATAAATAACTAACTAATAACTAATAAACTAATAACTAACTAATAATAACTAATAATAAAAACTAACTAATAACTAATTAATAAAAACTAACTAAACTAAATAACTAATAACTAATAATAAATAACTAAACTAATAACCTAAAATAATAACTAAAACTAACTAATAACTAATAAATAACTAACAAATTAACTAATAATAAAATAACTAAAACTATCTAACTAAACTAATAAAATAAAAATTAAATAATAAAACTAACTAAAACTAACTAATTAATAAATAAATAACTAATAACTAAACCTGATAAAACTATTACACTAATAACAAACTAATAAATTAATAATAAGTATAACTAACTAATAATAATAACTAATAATAACTAACTAAAAATTACTAATAAAAATAATCACTAAATTAATAATAATTACTAATAAAATAATAAACTAAAAACTAATAATAAACTAATAAAATAACTAACAAAACTAAAATAAAACTAACTAACTAATAAACTAATAAACTAACTAACTAATAAAATTAACTAACAATGAATAATAAAATAATAAAATAACTAATAATAATAATGACATACTTATAACTAACTAATAATAATAAACTAATAACTAATAATTACTAAAATAAATTAATAACTAATAATAACTAATAATAAAACCTAAATAACTAACTAAAACTAAACCTAAAACTAATAAAACTAATAACTAAAAGCTAAACTAATAACTAAACTAACTAATAACTAATAAACTAAAACCTAAATAACTAATAAACTAAAACTAAATAACTAAATAATAACTAACTAAACCTATTAACTAAAACCTGATAAAATAATAACTAAAACTAATAAATACCAACTAATAAACTAACTAACTAATAATAACTAAAAACTAAAACTAATAACTAATAACTAACTAATTAATAAAAAATAACTAATTAAACTAATAATAGTAAACTAATAAACAAGTTACTAAATAAATAAAACTAAAAAAATTAATAAATAATACCTAAAATAAATAACTAAACTAATAACTAATAAAACTAAATGACTAAAACTAAATAAAACTAACTAAAAATAACTAATAAACTAATAACTAAAACTAACTAACTAAACTATAACTAACTAAAACTAAATAAACTAAACTAAATAATAATAACTAAGAACTAAATAATAACTAATAAATAAATAACTTAATAACTAATAAAATAATAAAATAAAACTAATAATAATAATAAAACTAATTAATCTAAACCTAATAACTAATAAAACTAAAATAAATAATAACTAACTAATAATAAATAAAATAACTAAATAACTAATAAATAAACTAAAAAATAAACAAACTAAATAACTAAAAAACTAAAACTAATACTAAAAAAATTAACTCATAACTAAATAATAAACTAATTATTAATAAACTAATAACTAAATAACTAATAAAACTAAATAATAAAACTAAAAGTAAATGGCTAATAATAAAACTAATAATAAAAAACTAATTATAATACTAACCAATTATTAAAACTAATAAAACTAATAACTAATAAAACTTAAAACACTAATAACTAATAACTAATTAATAAAAATTCATACAACTAAACTAACTAAATTAATAAACTAATAACTAAACTAATAATAACTAATAACTAAATAACTAATAATAACTAAAATAATAATAAACTAAAAACTAAATAATAATAAAAAAATAATAAAACTAATAACTAATAACTAATAATAAACCTAATAACTAACTAATAACTAATAACTAATAACTAATACCAAAACTAATAATAACTATCTAAAACCAGATTAATAAACTAATAACTAAATTAACTAATAACTAAAAACTAACTAATAATAATAACTAACTAAAAAATGAAACTAATAAATAACTAATAAATAAACTAATAACTAATAATAATAACTAAAAAACTAAATAACTAATAACTAATAAAACATAATAAATAAACTAATAAAACTAATAACTAAAACTAATAAACAAATAAAACTAATAAATAACTAACTAATAACTAACTAATAACTAATAAACTAATAAAACTAACTAATAATAAAAATAATAATTAAAAAACTAAATAAAACAAAACTAATAACTAACTAATTAATAAAATAAATTAATAATAAAATTAACAAATAATAATAACTAACTAATAAAACTAACTAAAATTAATAAAACTAATAATAAAACTAAATAACTAAATAAGAACTAATAACTAAAAACTAAGTAACTAACTAATAACTAATAATAATAAATAAATAAACTAACTAAAACTAACTAATAACTAATAAAAATAATCTAATAAGCTACTAATAAACTAATAACTAAGTAACTAATAACTAAAACTATTAATAACTAAATAATAACTAATAAAACTAATAATAATAAATTATTAACTAAATAATAATAATAATATCTAAACTAACTAAATAATGAACTAAAAACTAACTGTTAACTAACAAATAACTAATAAACTAAAGCCTAATAAATAAACTAATAAATCTATTTAAACTAAAAAAACTAATAAAAACTAAACTAATAAATAATAAATAATAACTAACTAAGACTAATAATAACTAACTAAAACTTAATAATAAAATTAATAACTAATAATAATAAAACTAAAATAAAACTAATAACTAATTAAAAACTAAAAATAATAATAAATAACTAACTAATAATAATAACTAACTAATAATAAAACTATTAACTAATAAACCTAATAATAACTAAACTAATAACTAATAAAAACTAAATAAAAAACTAAAAAAACTAATTAACTAATAAATAATAATAATAATAATAATAATAATAATAATAATAATAATAATAATAATAATAATAATAATAATAATAATAATAATAATAATATAATAAACTAAATAATTAACTACTAATAATATCTAATAATAAAACTATATTAACTAACTAATTAAAACTAACTAAAAGTTATAACTAATAATAACTAATAATAACTAAAATAATGAATAACTAATAACTAAATAATTAATAAACTAATAATTATAATTAACTAATAATAAAACTAATAAGACTAATAATTAAAATAATTAATAAACTAAAATAAATAACTTACTAATAAATAATAAACCTAATAATAACTAATAATAATAAAATAACTAACTAATAAACCTAATAACTAATAATAACTAAACTAATAAACTAAATAACAAAAACTAATAATAACTAAATAACTAATAACTAATAAAATAATAACTAATAAACTAATAATTAAAACTAACTAACTAATAATAACTAATAGCTAAAGTAAATAAACTAAAAATAAATAACTAAACTAATAACTAACTAAATAATAATAACTAACAACTAATAATAAACTAAAAAATTAACTAAAAAACTAACTAATGACTAATAAATAACTAATAATAACTAAAGTAATAACTAATAATAAATAATAAACTAATAATTAATAACTAACTAATAAAACTAATAATAAATAAATAACTAACTAATAATAACTAATAACTATTAAAAATTAACTAAAAATTGATAACCAATAATAAATAAACAAAACTAATAAGAATAATAAATTTGCTAATAAAAAACTAATAATAATAATAATAACTAACCAACTATTAAAAATAATAACTAATTAATAAATTAACTAACTAATAACTATTAAATAATAATAATAATAAACCTAACTAATAACTAATAACTAATAACTAACTAATAAACTAATGACTAATAATAATAACTAATAATAAACTAACTAATAATAACTAATTAATAATTAAATAATAACTAACTAACTAATAATAACTAACTAATAACTATAACTAATAACTAACTGACTAACTAATAATAACTAATAATAATAAATTAATAAAACTAAACTAAACTAATAACTAATAACTAATAACTAAATAACTAAATAATTAATAATAATTAAATTAATAACTAAAGTAATAATTAATAACTAATAAATAAATAACTAATAATAACTAAACTAATAACCTAAACTAATAACTAATAACTAACTAAACTAATAACCTAAATAACTAAACTAATAATAACTAATAACTAAAAACTAAATAACTAAAACTAAATAAAAACTAATAAACTAATAATAATAATTAAAAACTAATAACTAAAAAAGTAATAGTAAAACCAATAATAAATAATAACTAAACTAAACCTAATAAAAACTAAAAATAATAAAACTAAACTAAATAATAATAAACTAACTAACTAATAAACTAATAAACTAATAAAAAATAAATAAACTAACTAATAATTAATAATTAATAATTAATAATTAATAACTAATAATAAAACTAACTAACTAACTAATAACTAATAATAAAAAAATAAAATAAATAATAATATATAAAAACTAAATAACTAATAAGTAATAACTAAAATAACTAATAAATTAATAAAACTAACTAAACTAATAACTAATAAAAACTAACTAAATAAAACTAACCGATAAAACTAACTAACTAATAACTAATAACTAATACAACAACAACAAGCCTTAATCCCACTAGGTGGGGTCGGCTACATGAATCCTTCGTCTCCATTATGTCCTATTATGTGTCAAATTCTCATTTAATTCAAGTATACTAAGATCCATTTTTATACATCTTAACCAAGTCTTTTTAGTTCTACCTCTACCTTTCTTAACATAAGGCAAATCTAATGCATCGCTCTCTGTCATCATGGGATGGCGCTTTATGTGGACAAACCATCTAAGGCTCTCCCTAATCTTATCTACCACCGGAGCTACTCCAACTTTTCTCGAACATACTCATTTTGCATTCTATCTCTAAGAGTAAAGCCACTCATCCACCTAAGCATCCTCATCTCTGTAACACTTAACTTAGTCTTATGCTTCTCTTTTATTGGCCAACATTTTGCACCATAAGTCATTGCAGGTCTTACCACCATCTTATAAAAGTTTCCCTTAAGTTTAAGAGAAACTTTTATATCACATAATAGGCCAGATGCATTCCTCCACCTCAACCATCCAACTTGAATTCTAAAACTAATAATGATAACTAACTAATAATAACTAAAAACTAAACTAAAAATTAAAATAAAAATTGACTAAACAAACTAATGAATAACTAAAAATTAATAACTAAAACTAACTAACTAAAACTATAATAATAACTAAATAACTAAACTAATATACAAATAAAAACTATCTAATAAATAGTAATAATAATAATAATAATAATAATATTATTATTATTATTATTATTATTATTATTATTATTATTATTATTATTATTATTATTTTTATTATCATTAATAATAATAATAAGCAAATAAAATTAATATTAAACTAAATAAAATAAAATGAACTAATAAATAATATTAAACGTAAATAACTAAACTAATAAAATAAATCTAACAAACTAATAATAATATAAAAAAACTAATAAAACTAATAAATAAAACCTAATAATAAAAACTAATAACTAAAACTAATAAACTAAAACTAACAACTAAACTAATAACTAAAAAACTAAAATAATAAACTAAATAATAAAACTAATAAATAACTAAATAACTAATTAATAATAAAACCTATAATGGCTAAATAACTAAACTAAAACTTATAACTAATAAAATAACCTAATAATAATAACTAACTAAAAAAATAAAACTAATAAAAACTAAAACATTATTATTAATATGTAATAAACTAAAACTAATAATTACTAATAAACTAAAAACTAATAAAACTAACTAATAAAACTAGTTAATAAAACTAATAAAAACTAACTAACTAATGAATAATAATAACTAAAAAACCTAACTAATAAAACTAATAAGTAATAAACTAATGAAACTAACTAATAACTAACTAATAACTAAATAATAAAATATCTAAAACTAAAACTAATAACTAAATAACTAACTAAACTAAAAACTAAAAATTAAATAACTAACTAAAATAACTAAACTAAATAACTAATAAAACTAACTAATAATAATAACTAATAACTAATAATAATAACTAATAACTAATTTAATAAACTAATAACTAACTAATAATAACTAATAAATAACTAATAACAAATAAATACTAAACCAAACTAACTAAATAATAATATAATATAAAAAAATAATAATAAATAAACTAAATAACTAAACTAATAACTAATAAATAAAATTAAATAACTAAACTATTAAAAAACTAATAAAATAAATAACTAACTAACTAATAACCAATAAAAGCTAATAACCTAATAGAAACTAATAACTAAATCAAACTAGTAAATTAAAACTAATAACAACTAATAACTAATAATAAAAACTAAAAAACTAATAATAACTAAAAAACTAAAACTAATTAATAATAATAATAATAATAATAATAAAACTATTAAAATAATAATAAAATAACTAATAACTAAACTAAATAAAAACTAACTAAACTAAAAACTAAATAACTACTAAAAATTAATAAAACTAAATAAACTAAGCTAATATAATAACTAATAAACTAACTAATAAACTAATAACTAGAATAATAAACTAATAATTAACTAATAATAATAATAATAATAATAATAATAATAATAATAATAATAATAACTAACTTATAACTAAAAACTAATTAATAAACTAATAAACTAACTAAAACTAACTAAGGAATAATAACTAATAACTAAAAACCAAATAATAATAATAATAATAATAATAAAAACTAAACTAATAATAATAAATTACTAATAATAACTAAATAACTAACTAATAATAACTAAATAATTAAGAAATAACTAAAAACTAATAAGCACTAATAACTAATAAAGTAAAGTAAATAATTAATAATAAACTAAACTAATAATAACTAATAAACTAAATAATAAAGCTAACTAACTAATCTAATAAACTAATAACTAACCAATAACTAACTAACTAACTAACTAACTAATAATAATAATATAATAACTAAATAACTATAACTAATAACTAACTAATAAAAAATAAAAACTAATAAACTAATAACTAAATAATAACTAATAATAAACTAAAACTATTAATAAAACCTAACCTAAACTAATAACTAATACTAACAAATAATAAAACCTAAAAATAATAACTAACTAATAATAACTAAATAAATGACTAAAAACTAAACTAATAACTAATAAAAACCTAAAAACTAAACTAATAATAACTAACTAAACCCAAAACTAATAACTAATAACTAAGAAGCTAATAATAACTAATAAAACTAGCCTAACTAATAAACCTAAAATAAACAAAATAAATAATAGCAAAACTAAAATAGTAATAATAATAATAACTAACTAAACTAAAACTAATAAACTAAACTAACTAATAACTAACTAAAAACTAATTAACTAATAATAACTAACTAATTAAACTAATTAATAATAACTAAAAAACTAATAGCTAAAATAACCTAACTAATAACTAAGAATAATAAACTAATAATAACTAACTAATTAAAACTAAACTAATAATTATTAAACTAATAACTAACTAATAACTAATAATAAAACTAATAAACTAATAAATAACTAGTAATAATAAACTAACTAATAAACTAATAATTAATAATAATAATAATAAATAATAATAATAATAATAACTAAACTAATAACTAACTTATAATAACTAAATTAATAATTAATAAAAATAAAACTAATAACTTATAACTACCTAAATAATAAATAACTAACTAATAACTAACAAAACTAATAATAAATAACTAAAAAACTAATAATGACTAATAAAATTAGAAAAACTAAACTAACTAATAATAATAACTAATAACTAACTAAAATTAATAACTAAATAACTAAACTAAAAAACTAAAAAGCTAAAACTAACTAATAAAAAACTAAGAAACTAAAATAATAACTAAATAATAATAATTTCTAAAACTAACTAATGAAAAAATAATTAATAATAAATAACTAAATAAAAACTAATAAAACTAATAAAAAATCTGATAAACTAAACTAATAAAAATAACTAGATAAAACTAACTAATAATTAAATAAAACCTAACAACTAAATAACTAAGACTAATAAAAACTAACTAAATAATTAATAACTAAACTAACTAATAATAATAAAACTAACTAATAAAAAAAAAATAACTAAACCTAATAATAAAACTAATAATAAATAACTAATAAAACTAAATAACTAAATAATAAAACCTATTAAACTAAAAAACTAACTAAAAACTAAAAATAAATTAACTAATAAACCTAATAATAATAAATAATAAACCTTAATAAAATAAATAATTAATAATAAACTAATAAAAAAATAATAAATACTTAAAACTAATAACTAACTAATAATAATAATAAATTAATAACCTAATAACTAACTAATATAACTAATAAAACTAATAAAAATAGAATAATTAATAATAATAAAACTAAAATTATTAACTAAAAATAAATAAACATAAAAACTAAAAAACTAAATAAAACTAATAACAAAACTAAATCTAATAAACTAACACTTTAATTAATAACTAACTAATACTAAACTAACTAAAATAAACTAAAAACTAAAAACTAATAATTAATATAAACTAAACTAAAAAACTAATAAACTAAAACTAATAACTAAAATAATAATAAAACTAACAAAAACCTAAAAACTAACTAATAATAAACCTAATAACTAATAAACTAATAATAATAATAATAATAATAATAAACTAAAAACTAACTAATAATAACTAAATAACTCACTAACTAAAAAACTAAACTAATAATAACTAATAATACAACCAAATAAACTAAATAATAATTAAAACTAACTAAAACTAATAACTAATAATAACTAACTAACTAATAACTAACTAAAATAACTAAGAATAATCACAAACTAATAACTAATAATACCTAAATAACTAAATTAATAAACTAACTAAAAAACTAATAATAAACTAAACTAACTAATAATAAAACTAAAACTAAACTAAATAACTAAATAATAAATAAACTAATAATTAAAACTAACTAATAAAACTAAAATAATAATAACAATAACATAATAATAATAAACTAATAAAAAAAAAACTAATTAATAGCAAATAATAAATCTAAACTAAACTAATAATAATAACTAAATTAATAACTAATAAATAATAAATAAAACTAATAACTAACAATAAATAATAATAATAATAAACTAGTAATAAAAACTAATAAAATAAAATAACTAATAACAAACTAGTAATAATAACTAACTAATAAATAACTAAATAACTAATAAAAACTAATAATAAACCTAAAAAACTAATAAATAAAGTAAAATAAATAAATTAAACTAACTATACTAACTAATAAAACTAACTAAAACTAATAAACTAAAGCCTAATAAACTAATAATAACTAATAACTAATAAAAATAACTATAACTAAATTAATAACTAATAACTAAACCTAATAACTATAAAATAAAACTAATAAACTAACTAGATTAACTAATAAAACTAATAAAACTTAACTAATAACTAATAATAACTAACTAATAATAATAATAATAACTAAATAAATAACTAATAACTAAAATAATAACTAATAAACTAATAATAACTAATTAATAAACTAATAAAACTAATAACTAATAACTAACTAAAACTAATAACTAAACTAATAACTAATTAATAATAAACCTAATAAACTAAACTAATAATTAAAACTAATAATAATAAACTAATAAATAACTAATAAACTAAACTAACTAAATAAAACTATAAAAAATAATAAAACTAAAAAACTAATAAACTAATAACTAATAACTAATAAATCAAATAAAATAATAAACTAAAATAACTAAAAACTAAAACTAATAATAACTAAACTAATAAAGTAATAAACTAAATAATAATAATTAATAACTAATAACTAACTAAAATTAATAATAACTAAATAACTAATAACTAAACTAATAACTAATAACTAATAACTAAATAACTAAACTATCTAATAACTTAAAAAACTAATTAATAATAATTAAAAACTAATAAACCAATAAAATAACCAAACTGATAAACTAATAATAATAATAATAAACTAAAACTAACTATTAAACTAATAACTAACTTATAATAACTAATAACTAATAAAACTAATAACTAACTAAAACTAAAAACAAAATAATAACTAACTAAAAAAACTAACCTAATACTAACTAACAAATAACTAATAAATAATAACTAATAAACTAAATAACTGACTAAATAATAACTAAAACTAATAAACTAAATAAATAACTAACTAATAATCACTAACTAACTAATAATAATTAACTAATAATAACTAATAAACTAATTAATAACTAAATAATAATAAATTAATAAACTAATAACTAACTAAATAACTAACTAATAATAATTAAATAACTAGCAAAGCTAAAAACTAATAAAACTAATAAGTAATAACTAAACCTAACTAATAGCTAATAATAAAATTAAATGTAATAAATAAAACTAATATAACTAATAAAACTAACTAATAAATAAAAACTAAAACTAGTAATAATAATAACTAATAAATTTAACTAGAAAAACAAAACTAAATAACTAAATAAATAATAAAACTAACTAACTAATAAACTAATAACTAATAAATAAACTAACTAAACTAATAACTAACTAAACTAATAAACTAATAAACTAATAATAAAAATAACTAACTAATAATAATAAAACTAAATAAATAACTAACTAAAAGCTAATAATAAACTAAATAACTAAAATAACTAATAAAACTAACTAACTAAAACTAATAAAATAATAAACTATAAACTATTAAACTAATAAGCTAATAAACTAATAAAATAATAAAATAATAACTAACTAATAAGTATAAAAACTAGCTAACTAAAAACTAAATAACTAACTAATAAACTAATAAATTAATAAACTAATAAATAAACTAAAAATCTAATAACTAATAAAACTAAACTAAAAATAAACTAATTAACTAATTAATAATTAAACTAAAACTAACCAAACTAATAACTAATAATAAACTAAACAAACTAACTAATAAATAAACTAAAACTAATAACTAATAAACCTAATAATAACTAAATAAACTAATAACTAAATAAATTAATAACTAAATAACTAATAATAACTAAACTAATACAAATATAATAATAACCAATAACTATAACTATAACTAAAACTAGAAAACTAAAACTTAATAATTAAAAACTAACTAATAAAAACTAATAACTAATAACTATAACTATAACTATAACTAACTAAAACTAACAAAACTAAGTAATAAATAATAACTAATAATAACTAATAATGAACTAATAAACTAAACTAACTAATATAAAACTAAAACCTGAAACTAATAACTAACTAATAAATAACTATATTAATAACTACCTAAAAACTAACTAATAAGACTAATAATTAACTAAAACTAATAAACTAAACTAATAATAATAACTAAAGCCAAAACTAATAATAATATAATAATTAAACTAACTAAATTAAATAATTAAGAAACTAATCTAATAACAAATAACTAACAACTAATAACTAATAAACTAAATAAACTAATAACTAATTAATAACTAATAAACTAATAACTAACTAATAATAAAACTAAGTAATAACTAACTAATAATAACTAAATAATAACTAATAACTAATAATAACTAAAACTAACTAATAACTAATACTAACTAATAACTAATAAACTAAAACCTAAATAACTAATAAACTAAAAACTAAATAATAACTAAACCTATTAACTAAAACGATAAAATAATAAAATAAAACTAATAACTAAAATAAAAATAATTAATAACCAACTAATAATTAATAATAACTAAAAAACTAACTAATAAAATAAATAATAAAACTAATATTAATAATAATAAATAAATAAACTAAAAATTGAATAACCTAATAAAACTAAAAAAAACTAATAAATAATAAACTAAAAAATAAATAATTACTAATAAAAAATAAAACTAATGACTAAAACTAAATAAAACTAACTAAAAAATAACTAATAAACTACTAACTAAACTAGCTAAAACTAACTAAACTAATAATAACTAATTAAAAACTAAATAAACTAAACTAAACTAATAATAACTAATAATAACTAATAAATAAATTACCTAATAATGAATAAAACCTAATAATAAAGCTAAACTAATAACTAACTAATAATAAATAATAAACTAATAATAAAATAAAACTAATTAATCTAAACCTAATAACTAATAAAAACTAATAAAACTAATAATAACTAACTAATAATAAAACTAAATAACTAAATAATAACTAATAAACTAATAAACTAATAATAAACTAATAAACTAATAACTAAACCTAATAACTAAAAACTAATTAACTAATAACTAAAAACTAATAAACTAATAACTAAATAATAAACTAAATAAAATAATTAATTAACTAATAATAAACAATAAAAGTAAATAAACTAATAACTAATAATAATAATAACTAATAAAACTAACTAATAACTAATATAAGCTAAAAACTAACTAATAAATTAACTAAACTAAATAACTAACTAACTAATAACTAATAGAATAACTAACTAAATTAATAGTAAATAACTAAACTAAATATCTAAACTAATAAAATAATTAACTAATAATAAACTAATAACTAAACTAATAAAACATTTAACTAATAAAAAACTAATAACTCAAAGCTAAACCTAATAATAAAACTAATATAAACTAATTTTAATAACAAAACTAATAAATAATAATAAAAAACTAACTAATAACTAATAACTAATAATAAACTAATAATAATAATAACTAAATAATAACTAATAATAAACTAATAAACTAATAATAATAACTAATAAATGGCAGAAACTAATAACTAATAACTAAATAAAACTAATATTAATTAAATAATAACTAACTAATAGCCTAACTATTAACTTAAAAAAACTAATAACTAATAAACTAAAACTAATAATAACTAACTAACTAATAATACCTAATAACTAAACTAATAACTAAAATAAGAAATAACTAACCTAATTAACTAATAACTAAAAACTAAACTAATAAAACATAAAAAACTAATAACTAAAACTAAAATAATAATTAAATAACTAAACTAATAATAATAACTAATAAAAACTAATCTAATAAATAATTATTATTATTATAATAATAAGAATAATAATAGTAATAATAATAATAATAATAATAATAATATAATAATAATAATAATAATAATAATAAACTAATAAAACTAATAACTAAACTAAATAAAAATCTAACTAATAAATAATAATAATAAAACTAAATAACTAAACTAATAAAATAAAACTAATTAACTAATAACAATATAATAAAACTAATAACTAAAAATTAATAAACTAAACTAATAAACTAAAACTAATAATTAATAAATAAAAATAATAAACTAAATAATAAAACTAATAAATATCAAAATAACTAATTAATAATAAAAACCTAAAATTAATAACTAAATAACTAAACTATAACTAATAACTAATAAAATATCCTAACTAATAATAATAACTAACTAATAATAAAAACTAATTAAAAAAAGTAATAGCAACTAATAAAATAAACCAATAAAACTAATAAACTAATAACTAAACTAAACTAACTAACTAAACTAATAAAACTAATAAAAACTAACTAATAAAACTAATAAATAATAAACTAATAAAACTAACTAATAACTAACTAACTAAATAATAAATAACTAAAACTAAAACTAATAACTAAAATCTAACTACTAAAAACTAATTAATAATAATAAAACTAAATAACTAACTAAAATAACTAAACAAAATAACTAATAAAACTAACTAATAATAATTAAAGTAATAAAACTAATAACCAATAACTAAATGTGCTAATAACTAATAATATAATAACTAATAATAAAACTAAAACTAATTAATAATAATAACTAAAACTAAAACTATTAAAACTAATTAAATAATAAATAATAATAACTAACCAACTAACTAACTAATAATAAAACTAATAACTAATAAAACTAATAAAACTAATAACTATTAATAACTAACTAAATAAACTAAATAAAATAATAATAATAATATTAAACTAAGTAAAACTAATGCACTAAACAAATAATAAATAAAACTAATAACTAATTACTAACTAATAATAATGAAACTAAACTAAAAACTAACTAACTAATAAAAACTAATAACTAAACCAAATAACCTAAAATTAACTTAAATGATAAAACTAACCAATAAAAACCAACTAATAAACTAAAAAGACTAACTAATAACTAATAATTAAAAATTAAAACTAAAATTAATTAATAAACTATAAACTATAACTAACTAAAATACTAAACCTAATAACTACTAATAACTAAATAAACTAACTAATAACTAACTAAATAAAATTAATAATAATAATAACTAATAACTAAAACTAAAACTAAACTAAACTAAAAAACTAATTAAATAAAAAACTAATAATAATTAAACCTAATAACTAAACTAACTAATAATAAACTAAACTTATAAACTAATAAACTAACTAAGTAAAAAAACTAACAAACTAATAACTAAATAAAACTAATAAAAGTAACTAACTAAAACTAATAAAACTAATAAACTAATAACTAAATAACTAGCACTAATAAGTAACTAAACTAATAGGAAACTAATAATAAACCTAAAAAACTAAACTAATAACTAACTAATAACTAACTAATAAATATAACTAATAAAACCTAATAACTAAACTAATAAACTAATAAATAATTAATTATTAATAAACTAACTAATAACTAACTAATAATAATAACTAAAACTAATATCTAATAACTAATAATAAAAATAACTAATAAACTAATAACTAAAAACTAATAAAACTAATAATAATAACTAAATAATAAAGTAAATAACTAACTAAAATTAATAAAACTAACCTATAATTAAATAACTAAATTAATAACTAATAAACTTAAAACTAATAATAATAAACTAATAACTATAATAAATTGAAAAGTAATAATAATAAAACTAATAACTAAAGCACTAAAAAACTAATAACTAATAACTAACTAAATAATAATTAAAACTAAACTAATAACTAATAACTAAAAAACTAAACCAATAAAACTAATAACTAATAAATAAACTAAAACTAATAATAAAAAATAACTAATAATAACTAATAATTGACATATAAATAACTAACTAATAATAAAATAATAATAAAATTAATAAAAACCTAAAAACTAACTAACTAATAATAAACCTAATAACTAATAACTAATAAACTAATAATAATAATAATAATAATAATAATAATAATAATAAACTAAAAAATTAACTAATAATAACAAACTAATAAACTAACTAAAAAACTAATAAATAATTAAAAACTAATAATAAACTAAACTAACTAGTAATAAAACTAAAACTAATCTAAATAACTAAATAATAAATAAACTAATAATTAATAACTAACTAAATAATAATAATAAATAATAATAATAATAACATAATAACAAGTAACTAATAAAACTAAAATAACTAACTAATAACTAAATAATAAAACTAAACTAAACTAATAACTAAACTAATAACTAATAATATAATAATAATAATAATAAACTAATAATAAACCTAATAAAAACAAATAAAATAAAATAACTAATAATATTAATAATAACTAACTAATAAATAACTAAATAACTAATAAAAACTAATAATAATAAACCTAAAAATCTAATAAACAAACTAAAATAAATAAATTAAACTAACTATACTAACTAATAAAACTAATTAAAACTAATAAACTAAAGCCTAATAAACTAATAATAACATAATAATAATAACTACAAGTAAACTAATATAATAACTAAACCTAATATTTAATAACTATAAAATAAAAGTAATAAACTAACTAGATTAACTAATAAAACTAATAAAACTTAACTAATAACTAATAATAACAAATTAATAATAATAATAATAACTAAATAAGTAATAATAACTAACCAAAATATTGACTAATAATAATACTAATAATAAACTAAAACTAATAACTAATATCTAGCTAAAAATAATAACTAAACTAATAACTAACTAATAATAAACCTAATAAACTAAACTAATAATTAAAACTAATAATAATAATAAACTAATAAACAAAACTAAGTAAATAAAACTAATTAATAAAAAAATAATAAAGCTAATAAACTAATAAACTAATATAACTAATAACTAATAAATCAAATAAACTAATAAAATAACTAAAACTAACTAAAACTAATAACTAAACTAATAAAGTAATAAATTAAATAATAATAGCTAATAACTAATAACTAACTAAAACTAATAATAATTAAATAACTAATAACTAATAACTAAATAACTAAAATATCTAATAACTTAAAAAACTAACTAATAATAACTAAAAACTAATAAACTAATAAAATAACTAAACTAATTAACTAATAATAATAAACTAAAACTAACTAATAAACTAATAACTAACTAATAATAACTAATAAACTAATAAAACTAATAACTAACTAAAAAAACTAGCCTAATACTAACTAATTAATAACTAATAAACTAAATAATTGACTAAATAATAACTAAAACTAATAAACCAAATAAATAATTAACTAATAATCACTAACTAACTAATAATAACTAATAAACTAATAATAACTAATAATAAACTATATAATAAATAAGTAATAATAAATAAATAATAAGCTAATAACTAAATAAATAACTAACTAATAATAACTAAATAACTAACTAATAAAACTAACTAAACTAAAAACTAATAAAATAAACTAATAACTAATAACTAAACCTAACTAATAACTAATAATAAATAAATAACTAATAATAAAATTAAATGTAATAAATAAAACTAATAAAATTAACTAATAAATAAAAACTAAAACTAGTAATAATAATAATTAATAACAAACTAACTAACTAATAAATAAAACTAGAAAAACTAAACTAAATAACTAAACAAATAATAAAACTAACTAACTAATAAACTAATAACTAATAAATAAACTAACTAAACTAATAAACTAATAAACAAAAATAATAATAATAATAACTAACTAATAATAATAATAACTAAATAAATAACTAATTAAAAGCTAATAATAAACTAAATAACTAAAAAAACTAATAAAACTAACTAACTAAAACTAATAAAATAATAAACTAAAACTATTAAACTAATAAACTAATAAAATAATAACTAACTAATAACTGATAAACTAATAAGTAAAAACTCGTTAACTAAAAATTATATAACTAATAATAACTAATAACTAATAGCTAAACTAAAAAATCTAATAACTAATAAAAAACCAATATAATAAAACTAATTAACTAATTAATAACTAAAACTAACCTAACTAATAACTAATAATAAACTAAACTAACTAATAAGTAAACTAAAATTAACAACTAATAAACCTAATAATAACTAAATAAACTAATAACTAAATAAACTAATAACTAAATAACTAATAATAACTAAACTAAAAATGAATAAAACTAAACTTATAAATAACTAACTAATAACTAATAATTATAACTAATAATTAAAACTAATAAAAACTAAAAAAAACCTAATATATAAAACTAACTAACTAATAAAAACTAATAACTAATAACTATAACTATACCTATAACTAACTAGAAACTAATTAAAACTAAACTAATAAAACAAATAACTAATAATAACTAATAAAATGAACTAATAAACTAAACTAACTAATAATTAAAAGTAAAACCTAATAAAACTAATAACTAACTAACAAATAACTAATATTAATAACTAACTAAAATTAACTAATAAAACTAATAAAACTAATAATTAACTAAAACTAATAAAACTAAACTAATAACTAATAATAACTAAACCAAAAACTAAACTAATAACTAATAACTAATCTAAACTAAATAACTAAGAAACTAATAACTAATAACTAATAACTAATAACTAATAAACTAAATAAACTAATACATAACTAACTAATAACTAATAAACTAATAACTAACTAATAATAACTAATAATAATAAAACTAACTAATAACTAATTAATAAAAACTAACTAATAACTAACTAATAATAAAATAACTACTAATAACTAAAATAATAACTAAAACTAACTAGTAACTAATAAAATAATAACAATTAACTAATAATAAAATAACTAAAACTATCTAAACTAATAAAATAAAAACTAAATAATAAACTAACTAAAACTAACTAATTAATAAATAAGTAACTAATAACTAGGCACGATAAAACTATTACACTAATAACAAACTAATAAATTAATAATAATTATAACTAACTAATAATAATAACTAATAATAACTAACTAAAATAACTAATAAAAATAATCACTAAATTAATAATAATAACTAATAAAATAATAAACTAATAAAATAACTAATAAAACTAAAATAAAACTAACTAACTAATAAACTAATAAACTAACTAACTAATAAAATTAACTAACAATGAATAATAATAATAAAAATAACTAAACTAACTAATAATAATAATGACATACTTATAACTAACTAATAATAATAAACTAATAACTAATAATTACTAAAATAAATTAATAACTAATAACTAATAAAATCTAAATAACTAACTAAAACTAAACCTAAAACTAATAAAACTAATAACTAAATAACTAATAATAACTAAAAACTAAACTAATAACTAAACTAACTAATAACTAATAAACTAAAACCTAAATAACTAATAAGCTAAAACTAAATAACTAAATAATAACTAACTAGACCTATTAACTAAAACCTAATAAAATAATAACTAAAACTAATAAATAACCAAACTAATAACTAAACTAATAAAACTAACTAATAACTAAAACTAATAATTAATAATAACTAACTAATTAATAAAAATAACTAATTAAACTAATAATAGTAAACTAATAAACAAGTTACTAAATAACCTAATAAAACTAAAAAAAATTAATAAATAATACACTAAAAAATAAATAACTAAACTAATAACTAATAAAAACTAAAACTAATGACTAAAACTAAATAAAACTAACTAAAAAATAACTAATAAACTAATAACTAAACTAACTAAAACTAACTAAACTAATAATAACTAACTAAAAACTAAATAAACTAAACTAAACTAATAATAACTAATAAGAACTAAATAATAACTAATAAATAAATAACTTAATAACTAATAAAACTAATAATAAAACTAAACTAATAACTAATAATAAAATAAAACTAATTAATCTAAACCTAATAATTAATAAAACTAATAACTAAATAATAATAAAACTAAATAACTAAATAATAACTAATAAACTAATAAACTAAAACTAATAACTAAACCTAATAACTAAAAAACTAACTAACTAATAACTAAAAACTAATTAACTCATAACTAAATAATAAATTAACTAATTAATAAACTAATAACTAATAACTAATAACTAAAACTAAATAATAAAAACTAAAGTAACTGAACTAATAGCTAATAACTAAACTAATAATAAAAACTAATTATAATACTAACTAACTAAAATTATTAAAACTAATAAAACTAATAACTAATAAAACTAATAAAACCTAATAACTAAACTAATAACTAATAACTAAATTAATAAGTAAACTAACTAATCTAACTAAATTAATAAACTAATAACTAAACTAATAATAATGACTAATAACTAAATAACTAATAATAACTAAAATAATAATAAACTAAAAACTAAATAATAATACCTAAAATAAAAAATAATAAAACTAATAACTAATAAATAATAATAAACCTAATAACTAACTAATAACTAATAACTAACTAATAACTAATACCAAAACTAATAATAACTATCTAAAAAACCAGAATTAATAAACTAATAACTAAACTAACTAAACTAACTAATAATAATAATAACTAACTAAAAAATTAAACTAATAAATAACTAATAAATAAGCTAATAACAAAAAACTAATAATAACTAGAAAATTATACTAATAACTAATAACTAATAAAACATAATAAATAAACAAATAAAACTAATAACTAAAACTAAAAAAATAAATAAATAACTAATAAATAACTAACTAATAACTAACTAATAACTAATAAACTAATAAAACTAACTAATAATAAATAAAAACTAATAAAATATTGATTAAATAAATAAATAAAACTAAACTAATAACTAAATAATAATAATAACTAATAAAACAAACTAATAATAAAATTAACGAATAATAATAACTAAGTAATAAAACTAACTAAAATTAATAAAACTAATAAAACTAAATAACTAAATAACTGAACTAATAACTAAAAAACTAAGTAACTAACTAATAACTAATAACTAATAAATAAATAACTAACTAAACTAAAACTAATAACTAATAACTAATAAACTAATCACTAACTAATAGCTAAACTAATAATAACTAATAACTAAAAGTAACTAACTAATAACTAAAACTATTAATAACTAAATAATAACTAATAAAACTAATAATAATAAATTATTAACTAAATAATAATAATAATATCTAAACTAACTAAATAATGAACTAAAACTAGCATTGACAACAAATAACTAATAGAGCTAAAGGCCTATTAAAAGCTAATTAAATCTATTTAGTAAAAGGCTAATAAAACTAGAAATAATAAATAATGAAATAAATGCTAGGACCCAATAATGACTAAAACTTAATAATAAAATTAATAACTAATAATAATAAAACTAAAAACTAACTAATAACTAATTATAACTAAAAAATAAATAAATAACTAACTAATAATAATAACTAACTAATAATAAAACTAATAACTAATAAACCTAATAATAACTAAACTAATAACTAATAAAAACTAAATAAAAACTAAAAAACTAATTAACTAATTAATAATAATAATAATAATAATAATAATAATAATAATAATAATAATAATAATAATAATAATAATAATAATAATAATAATAATAATAATAATAATAATAATAATAACCAACTAACTAAATAATTAACCTAAAACTAATAATATCTAATAATAAAAACTAAAATAACTAACTAATTAAAACTAACTAAAAGTTATAACTAATAATAACTAATAATAACTAAAATAATGAATAACTAATAACTAAATAATTAATAAACTAATAATTATAATTAACTAATAATAAAACTAATAAGACTAATAATTAAATAAAATAATTAATAAACCAAAATAAATAACTAACTAATAAATAATAAACCTAATAATAACTAATAATAATAAAATAACTAACTAATAAACCTAATAACTAATAATAACTAAACTAATAAACTAAATAACAAAAACTAATAATAACTAAATAACTAATAACTAATAAAATAATAACTAATAAACTAATAAGTATAACTAACTAACTAATAATAACTAATAACTAATAACTAATAAATAAACTAAAAAATAAATAACTAAACTAATAAGTAACTAAATAATAAAAGCTAATAACTAATAATAAACTAAAAAATTAACTAATAAAACTAACTAACTAAATGACTAATAAATAACTAATAATAACAAACCTAATAACTAATAATAAATAAAAAACTAATAACTAGTAACTAACTTATAAAACTAATAATAAATAAATAACTAACTAATAATAACTAATAACTATTAAAAATTAACTAAAAAATTGATAACCAATAATAAATAAACAAAACTAATAAGAATAATAAATTTGCTAATAAAAAAACTAAACTAATAACTAATAATAACTAACTAACTAAACTATTAAAACTAATAACTAATAACTAATAAATTAACTAACTAATAATAACTATTAACTGAAACTAATAATATTAATAAACCTAACTAATAACTAATAACTAATAACTAACTAATAAACTAATACTTAATAATAATAACTAATAATAAACTAACTAATAACAACTAATTAATAATTAAATAATAACTAACTAACTAATAATAACTAACCAATAACTATAACCACATAACTAACCCGACTAACTAATAATAACCAATAATAATAAATTAATAAAACTAAACTAAACTAATAATAACTAATAACTAAATAACTAAATAATTAATAATAATTAAATTAATAACTAAAGTAATAATTAATAACTAATAAATAAATAACTAATAATAACTAAACTAATAACCTAAACTAATAACTAATAACTGACTAAACTAATAACCTAAATAACTATATTAATAATAACTAATAACTAAATAACTAAATAACTAAAACTAAATAAAAACTAATTAACTAATAATAATAAATAAAAACTAATAACTAAATAACTAATAATAAAACTAATGATAAATAATAACTAACTAATAATAACTAAATACCTAAACTAAATCTAATAAAAAAACTAAAAAATAATAAAACTAAAACTAAATAATAATAAACTAACTAACTAATAAACTAATAAACTAATAAAAAATAAATAAACTAACTAATAATAATTAATAATTAATAATTAATAATTAATAACTAAACTAATAAAAACTAACTAACTAAACTAACTAATAACTAATAATAAAAAATAAAATAAATAATAATAATATAAACTAATAAACTAAATAACTAATAAGTAATAACTAAAATAACTAATAAATTAATAAAACTAACTAAACTAATAACTAATAAAAACTAACTAAATAAAACTAACCGATAAAACTAACTAACTAATAACTAATAACTAATACACAACAAGCCTTAATCCCACTTGGGTCGCTACATGAATCCTTCGCTCCATTATGTCCTATTATGTGTCAAATTCTCATTTAATTCAAGTATACTAAGATCCATTTTTATACATCTTAACCAAGTCTTTTTAGTTCTACCTCTACCTTTCTTAACATAAGGCAAATCTAATGCACCGCTTCCTCATGGATGGCCGACGCTTTATGTGGACAAACCATCTAAGGCGGCTCTCCCTAATCTTATCTACCACTGGAGCTACTCCAACTTTTTCTCGAACATACTCATTTTGCATTCTATCTCTAAGAGTAAAGCCACTCATCCACCTAAGCATCCTCATCTCTGTAACACTTAACTTAGTCTTATGCTTCTCTTTTATTGGCCAACATTTTGCACCATAAGTCATCTTATAAAAGTTTCCCTTAAGTTTAAGAGAAACTTTTATATCACATAATAGCCGATGCATTCCTCCACCTCAACCATCCAACTTGAATTCTAAAACTAATAATGATAACTAACTAATAATAACAAAAAAAACTAAACTAAAAATTAAAATAAAAATTGACTAAACAAACTAATGAATAACTAAAAATTAATAACTAAAACTAACTAACTAAAACTATAATAATAACTAAATAACTAAACTAATAACTAATAACAAATAAAAACTATCCTAATAAATAGTAATAATAATAATAATAATAATATTATTATTATTATTATTATTATTATTATTATTATTATTATTATTATTATTATTATTATTATTTTTATTATCATTAATAATAATAAGCAAATAAAATTAATAATTAAACTAAATAAAATAAAACTAACTAATAAATAATAATAAAACTAAATAATTAAACTAATAAAATAAAATTAATAACTAATAATAATATAATAAAACTAATAAAAACTAATAAATAAAACCTAATAACAAAAACTAATAACTAATAAATAATAAACTAATAACTAATAACTAAACAAATAACTAAAAAACTAAAATAATAAACTAAATAATAAAACTATTAAATAACTAAATAACTAATTAATAATAAAAACCTATAACTAATAGCTAAATAACTAAACTAAAACTTATAACTAATAAAATAACCTAACTAATAATAATAACTAACTAAAAATAAAAACTAATAAAAAACTAAAAACATTATTATTAATATGTAATAAACTAAAAACTAATAATTACTAATAAACTAAAAACTAATAAAACTAACTAATAAAACTAGTTAATAAAACTAATAAAAACTAACTAACTAATGAATAAAAAAACCCAACTAATAACTAATAAGTAATAAACTAATGAAACTAACTAATAACTAACTAATAACTAAATAATAAAATATCTAAAACTAAAACTAATAACTAAATAACTAACTAAACTAAAAACTAAAAATTAAATAACTAACTAAAATAACTAAACTAAATAACTAATAAAACTAACTAATAATAATAACTAATAACTAATAATAATTACTAAAAACTAAAACTAATAAAACTAATAAGATAATAACTAATAATAAAACTAACTAAAGTAATTAAACTAATAATAAAACTAAGAATAACTTAATAATAATTAATAAAAACTAATAACTAACTAAATAAATTAATAACTAAAACTAATAATAATACTAATAATAATAATAATTAAAACTAAACTAACCTAAACCAAAAGATAAACAAAAATAAAATACCTAAACTAAAATAAATAAACCTAAAATAAATAAACTAAATAAAATAAAAAAATAACCCTAATCAAAAATAAAAAAATAAAATAAACTAAAATGAATAAAAAAATAAACTAAATAAACCTAAACTTACAAAAAAAATAAACAGTATAAAAATTATAAAAAATCCTAACCCTAATCCCTAAAAACCCTGAACCCTGAATCCTAAATCCTAAACCCTAAATCATAAACCCTAAACCCTAAACCCTAAGCCTAGAACCCCTTCTATGATTACCACTGAGGATAACCATTTGCTCGCTATGCATCCCTCGGAAGCGGAGATTAGTAGTACTCTCAATAGCATGAACAATGACTCTATTGCTGGTCCTGATGGCTTCACGACTCATTTCTTTCAACATTGTTGGCCTTTTATTAAATCTGATCTTGTTAATGCTGTTATTGATTTCTTTGACAGCAGCTCTATTCCCAGATATTTTTCCAGTACTTCTATTGTCCTTATTCCTAAAACCATCAATACTAAATCCTAGGGTGACTTTAGACCTATTAGTCTTTGTACCTTTTTTTAAAAACTCATTGCTAAACTAATTAATAATAGAATTAGTCCCCTGCTTCATAAAATCATCTCCCCTAACCAAACTGGTTTTGTTAAAAATAGAGTCATATCTGATAATATTCTCCTCGCTCAAGAACTGGTTCATGACATTGATATTTCTTCCAGAGGAGGTAATATGCTCTTCAAACCGGACATTTCTAAAGCCTTTGACAACCTATCGTGGGATTTCCTTTTCCAAATCTTGCATTTGTTTGGTTTCTCTGATCATTTTATCCGGATTATCAAAAGTTGTATCACTAACATCTGGTTCTCTGTCATCTTAAATGGTGAGTCCCATGGTTTCTTTTCTTCGAGCCATGGTTTGCATCAAGGCGACCCCCTTTCTCCTTCTCTTTTTATCATTGTTGTTGAATATCTTTCGAGAAGCCTCAATGACCTTTTCATCAAAAAACCTAACATGGCTTTTAAAACTCATGGTGGTTTCCTGTTTCATCTTAGCTTTTGTGATGATTTTATAATCTTCTGTAATGCCTCCCTTCAACATGTCAAAAATATTAAGAATCTCTTAAATGATTTTGGCAAAGTTAGTGGTCTCTTCCTTAATGATAAAAATGTTGTTTTATTCCCGAAGATCCCCTAATAGATTGAATCAAATCTCTAGAATTACTAATTTTAAGCAAAGTCAATTTCCCATTAACTACCTCGGTGCCCCACTTTTTAAAGGCCAGAAAAGATCTCACCTTTTTGATGATCTTATTCAAAAAATTTCTACTAAAATTTTGGTTTGGGAATTCCATTTACTCTCTTTTGGTGGTAGGCTAACCTTGATCAAGAGCACTCTTAATTCCATGTCTTTATATCTCATCCAAACCATTGTGCCGACCATCTCGAGCATCAACAGAATTGAGCATCTCCTAAATAAATTTTTTTGGGGCTCTAATACCTCTTCAAAAAAAATGCACTGGACCTCTTGGTTTAAAAGTTGTGGCACTTTTGACGAAGGTGGTCTTGGTTGTAAATCCATAAAAGAAGCTATCAATGCCTTCTCCTATAAACTTTGGTGAAATTTTAGAGTAATCAGTCGGGCTAATTTCATGACTAAATATTGTCGTGGTAAGCACCCTCTCATTTGTCCTTTAAACCGGTGACTCCCCGTGTGGAAAAGACTTTGTTCTATCAAATGGGATCAATCCCTAATTTTTGGGGCATCAACTCGGTACCTCTTTCTTGGCAAGATAACTGGAGTGGTTGTGGTTCCATGGATGACTTACTCACTCATTCCACTTCCGCCATTAGAGTAAACTCTTTTGGCATAACAATAAGTGGAACAATAATAAGCTATGATTTTATCCCTTGTACTTTCTTGAATATGATTACTTCTATTCCAATCACTCCTCAAACTCAAGATCATATTCTCTTTAAGCTCTCTCACAATGGTGATTTCAACCTCAAAAATGTGTGGCTCCACATTAAAGATACTCAAGATTGCTCCTATGTATTCTCCAAACTTTGGAATAACAATATCCCTACTTCCTATTCTGTTCTTACTTGGCGTATTCCAAAAAATTTTATCCCTGTTGATTCCTTATTGTGGGGTAAAGGATTCCATTTACCCTCCAAATGTCAATGATGTTTCCATATTGAGAATGTTAATCATGTTTTTGTTAATGGGGCCATAGCTTCTAACCTTTGGATTTGGTATGATGATCTTTTTAACATTGTCATTTTCAATGGCTCTCTTACTCTATATCAACTTCTTTAATTCTATTTTGATAACACTACTAAAGGTCACATTAAAATTATCATTGCTATCACTCTTATCTGGTTCATATGGATGGACCGTAATGATTCAAAACATCGTGGGATCCCTATGAACCACATGAGGATTATTGCTAAAATTAAAAGCAAAATTCGTGACTTATTTAAAGCCAATCTCATTCATTACAAACACTTCAAAGGCTGTAAATTTGTGGCCAATAAACTAGGCATTAACCTGCCGGATCAACCTTACTGTCGAAATGACAAGATTGTCTATTGGAAAAAACCTCTTGACCATATCATTAAAATCAATACTGATGGCTCTGTGTCTCATAATGGCTCTGGTTGTGGTGGCATTTTTAGGAACTCTAAAGGTCTAGTCCTATGTGCTTTTGCTTATCCCCTTATTTCCTGCACTGTCCCATTTTCTGAGCTTATGGCAATATTCAAAGCTCTTGAGATATGCATCCAAAATGGCTGGCTCAATATTTGGATTGAGGTGGATGATGTTCTGCTGATTGATCTTTTGACTTCCACTAAGATGAGCAGCACGGAATTGTACTACCTCCTCAAGCAAACTAGAGCTCTTCTTTCCCAACTAAATTTTAACATCACTCATGTTTGGCATGAAGGAAATGCTTGTGCTGACTACCTTGCCAATCTGGGTGCTAGATCCGATGGCATCATTTTCTTTGATCAACTCACCTTACCCAAACACTTACGTGGGTTAACTTGACAGCTTTCCTTTATCTCGAATCTAATCCAACATTTGTTGTTTTTTTCCAGATTTGTATGCTTCTTTCTTTCTTGGGATTTTTGTTACTTTTTAGCCTTTTGTGGATGCTTCAAATGGATATTACTTGTTGTCTTGATAATTGTGTAATGATTTGGAGTTTTAACAGCTACTCCTTCATTAGGAGGCTCACTGCTTTTGGCATTTACACTATTAAAGGACTGCTATTGAGCTATATGTATACTAATATTCTGCAGTGGAATTATGTTAAGCTATGTGACAACTGCTATTGGTTTTATAGCACCAATCCTATTTGGGACTTTAATCTTATTGCTGCTGGCTGCATTTCTAATCCTAGGGGGCTTATTTGGTGCTGGATGGAGATATTTATTTTAATGGGCTTAGCTAATGCTATTAATTTCTGCAACCTGCTGTTTATTAAAGATATTACTGCTTGGAGCATCTTAGTTCTCTATGTTGTTTCTATGCACTATAGTATTAGTATTGTTTTACTATGTCTGCAATAATTATCTTGATGATTTACTTGTTAGGTTATTGGATCCTAACCGAAAATGACCGGTTTGACATCGATTGTCTCCCATACTCTCTTTGATTCTAGCTTGGATCTAACATTTTTCTTTTACTTCTGGGAGTTATCTTTTACTTTACTTTTATGCATGAAGAGTCTATTTGGCCTTTTTGCTGATACTTATCATCTTGGCTATTGTTTATACTAGAACCTGGACCCCATACAGCGAATCCATTTCCTATTTCAGTAGGGTCCCTTTGGTGGGATCTTGCTGTGGGGTGCTTACTTTCTTTCTCCCACCTACTATGGATGTTCTTTGCAGGCTTTCTCACTGTTCGTCACCACCTTACCCTTAATGGTGACTTCTCATCAAGTAACTTTGATATTACTTCTTGGTTATCCTTTTATGTAACTCTTATTTGCACTGTTTATTTTCTGCCCTGGATGGGGTTCCTTCAGATTGTTACTGGCTATTTTATTCAATAGAACCTTTCTGTGCAGGATGCTTCTGAGATTGGGGCTTTGGTCTTCCCTTGCTCCCTGCAGGAATGGGCTTTCATGTTGGCCTTTTTTTTTGTTTTTACTGTGTTTACCCTCTTTTCTTTGTTTCTCTTTTCTTTCCTCCGCTAACTTGTGGATGCTATTGGTCTTCCCTGCAATTTTTATCCTTGGCAGAATTGGATTAATGTGACTAATCATCCTGCTAATGCTTTAAATGTCTCTTACTGCTGCCTTGGTTGTTGGCTGCACTGGACTAATACTCTACAGGCTATTTCTAGGGTTTTGGTTTGTTTTGTTCAGCAAAATGTTGATGATTGCTTGGTGGATTTTGTTTTGAACCCCGGTACTTGTTTTTTATTTGCTTATTAACAGAATCCACTGATCTATCTTTTCTGCTGTTGTTCTCCCTATCTTCTTTCAGTTAAACTTGTATCAATTGCATTGTTTATCCTGGATGGGTGGTTTTATGGCAAGCTAGCTAGTTTTTGTTGTCTTGATTATTTCTTATCTTGGAGTTGTGCTGTCTTGGTTTTTCAGGACTCCTATGTTGACTCCATCCCTGTTGGATGTAGGATTTCTAGGTCCTATGCTCAGCAAGTTATTTCTGACATTGCAATTCTGAGGTTTCTTGGTGTTTGTTGTCTGGATTGCTGCATTCAAGATACTTATTCCTATGTTATATCTACTTGGCTATTAACTATGGCATTGCCTACTCTAATTGAGAGGCTTGGATGTTTTTGTCCTATTTGTTGCTGTCCTGGCTGGTTTTTGCTTTGGTTACCTGTTATCTTATTTTGGCTGGATTCTAATGATGCTTTTCACTTGAATACAATTTTTGATCCTTTTGCTGGTGGGTTCCAATGTGGCAATAACCCCTCTGCTGTTGGGATTGGCTCCCTGATTGCCTGTGCTGTTGCTCAACACCTGTTAGTTATTCCTGTGTTCGGTTATGCTGCACTGGATATGATTAAGGATTTTAAGTTGTATGCTCGTCCAGATTATGTTGTTTCTGTTTGTTTTGGTCATTGGTGTCTAGGCTGTGGCTTTTCTGAATTATGGTACTATGTTGTCCCTTGTTGTCTTGGTTGTGGCTGTCTTTGCTACTACTGCCTTGGTATGATTAAGGATTTTGGGCTATATGCTCATCCGTGATTATGTTTTATTTTTTTGGTCATGTCCTGGCTTTTTTTGAATTATGGTACTATGTTGTCCCTTCTGTCTTGGCGTATCGCCTTGTCGCCTTAGCTATTTTTTTATCTTGGTTATTTGCTGTCTTGTTTTTCTGGATTCTAATGTGGATCCTAATGTGTATCCCTGTTGCTCTAAATATTTTGTTGTTGGGGCAGTTTCTCTGAGTGCCCTTGCTATTTCTATCTGGGGTATTTCTTATTATCTGATAGCTGTGATCTAAATTACCATTATTGTTTATATTCCCAACAGGACGAATGGCTTGTGCTCATCATCGTCTTTTTGTCTTGGTTATCACCTTTGTTTTTTTCCTGGATTCTTGGTTTCTATTTGGGATCTCACCGGAATGCAATCTCTATGCGGTCCTTTCATGTCTGCTTTGGCTTTTACTTTTTTTTACTCTTGGTTATCTGCTGTCTTGTTTTTCTGGATTCTCATAGGGATCATATCTGGACCCCCAATTTTTCTAATCTGGGACCAGTCAGGTTTGTGCTTACTCCTTGGAATATAATCTCTATTATTAAGGGGTGGTATTATGAACTGTTTCTGTCTTTTCCTGTCTTGCTGTCTTCATGGTACTATGAACTGCTACTGGCTTTTGCTGTCTTGCTTATTGGCTATTTTCTTGGGCTTCTGATTTTGCTGCCTTCCCTTACAATTATTTCTTGCCAACTATTGATATGGATACTAATAAGGGGCTTGTACCAATCTGCATTCATTATTTTGATTGGGCTAATTTTTTGGACTTTACATCTACCCCTAAGCTGTATTTCTGGCCTGACAGAGTCATTTATATATCTTATAACTGGGATGGTGTCATTTAAAGACTCATTGACTTGCTTAGGGATTTCGGCTACTTCTCAGCTTTGCTTTCCCTGGATGGTTTCTATGCTGACCTATTTCATATGCATAAATACAATTTTGTTTAGGTTTGTAGGTAATAAAGCTCACAAGATTATCAACAACTAGGTGCTACCTTCTCCTAGGTTTGTTGGCTATGATGGTTGTGATGATCTCACTCCTTTTTGGTTCGGTAGTAGCTCATGTGATGCAACCCTTCTGCTGAAGTTTGGATGCTCATACTTGCATCCGCCATCATCATGTGATTGATTTGAGCCTTCTCTATCACATTTCCTCATTAAGATACTCATATCATATTGTTTCCTTCTATCTTTTGTCTATATTACCTTAACCATTCTCTCTCTTATTATAACGTGTGTTTCTCTTTTCTTATTTTGGTGTCTCCATACTATGCATTCACACATCCTCCAGCAATGGTTTTTAATCTTACTTTAGCTTATTATGTTAATCATCTTGTATCTTTTGATTGCTTTAATGCTTTCTTTTGCTTTTGGATGTACTTAGATAGGGATTTACCTTAGTATTGTAGCTCTTTGAGCAATAGTTCTGGAGTTTATCCCCTTTAAGGACCTTGTAACCCTCATTTTGTGGCAATAAAATACCCCTACATGGGGTTTCCCAAAAAAAAAAAAAACCCTAAACCCTAAAACCCTAAACCTGAAATCATAAACACTAAATCTTAAACCCTAAAAGCCTAAACCCTAAACCTTAAATCCTAAACCCTAAATCTTAAACCCTAATCCCTAAACTGTAAGCCCTAAACCCTAAAACTAACCCTAAACCCTAAACCCAAATCCCTAAACCTTAAAAATTGAAAAACCTAAATTTAAACTAAATAAAACCTAAAAATAAAATAAATTAAAACACCTAAACACAAATAAAATAAAAAATAGAATAAAAAATAACCTAAACCTAAACGTAGAAATAAAATAAAATAAAAAACTTAAACTAAACTAAAAAAATAAAATAAACTTAAAAATAAAAAACTTAATGAAAATAAAAATTAAACATAAAATAAAAATAAAATAAACCTAAAATAAAATAAAATTAAAACCTAAACCTAAAAGATGAATCTAAAAATAAATAAAAAATAAAACCTAATCACAAAAAATAATAAATAAATAAATAAAATAATAAAGCTAAATGAAATAAACTAAACTAAAATACCCTAACCAACCCTAAACCCTAAACCCTAAAAACCTAAACCTAAACTAAATAAAACCTAAAAATAAAATAAATAAATAAAAACCTAAATAAAATAAAAAATAAAACAAAATAAAAACCTAAACTAAATAAAACCTAAAAATAAAATAAATTAATAAACCTAAACCTAAATAAAATAAAAATAAGATAAAATAAAAACCTAAACTAAAAACCTAAATAAAATAAAATAGAATAAAATAATAAATATATAAAAACAAAAATAAAATAAATAAAACCTAAAAAAACTAAAATAAAATAAAATAAACCTAAAATAAACTGATAAAATTAACCTAAAATAAAATTAAATAAAAAACCTAAACCTAAAAAAAAATAAAAGTAAATAAAATACCTAAACCTTAAAGTAAAAAATATCCTAAATAATAAAAAAAAAAACTAAAATAAAATAAAACTAAAAATAAATAAAACCTAAACCTAAAAAAAACTAAACTAAAATAAATAAAATAAAATAAACTAAAAAATAAATCTAAACATAAACTAAAATAAAACCTAAACCCAAAATAAAATAAAAAAAACCTAAACTTAATCTAAAATAAAAAATAAAACCTAAACTTAAAAATAAAATTAAAATAACTAAACTAAAATAAACCTAAACTCAAAAAAAATAAACTAAAAAAACCTAAACTAAAATAAATAAACTAAACTAAATAAAATTAAAAATAAACTTAAATAAAAATTAAAAAATAAACTAAAATAATTAATAAATAAACTAAATAAAAAATAAACCTAAACATACTGATTTACTTAATTTAAAAACAAAAATAAAATTAAAAAAATTAAAAAAACCTAATTCTAAATGTTAAACCCTAAATCTTAAACCCTAAATCGTAGACCTTAAAAATCTTAAACCCTAAATCCTAAAACTACCTAAAAACTCTAAATAAAATAAACAAATAAAACTAAAAAACCAAAATAAATAACTAAACAACTATACTAATAACCCAAATAAACTAAATAAATATAAATAAACTACAAATAAATAAAATATATATAAACCTAAACTAAACCCAAACTAAACTAAACCATAAAAAATAAATAAATATAATATAAATAAACTATATAAACTAAATAAATAAATAATAAACTAAACCTAAAATTAATAAAATAAATAAAAAATATAAACCTAAACTAACATACTAAAAACTTTTAAATAAAAAAAATACCAAAATAAAAACCTAAACTAAATAAATAAATAAACTAAATAAACTAATAAAAATAAACCTACTAAATCTAAACTAAAAAATAATAAAATAAAATACTAAATAACCTAAAATAAAAAAATAAAACCTAAACCTAAACTAAATAAAATAAAAACTTATGAACCTAAAATAAAATTCAAACTTAAATCTAATAAAATAAAACTAAACTAAACTAAATCTAAAAATAAATGAAAATAAAATACTTAAATAATAAACTAAATAAATTTAAAAATAAACCTAAATAAAAATAAAAATAAATTAAACTAAAATAAATAAATAATTAATTAAATACTACATTTTTGCTTATTTTAAATAAAATTAAAAATTTAAAAAACTAACTAAACTAAAACCATAAACTAAACTAAATTAAAAACCTAAACTAATATCCTCCCTAAACTTTAATATATATAACCTAACCTATACCACTAAAACCATAAACCAACCACTAAACTAAATCTTGACCTAAACTAATAACCTAAATACCCTAAACCTAAATGACTAAACTATAAATATATAAACTAAACCAAAATAAATAAAATAATAAATAAATAAAAACCTAAAACCTAATAAAATAAATAAATAAAAAACCAAAACTAAACTAAAATAAATATAAAATAAATGGCAAATAAATAAAAAACTAAAACATAAAATAATAATAAAAAAATAAAATAAATATTAATAAAAAACCTAAACTATAAAATAAATAAATATAAAACTACTAAAAACTAAAAAATAAATAAAATAAAATAAAAAAATAAATAAAATAAATACTAAATAAAATAAAATATAAACTAAAAATAAAATAAAAAATAATATATACCTAAATAAATAAAACCTAAATAATAATAAACCCTATAAAACTAAATAAAAAAAATAAAAATAAAATAAACTAAAATAAATAAAATAAACTAAAATAAAAAAACTAAACCTAAAATAATAAAATAAAATTAAATAAATAACATAAAATAAATAAAATAAAAAAATAACTAAACTAAATAAAATAAAATAAACTAAAAAATAAACTAAAACCTAAATAAAAAAAATAAACTTAAACTAAAATAAATAAATAAAAAAATAAAACTAAACTAAAATAAACTAAAACTAAATCTAAAAAAATAAACTAAAATAAACTAAACTAAATAAATAAAACTAAATAAATATACTAAACTAAATAAAAATAAAAATAAAAATAAAATAAAAATAAAATAAAATAAAAAATAATTAATAAAATAAATATAAAATAAATAAAAACTAAAATAATTAATGACTAAACTAAATAATAAAACCTAAATAATAACTAACCAACTAACTAATAAATAACTAACTAAATAATAAACTAATAACTAACTAAATAAAATAATAAAACTAATAATAAAAATAAACTAATAAAATAAAACAAATGACTAAAATAATATATCTAAAATAAAATAAACTAACTAAAAACTAAACTAAACTAATAATTAATATAATAAACTATAATAACTATAATAATTAAAATAATAAACCAATTAATAATAAATAATAACTAATAATAAAATAATAACTAGTAATAGCTAATAAATGAAAAGAAAACTAAAACTAGCTAAAAATAATATAACTAAAAGTACTAATTGATAATTAATAATAATAACTAACCTATAATAAATAATAATAAATAAACTAAACTAACTAATTAAATAATAAACTAATAAAAAAACAAAATAATAATAATAAACTAATAAATATAATAAACTAAATAACCAATAAAACTTAAACTAATAATAATAAATAAAATAAATAATAAAAAAAAATAAATAAAACTAATAATAATAAAATAAAAATTAATAAAATAAACTAATAAATGACTAACTAAACTAATTAATAAATAATAACTAAAACTTATAATAATAAAACTAATAAAATAAAACTATAATAATAACTAACTAATAAATAAAACTAATACTAATAATAATAATAAAAAACTAAAATAAAACTAGTAATAACTAAACCAAATAAACTAATAATCTAATAACTAAAATAATAACTAATAATAAATAAAACCCAAAAATAAACTAATAATAAAACTAAAAATAAATGAAATAAAACTAATAATAAACTAAAACTAACTAAAACCAATGACTAATAAACTAATAAAACTAATAACTAACTAATAATAATATATAATAAATATAATAACTAATAAAACTAAACTAATAAAAATAACTAATAATAAAACTAAATAACTAATAAATAATAGTAATAACTAAAATAAAATTAAACTAATAAATAAAATAATAATAATATAATAATATAAAACTAAAACTAATAATTACTAACTAAAACTAACTAAAACTAACTATACTCATATAATACTAATAATAAAATTAAAAACTAAATATAAATAACTATAATACTAAAAAACTAAAACTAATAAACTAACTAATGAAATAACTAATAATAATAATAAAACATAAATATACTAAAACTAACTAAATAACAACTAATAACTAATAAAACTTAATAAACTAAATAATATAAACTAAAAAAATAATAATAATAACTAATAACTAAACTATAAATAACTAATACTAATAAAACTAATAAACTAAATAACTAAAATACTAAATACCAACTAATAAATAATAAAATAACTAAACTAATAACTACTATAATAATAATAACTAATAAATCCAAAATAAAACTACTAATAAACCTAATAAATAACTAATATAACTAATAACTAATAAAACTACTAATAATAAAACCAACATAAAATAACTAATTAACTAACTAACTAAAATTATAATAAAACTAAACTAATAAATGACCTAATAAAAAATAAATAACCTAAAACTAATATAAAATTAATAATAATAATAATAGTAATAATAATAATAATAATATAATAATAATATTAATATTAATAATAAACCAATAAACTAAAAATAATAACCTAAATAAACTAACTAAACCTAATAACTAAATAATAATAATAAATAAACTAAATAACTAATAACTAAAATAAGTAATAATATAACAATAATAAATTAATAAATAACCAATAATGATATAAACACAAAACCTAAATGTAATAATTAATAACTATAATAACTAATAACAGATAACCAAAGACTAATAGCAATAAACTAATAAAACTAACTAACTAATAATAACAAATAATAACTAATAAAAATTATAATGGCTTAATTAATATAATAAATAATACTAATAAATAACCTAACTAACTAATAACTAACTAAAACTAATAACTAAACTAATAACTAATAAAACTAAAAAAAATAAACTAATAACTAATAACCTAAAAAACTAACTAAATTAAATAAACCTAAAAAAACTAACTAAACTAATAACTAAACCTAAAGCCCAATAATAATAAAAAGTACTAATAATAATGAAATAAAATGGTAATAAACTAAAGACTAATAATAAAATAATGATATTAATAATATTAATAATAATAATAATTAATTAATTCAATATTAACTAATAATAATAATAAAAGCAACTAAACTAAATAGATAAAAGTAATGGTAAAACTAATAAACTAAAACTAATTAATAAAGACTAATAGTAATGATTAATAACTAAACTAGCTAATAAATAGCTAATAAACTAAAAAATAGCTAACCCTTATAAAAACCTAACTAAACTAATAGGCTAATAACTTACTGACGATAACTAGAGCTAATAACTAAAATAATAGCCAATAACTAATAATAATAACTACCAATAATACTAAACTAATAAAACTAAACTAAAAACTAAAACTAATTAACTAACAACCTAATAAAACTATAAAACTAACTAATAATAATAATAAACTAAACTAATAACCAACTAACTAAACTAACTAATAATAATAAAACTAAAACTAATAAATTAATAATAATAACTAACTAACTAATAAAAATAAAGCTAATAATAATAAACTAATAAACTAATAAAACTAATAAACTAACTAATAAAACCTAAACTAATAACTAATAACTAAATAAAACTAATAAAACTAACTAATAACTAAAATTAATAACTAAATAAAACTAATAATAAACTAATAACTAAATTAATAGACTAATAAACTAAAAACTAAAAACTAAACTAAACTAAAACTAATAACCTAATAATTAATAATAAAACTAAACTAATAATAATAATAACTAAATAACTATTTAGTTAAACTAATAAACCTAATAACTAAAACTAATAAACTAATAATAATAACTAATAATAAAATTAACTAAAACTAATAATAAAATAATTAATAACTAAAAACTAATAAATAACTAAACTAATAACTAATAAAACTAACTAATAATAACTAAAACTAAAAACCTAACTAATGATAAAATAACTAAACTAATAATAAAATAATAAAAATAAAATAAATAATAACTGAAACAAAATAACTAACTAATAAACTTAATAACTAATAAACAAAAATTAACTAAACTAAGAAAACTATAAAACCAAAAAACTAATAAACTAAATAAACTAATAATAAAAACTAAACTAATAAACTAATAACTAATAATAACTAATAAAAACTATCTAATAACTAAATTAAAACTAACTAACTAATAACTAACTAACTAATAAACCGAACTAACGACTAAACTAATAACTAACTAATAAAAGAATTAATAAACTAAACCTAATAATAATAACTAAACTAATAACTAACTAAAAACTAATTAATAAAAACTAATAAACTAACTAATAATAATACTAATAAACTAATAATAAAACTAATAACTAAAAATTAATAATAACTAAACTAATTAATAATAATAATAATAACTAAAAAATTAACTAAACTAACTAAAACTAACTAACTAACTAAACCTAAATAAAACTAATGGACCCAATATAATAACTAAACTAATAAAACTAATAAAACTAATAAACTATTAACTAATAATAACTAAAACTAAATAACTAAACTAATAACTAAATAATAATCTAAACTAACTATAAACTAATAAACTAAAATTAATAACTATTAAAAACTAAATAACTAAATAAAAAACTAAATAATTAAACTAATAAACTGAACTAATAATTAATAAAACTAATGTTGACTTCACTTTTGGAGTGAGCTCCTAACCTCCTCTTCTTAGACTTAGGACTCTTCTAGACACTAAGAAATCCTTAGTCATAAGACACTTCTAGTTTTTAGGTGAACACTTAACCTAAACCTAGAAACTTAGAAGTGTTAATCATAAAATTAAGTTATGCCTTAGGGCTTAAGGAAAGTACCTATCCCATAGCCTAAACCCAATCTAGATACACTTTCTCAAATAAAAACCAGATTCAATTCTCAAACCAAATCTCAAATTCAAATTTAAACTTTGAATCTAATTTCAAATTTGACTCCAAGTGATTGAAACCCAAAATTAAATTCAAATCCTAAAACCCTTCCTAAGTCATATGAACCACATTCATATGCTTAGCCAAAATTACCTTTAGATCAAATCAAACTCAATTGATTTCTTCATAAATCAGTTATTCTTTCATTTATATTCATAAATATAAATGAAATCCAAATTCAAATTACCAAAACTATATCGAAAATCATATCCAAATTCAATCTAAGCCCTTTAAGCCAATTCTTTGGACTTAGCCAAATTATATCCAAATCAAGTAAAAACCAATGGATTTTCTCTCGAATCAATCATTCATTCGATCATTTATCCAAATATAAATAAAACCTATAATCATCAAACCAAATTCAAGTCAACCCAAGTTAAGCCTAACTTAGCCCTTTTGACTTAAAACTTTCAATTGAGCCAAAACCTATTAAACTCCAAATTGATTATTGTTGACTTTATATTTCAATCCAAGGCTCATATATAAGTTCAACTAAACTCGAATCAAACCAAAATCAAACCAATTGACCCACTTAGTTCCACTTGACCCAAAGTGACCTAAAGGACCCATTTGAGCCAACTTTCAATCCAACCCAAATTGGATTGAACCAAGCTCACCAAAATCTTCCAACATGATTGTTGGTCACCTTAGGATGATCAATTGTAATCAATTGGGTCAAACCAAGTCAACTTAGTCATTTGACCAAGTCAACCCTTAGCCCAAATGAACCAAAACTAGCCAAAACTCATCCTATACCAAATTGATTGAAACCAATGATTTGAATCAACCCAAAATCAATATTTAAATATGACTTGACCACCAATTGAGTCAAACCAAGCTCAATTGGCCATTTGATTCAAGTTGACCCAAATTGGCCTAAAGGACCAAATTAGGTCAAATCATGAGATAACCTGAATTGATTGCAACCAATGGCTCATGTTCATTCCAAATTGATTATTGAACTTGACCAAAGTTATAATTAAACCCAATTTGATCAATCGAACCCAATTGAGCCATTAAGCCCAAATAGGCCTAAAGGGTCAATTTGGCCTAAATCCAAATTAAATCCAAATTAATTTAAACCAAAGACCACATTCATCTTCAATTAGCCAATTGAATATGAATCAACCCATAACCCAAGCTAATTTGGCCAATTTTGGTCAAATTGGTCAACTTGACCCAATATGTCCCATATGACCCAAATTAGGCCAAATCCTTTGAAACCAAGCCATGACCCATTGGGGGCTGATCAAACCTGACCCAAACCCATTTGGGATCAGCCCAAAATCAACCCAACCCATTTAAATCCCTCATGGATCTTCCCCATATAGGATTCCACCCAACCTCATTTAATTCTCCCCATCACATGCACTTAACTCCTCCCCAACATTTGCATTGAATAGAGCTGATCATATGGCAGCAAGAGAGGACTTTGGAGTAAAATTTCAAAGTCCAGTCCTCAATCAATCTATCATCCATCCTAACCACCCCAAGCAAGATAACAATCAATTTGGAGCCAAAAAATTCAAAAAAGAGTGGATTTTCTGCCATTATAAGAGGGGAAAATGAGGCTTTAGACCTCTTCCTCCCACCACTATTCAGCCCCCAAAATCTCCCCAAAGTAAAAAAAAGGAACCCATCCCCCACCTCTTTGAGCCATTTTTGAGCTCAAAAATACAAATAGTTACTTTTTCGGCGAGGCGATGGTAAACATCAGAGAAGATGATGTTCTGAAGGGAGACATGGGTTAAAGATCATTCCAAAGCTCCCTCACATACGTGGGAGTTCGCTCAGATCTTCACCGCCGCTGAAAACCATCCCCAGCAAGGTAAATTTTGCCAAACTTTAGCCGGCCTTAGGATTTCCTGCATTTTGTATTAATTTTCTTGCGATCTTAGGAATTTTCTCCAGATAATTCTGTATTTTTACTTTAAATCATCCCAATTAAAAAGTAGAATTTTTTTGGTGCAAATTGATGTGAAAACAAGTCCATTTGGACAAGTTTTCACTTAGAAAACCCTATTTTTCCCTTTAAAAAGCTGCTTTTACAATTCACCATTCGAAGCAATACGTCCGATCCTGCGATTCACGATTGATGCTCGCATGTGGATCACGCGATTGGCCTTCGACGCTCGATGATCGGACCATCCGATCTTGTGGTTCACGCGATCGGATGGCTCAAATCGTGCGCTGATCGCTCAATCCTAGCCTCTAGATCGCACGACTTGATCTAGATCATCTGATCTGCGATCAGACGGTCTAGAGCAAGCTGCAAGTCACCTTTCATGGGTTGACCGATCTTCCCGCCCAATAGCTGACATCAGCGCCGTGCATATTTTTTAAAAAAAAATATTTAATTTAAATCACGTGAAACATTAAAAATTTATAAAAATAAAATAAAATGCTTAACCAAAAATTGCAAACAAGGCCTCGTTGGATTCGTCTTTCTGAAAGGAATCTAACAAACTCAAAATCCCCAAATTTCACTAAGTATTTTGAGCTTAATTTGAGTTTTAGTGAAAATAAAATTTTATTAATTAAACCAAAATTATATGTCATATTAAGTTGAATTAAAGTTAAAACACACCTACCATAAAAATTTCAAGTAAAAAGAATTTTTGGATTGAGATTGTCCATTTTAATAAAATAAATCAAATAAAAATTCAAAAATTTACAAAAATCTTTAAAATGGCTTAAAGCACTTCAAATGACATCTAGGACTCTTAAGAAAATAATGTGATCTTTTGAATTCTAATGAATGCCAAATAAATACTTAAGAGTAGAGTTTAATCAATTAAGGAGTTAATTAAAACATAATCTAAAAACAATTTAAATATCAAATCAAAATCAGAAATGAAATAGCACTTAAGCAATCATTAATCAAACCTCAAATTAAAATAATATCATCCTTAGAGAAAATTAAATTAATTATGATTAAACTTATTTAAGTTAATAAAACTCAATTAAATGATTAAATCTTAAATCAAACTTAAAATTAAATAAATCTAGGAAACTTTAAAATGGGTCAAACTAGTATAACTAAACCTACACTAAGCATGGAATCTTAATCATATGATACCCCTTAATGAGTATAAATAAACTCAAACTAATTAATCATTAAATAAACTAAAAAAACCAAACTGATTAATAAACCAATTCAACATAATCATTTAATACTAATTGAATTAAACCAAATAAAATTAAAGTACACTTAATTAACATATGATTAAATCACATCCATTTAGAATAAGATAATTAATTAACCATTAAATATTTTAACCTAATAACTAAATAAAACATGTTAATGAAATCAAACAAACATAATAAGTGAATCAAATCAATAAAACTCTTATCATAAAAAATCAAACTTAATTGAAATGAAATAAATAATTTATTCACTTAATCATAATGATGGTAATAACAATAATCCTTCAATCAAATGAAACTTAAGTAAAACACTTAACTAAATCAAATCATTCACATGTGGGAAATTAAGCCATTAATCTCTAATTAAACAAACCCTTAATTAATCTAATAATTTAAAATTTTAATTACCCTTAATCAAACTTAATTAATCAAACATCTAATTAATGTAAACTTAATAAATTAATACATCATCTTAATTAATCAAATTAATTTAAATAAGTTATATTAAAACTAAATCTAAAATTAAGCTTAAATTAAACCCCTAATTAAATTTAATAATCACACTCCTTAAGTAAACTAATTAAGTTAATCAAATTAATCATATTAAACCTAAGCTTAATCAAACATAATTAAGATGCAATTAAATATTAATCAAAACCTAAATTAAACCTACATCATTAAGTCATTAATTTCTAATTAAATAAACCATTAATTAATCTAATAATTTAAAATTTTAATTACCCTTAATCAAATTTAATTAATCAAACATCTAATTAATGCAAACTTGATAAATTAATCCATCATCTTAATAAACCAAATTAATTTTATAAATCGCATTAAAATTAATTCAAATCAAACACTTAATTAATCTAATTAATTTAATCACACCTATTAAATAAACTAATTAATTCAATTAAATTAATCATAAACTTAAGCTTAAACATAAAATGTAATTAAATGCTAATCAAATCCTAATTTAAACTTAAATCATTAACTCATTAATTACATCATTAACCCAAATATATATGAAATCAAATTAAAAATTAAACAAATCTTTATTTAATTTAATAATTAATCATACCTCTTAAATAAACTAATTAAGTTAATTAAATTAATCATATTAAACCTAAGCTTAATCAAACATAAATGCAATTAAATACTAATCAAAAGCTAAATTAAACCTAAATTATTAAGTCATTAATTACATCATTAGTCTAAACAAATGTGAAATCAAATTGAAAATTTAACAAACCTTTATAATTAACATAAACACACTTCTTAATTAAACTAATCACATAATCACATTGAACCTAAGCAACCCATAGACTAATAAAGCTAATCAAATCAAATTAAATTAAATTAAGAATAACTCTCATCAATTTAATATGTAATCAAATCAAATCTCATTCAACCTACTTAAATAAGATAAATTAATCAACTATCTAATGTATGAAATCACAATACAAACCAAACTTTGATGAACATGACAAATGGATGAGATTAAAAATAAAATCATAATTATAAAGAAATAAACCCAATTAAAATCAAAATAAAATCTCAATTAATCTAATCTGATCAAACTATAAATAAATGAACCACAATCAAATTAAATAAACATAAAGTTAAGTCACATAACCATAATCAAAGAAAAGAATTAGATATTAATTTAAAAGGATATTGAAATATCAAGAATTAATTAAACCAAAATATCTAATCTAAAATTAATCAATCAAAAACACATGAACTTAAACAAACTTAAACTTCATTAAATATTAAGGATATGTGAATTATCAAGATGCAATTAAACTAAAACATCTAATCCAAAATCAATCAATCAAATACTTAAACAAACTCAAATTCTAAATTCTAAATCAAATCAAATGAATTACACAAATTTAAATGGGCTAATTAAGATCTTAAGGACCTTCTTCTTTAGGTGTTAGGATGTAATGGTGAGTTCTATCTACAAATGGAATTCATTCTATTCTTCATTCTTAAAAATCTAAACATCATTTAACCAAATAAAAGTGAAATAAAAATAATGAAAAATCAAGCATTAAATCATTTAAATTGAAATCACCCAAAGGTAAAATTTAAACAAAATTCAAACTCTAAATTGAAACTTAAACTAAAGAAGCCTAGTAAAGTCTTGCCACACAAGCCTTAAGCACACACATTAGAATACTAAGTTAGGGCATTGTATGTATGATGTTGTGTTTTGTTTTGTGATGTAATATTTTAGACTGGATGTTAGGCCATTATTAGCCTAATCATATTTTTTGCAGGGGGTTGTGCTTAAGGAACCATTGTAATAAAAATATAAATGCATTTGTTGTGCAGGTTGCTTAGTCCCTAAGCATAACTCATGTTAAGACAGGTAGGAATGGTTACCCATGTGTGGCGTGCTAAGTCCAAATTATTCATATAACTGCTTAGATTGTATGGTGTGTTTATCTAACATTTGTTTTGTAGGTGTAGCTAGATTAACTTTTCCTATTTTTGATAAAATTTTGTATTAGGTATTAGGATTAGTGTTATGGGGGATTAAGATGAGCAGTGGCCAGAAAGCTTAGTCCCTGGGGTGCCTTGTGATGTCTTTGAAACAAATCAAATCAAAAAAAAAGAGAAGGAAGAAATGAAGAAAAGAAGACCCCCATAGCATGTATTATTTTTTTTGTAATCTGGGTTGTATAAGGGTAGAGCTTGGCTACCCTTTTTTTTTCTTTTCAGAGTGTACTGCAAAACCCAACCGCACTGGCCTTTTATTCTTTTACGGTAGTCTATAAAATTATTTGATGTTGTGTTTAGATTGCGCATTAGAACAGCAAGCTTTTCATAATTTCTCACATAAAAGCCTAGGAATTAAATCAAGATAATAAAATTTTTAGCTGCCCCTTAGTTGGATGAATGAATGTATAATATCATACATGTCATATTATTTCACTCTTGTTAAGAGGGGGCTTCCATCTTTGCTAGAGAATGAAAGCTTAACCTGTGAGAGCCTTTGATGGAAGAACACCCCCTTTTTCTCTTGATTTAGCCCATAATCAAATTCTCATGCATTTAGGCATACAAAATCTCATAGCTTGTGTCAAAATAAAGAGTCCAAAAGAATCAAATAAATTTGATAAAATTTACATTAGATTAAGTAATGGTTTCATTCCACCCATGCTCTAGTCTCTTAAGGAGTGAGTTTAAGGACTTAGTCTCCTTTCTAAATAAACAATAACCTAGCCATCTTGCAAAGCATAAGACTTGCCTACATGGATTTAAAGCGTAGGAGGAGTTAGCTGGCTACTACTCCAAGTAATAATAAGTCCAGCAGTCAGGTGGTTTATTCTCTCTTATAGAGATAAACCATATACCCATTTTTTCCTTAGTTTAGGTTGTGCTTTGGCCCTCACCAAAGCTCCTTAGCTTAGTATTTGAGGTAAATGTTCCCTTTGCAGACTACAAGCATAAATCCTCACCCCTTAGGCATCTCCACAATCTTATATTATGGAATTATAAGCTCTAGCAATCTAATAAAATATCAACTCAATTAATTAACTCTCTTTAATTTCAAAAATATAAAGCCCAATTATAGAGTAAATCAAAATGATCACTAGGCTTCCTAGTATCATGAGTATTTCTTACTTTCTCCCTTTGGATCCAAAAAATAGGTCTTCTCCTTGATTTATCCCATTTGATTTTCAAAAATAGCCAATCCTTTGATAGTCTTAACCTTGAAATCTTTGGAGACCCTAATTTTTTACTTTAATTGAGAGTATTCTTAATAAATTCCTATTCTTTAAGATGTAATTAACTATTGGGGATTGCCTCCATAGGGAACTTAATGAACTCAGCTTAAAATAAACCCTACTTTACTTTTCTATGTAAAGTAGGGGAAAGATCTATGGTATATTCAAAGACCCATCATACCTTAGGAGTCCATATTAGGTGATTAACTCCATTATAGGGTGTTGATTTCTATCTTTTGAGATAGAATATCATTCCTTAATGTCATTCACTTTAATAAGTACCCCCTAAGATCTGTGTGGTGTCTTACATTCTCAAAAGTAAACACCACAGATTTTTTGGCGACTTTGTTAGGGATGATTCCTCTCTCCATATTTAGTAGACAATTATTGTCTCCAAGCATCGATAGTAGACTTATATTTTATATAGGCCCGAGACTATCATTCTTTCTATTGGAACTTAACTTATTTCATCCTTCAGCAAAGCTCATCAACATCCTTTAGGTTTTAAGACCTCATTCCGTACCTAAAATCCCTAATTAGGTGAAAATTAAAATTAATTAAACAAAGGAGATGACCAAAATTAAGAATCTCTTCACCATTTTGATGGTGAGGCAAGGTTCATCCCATGAACAATAAGAATAAAAAACCTTCTACAAAATAACGTGTCTTTACAAAAGCACTTTTTCAAATTCATATAATAAAAGATCTTTACACAAAAATTTATAAGAAATTTTTAAAAAGGCACAAAACACATATAACCAAACCTCATTTAACAAATCCTATGATTGTTACAAGGAGGTTCCTTTTAAAAATCAAAAATAATAATTTTTAATGTATTTTTTAAAAGTACATTTTCTTTGGGAATGGCACAAGATCCCACACACTCAAATTTGTTGGATGGAGATTCTATTTTCTAATAAAATCATGATATAAAAATTGAAACTCCACTTAGCATACTTCACATGTGCTAGAGTTGAAGTTTCCCCTCCTTTCAAAAAGCAAAAAGCCATACACACACAAAAGAGAAGTCAAGACATATTTGAACCCCCCTCCCCCCACTTGACATAACCAAATTTGTCAAATGGGAGTTCCCCTTCCCTTGGAGAAGGTAGAGCAAATTAATTATATTTGCATTTATCTAATAAAACTCCTTGTTGCCAAAGTCTAGGACTTCAAAATACATTGGGAGCTCATTTGACATGTCCAAGTATATCAAATGAGAACCCCCTTTTTGAAAATCATAAGAACAAATTGAACTCCATTTAACATACCTAAGTTTGTTAAATAAGTTCATTTTCTTTCAAAAATCATAAACACATTTGACTTTTACTTAACATACCAAATTTGTTAAGTGAGAGTTTCATTTTCAAAAATCATAAACACATTTGACTATCACTTACCGTATCAAATTTGTTAAGTGAAAGTTTCATTTTCAAAAATCATAAACACATTTGACTTTCCCTTAGCATGCCAAATTTGTTAAGTGAGAGTTTCATTTTCAAAAATCATAAGCACATTTGACTTTCACTTAACATACCAAATTTATTAAGCAAGAGTTTCATTGTCAAAATCATAAACACATTTGACTTTCACTTAACATACCAAATTTGTTAAGTGAGGGTCTCTTTTTCAACACTCATTTGATCCTTATTTTAACATACCAAATTTGTTAAATAAGGACCCAATTTTTCATGTCAAACCACACTTGAGCTTTCACTTAACATACCAAATTTGTTAAGTGAGAGTCTCATTCTCAAAGAAAAACAAATATATCTCAAACAAATTTGGGGCTTTCACTTAACATACTAAATTTGTTAAGTGGGACTCCCATCTTCAAAGAAAAGCAAATTTATCTCACAATCACATTTGACTTTTCACTTAACATACCAAATTTGTTAAGTGAAAGTCTCATCATCAAACCCAAATCAAACACATGTGGCATCTACTAAACATACCAAATTTGTTAAGTAAGAAGCCCCATTTTCAAATCAAAATATCACACAAGTAAATCTTCATAAGTATAAATATTTCAAACACACAATCACAACCTCTTCTTAGCATACCCAAATTTGCTAAGTAGAGGTCTTTCAAGCTATCAATATTTTCAAACAAGATGCACAAAACACAAATATCTCCAAGAAAATCTCTTCTCAAATTTTACTAACCCCGCCCAACCTACCTAAATTAGTTGAGTATGGGTTCTAAATCAAAATCATATGGCAAAGTCTCTCCTCATATTGTAAATCTCTCCAATAGAACCCCATTTAGTATACCTAAATTTATTAGATGAGGGTTCTAATTCAAAAGGACAAATCAAAATCAATAATTCAAGTCAACATCAAGGTAAAAGCTTCTCCTTCAATTCTACAAATCTCTCCATGCAATTTGAAACCCATTCAACATAACCAAAAATTGTTGAAATGTGGGTTCCAACTCAAGATCAAAAGATAAAATCAAGCAACAACAGTTGAAGTAATCAAAGGAAAGGGATGCCACATCGCTCTTAAGACAAAAGAAGGTTGGGATATTGTCTTATCTCGAACCTCTAAAAAAAGAGTAGTTTCCAAAATTAAGAAACTCTCTTTACAGGTGCCTGAAGTAACTCAAACCTCCAACAATAAGGAAGGTTTGCAAGTTGCCAAAGACAACTTGAAGAAGGTGTCACCAAGAAGTGTGCGCACTTTACTTTCGGGATGGCATAGTAGCCAACTGTCCAGTCCAAAGACTCCATCCATCGCTTTTACTACTTCCTCCACTAGCTCCTCTTCTACTAATAAGAACATTGTATCAGCGGACAAGGGCACTATACCCCTTTCCCCGCTTAGTTTATTAGATTTCTATCATGTACCTCCATCTAAGAAGAAATCAATGAAGAAAGCTTTCACTTACATCTTGTCCACTTCTGGTACTCTAGATTTAATTCCTCTCAAAAACTCTCCAAGTCTACAAAATAATAATGATAACTTTAGTTTCAATCATTCCTCTTCTGATTTAGAAATGGATTTCCATTTCTAAATCACACGGGTTCACCTCTTGAGATCGATTTGGAGTTATCCGACTCTGAAGATTCTATAAGAGAAGTGGTAGGTACACCTGATGAGAAGATAGAACTTCCTACAAATTCATCATTCCAAGTGGTCACTGAAGTTAACCTTCGTAGTGGCAAAGTTCTACCTCCTAGGGTGGCACCTCAGGATAAGGATAAGCAAATCATTGGCTTTAAAGAGTATATAGCCCCTCCATAAGATGTTCCACCCATGGATATGCTTGTGGAGGATCAAGCCAAGGTTGACTACAATGTCCTAGCACACCTTAGAAAGTTTCCAGCTAAGTTAAGCATATATGATGCCCTTATCTTATCCAAACATATGAGTGAATCTCTAATCAAGGCTCTTCTTGATCTGAAGATATGCTTAGCCCAACTGACTGCTACTAAGGAGGAGGCTCGTAATTCAGAGGACACTCTAGGAGTTACATTTAGTGATGAAGACTTGCTTCTAGGAACGACCAAGCATAACTGTCCTCTTTATATTATAGTGGAAATTGGAAGATACAGGATATCTAGAGTTCTTATTGACCATGGTGCATCAGTGAATATTATGAGTCTAAAAATCTCCGCTTGCTTGAGGATTGACATCTCCAAACTTTCAAAAGAGAGGATGATGTTGAGAGGATTCAATGAACAAGGCAGGAGTGTTTTAGGCTCTATAGTGTTGCCATTAGAAGTAGATGATTGGAAGACTACTACCAAGTTTCATATTATAGACTCAGGTACATCTTTCAATGCTTTGCTTGGGAGACCGTGGATACATGAGAACAACATGGTTCCATCCTCTCTACATCAGTGCATGAAGTTCATGAGGGGTGGGATTGAATACTGTGTCAAAAGAGATCTTAAGCCATTCACAGTTCATGAGGTCAAAATATATGAGGATGCAGCCTACTATCTCCCTCAAAACCAACAAGTCTATTCTCATGAACTTGGCGAAAGTTCAAAAATAAAAGAAAAAGAAGAAAAGGAAAAAAGAAAAATAAAAAGAAAAAGAAAAAAGAAAAGAAAAAAGGAAATGAGAAAGAAAATAAAAGGGAGCAAGAAATAGACTTGGAGGAGAAAGTAGAGATTGCACCCACAGTTTGTTACTCCATTCAAACATATGGGTAGGATGACTCGACCTCTACCAGACAGAGGAAGAAGCAGATCTAGAGACATGCCTAAGGATAGAAGACCTCCTTATTGGCCACCCAATAAGAGTTATGTCCCTGCTACCAGAACTACAGCTACTATCTATATAGACTTAGAATCTAGTTTAGAGGATGAATCATATATGATTAGTATGCTAGCTAGCACTTCCAGATAACAGATCCCCATGCAAGTGACAGTTGAGCCAGACAGTGATGAAGACCGAGCTCCTGAGCAAAGCATAAGTGTATCCAAGTGTATATGTGAAACAGTGAGGCATCAGTTGGGAACTTTAGTCTAACCCCCACTTTTCTCACAAAAAATTGAGGGTTTGATAGTTAAGGAAGCCCCTAAGTCTTCCACAAATGTAAAGGTGCAGAAGTTCTTTCTTAGAGTATCACCCTCAAGTCAAGAGGCTGATGTAGAACTTGAGGATGATTCATACAAAGATTTAATAGAATTACCTTTTGATTGGTACTCACCTTGTGTTCTTAATTTAGAAAAGAAAGGATTAAATCCACATGCTTGGTCTAAACATAGGTCGGATTACTTTGAAAGGTTATGGGACAATAAATGCAGACAATCACAATCAAGACTGGGACTAGGATTTAGTACAGTAGGTCTAGTTGATGATGACAATTACTGCTTAGTCATCACCAACTATTTGGAATTTGATAGGCTCTTTTCAAATCATGCTAACTCATATAAGGAGGTGTGCTTAGAAACTTCAGATGATCCAAATGACTTTGAAGTCAAGGATGCACCACCAAAGTTCAAAGAGGAGATCAAATCAACTATCGACAAGCTCAAAGAAATCAACCTAGGAACTGAAGAAGATCCACACCTAACATACATCAGTTCTCTATTGAATGAAAAAAACCAATGATTTAGTGAAGCTATTGATAGAGTTTAAGGATTGCTTTGCATAGAGTTATGAAGAGATTCCTGGCCTATCTCCTAATATAGCAGTCTATAAACTAGCAATAGAACCTAATGCTAACCCTATCAAGCAGGCTCCTAGACGCATGTGATTAGACATTGAACAGCAGGTCACTTTTGAAATCAAGAAACTGATCAATACTGGCTTTATTAGGGAAGAAAAATATCCTACCTGGTTGTCCAGTGTCATCCCATTTAAGAAAAAGAATGGCCAAATTCGCATATGCGTTGATTTTAAAGATCTAAATAAAGCATGTCCTAAGATGAATTTTCACTTCCTATACCAGAATTAATGATGGACATCGCCTCATCTCATGCAGTATTCTCATTTATGGATAGCTCATCTGGCTACAACCAAATTAAGATGGCCCTAGAGGATGAAAGAAATACTGCCTTTCGAACCCCGATCAGAATCTATTATTATAAGGTCATGCCTTTCAGCCTTAAAAATGCCGGTGCCACATATCAGCGAGCCATAACTTGAATCTTTGATGAAATCATTCATCATCAAGTTGAATGCTACATTGATGATCTCATTATCAAAAGCAAAGAAAAGGAAGACCATCTCTTTGACTTGAGAGTAGCTTTCGAACGGTTAGGACAATACAACCTCAAAATGAACCCCCTGAAGTGTGCATTCGGAGTAGCTTCAGGAAAATTCCTTGAGTTTGTTGTCCGACACCAGGGAATTGAAATTAATGTGGGAAAGATCAAAACGATATTAAAAATTCCACACCCTAAAAGCCTAACACAACTCAGGTCATTCCAAGGGAGGTTTGCGTATCTAAGACGCTTCATTTCCAACTTATCAGGAAGATACCAACCATTCTCAACACTTATCAAAAAGGATGCCAAGTTCAAATGGGATGACAAGTGTCGCGATGCTAAGACATCAAGCGCGACGCCGCCAATTCTAGCAGCCCCTATCCCGGGTAGGTCGTTCATATTATATACTAATGCATTAGATGACTCCCTTGGCACTTTGTTGGCTCAAACCAATGATGAAGGGAAGGAGAATGCTCTCTATTATCTCGCCATCTAATCCTGAGGCAAACCATCCACCTATTAATCTTTGCAATCTTTGCATCCCAAAAGCTAAAACATTACATGCTTTCTCATAAGTTGAACTTGATCTCTAAAGTCAATCCATTATAATATCTCATGGCACGGCCAACCTTATCTAGACGGTTGGCACGTTGGTCCATGATTTTGTCTCAATTTGATATAACATTTATACCCCCTCCGTGCTGTAAAAGGACAAGCACTTGCATATTTCTTAACAACGCATCCACTCCCTGTTGATTCTCTACTTAATGATGATCTCCCTGATGAACAAATCATGAACTTATGGGGTACTAGTGCTCGCCGCTGGGAGATGTACTTTGATGGTGCAGCTTTTTCTCAAAGAGGAGAAGAACCATAATTTACTATCCCAGGGAAGGGAGGGGTAGGAATAGTTCTCCTAACTCTGGATCATGATGTGATGAGATTCTCATATCATCTATCTAATCCATACACTAACAACGAAGCTGAATATGAGGCTCTAATTACCGGTCTGGAGTTAGTCATTACGTTATGCGTCTAGAGTATCAACATCTTTGGGGATTCTCAATTAGTCATTAACCAAATCGCTGGGTCTCACAAAGTTCTAAAACCTAAACTCCATCATTACCACAAGTATACCATAGAATTATTGGCACAACTCCCAGAGGTTACCACCTACAAGATTCCTCGAGGAGAGAATGCAGTAGCATACGTGTTAGCCAAGCTTGCCAAAGAGTTGGCATGTGCAGAAGATGAGTTCATTTTAATAAGGGTCCAAAATAGACAAGTCTTATCCCTTATTTTTGCTGAACTCATCGAGAGATTCTCTCTTGAAGGAGAGGTTGTCATTGCCAAAAAGGATGAGGAGTCAGATTAGAGACAATCATTCATAAATTATTTAAATATAGGCAAACTACCTCAAGAGAAATCACTAGCACACCATGTGAAACAAAGAGTCCTTTCCTATGCTCTTGTAGGTGGCACCTTGTACTAGCAATCCTTCGATCATATGTGGTTACATTGTCTAGACAAACACAAAGCCCATAGGATTGTGATTAAGGTACACTCAGGTCTATACGGAGCACACCAATCCGGTCCGAAGATGAAATCCAAGATCAAGAGACTAGGATACTACTGGCCTTTGATGATCACAGACTGTATGGATGTAGCTAGGAGATGCCACCAATGTCAGGTACACGGTATGGCCCTACATCAACCACCCAATATTCTACATCCTACATTAGCCTCATGGCCATTTGAGAGTTGGGGTACTGACATTATGGGTTCGATCAATCCTCCTTCTTCCAAAGGTCATCGATTCATTCTAGCTGCTACTAACTACTTTTCCAAGTGGGCAGAGGCAATCCCACTTAGAGAGATCATAGCTCAACATGTGCTCTAATTTTTCAGGAACCATATCATATATAGGTTTGGGGTGCCTCAATGAATTATATCCGATAATGGTACTACATTCAAGAGCACTAAAATCAACAGCTTTGCTCAGAGACATAGCATAAATTGGAGATACTCTACCATCTACTATCCAAGGGCAAATGGGTTAGCAGAAGCCTTCAACAAAACTCTCATTCAAATACTGAAGAAAATACTAGATGACAATAAACGACGATGGCATGAACAGTTGATTGAAGCCTTATGGGCGTACCGCACCACCTACAGAACTCCAACTCAATCTACCCCATTCTCCTTAGTGTATGGGTCTAAAGCCATTCTACTATTAGTAGTCCAACTCCCATCAATAAGGATAGTCATGGGTAGTAAAATCACAATGAAGCAGAACACCAAGTTGTGGTTGGAAGAGCTCAAAGATTTATAGGAGAGATTCCTACGGGCATGCTAGAACCTCGAGTTATATAAATCCAAGATGATTCAAGCTCATAATAAGTTGGTCCGTCCTAGAGCTTTTCAAGTAGGAGAACTTGTTTTAGTTCTAAGGAGACCAATTATTGCCCGTCAAAAGATGGGAGGCAAGTTTGAACCCACTTGGGAAGGCCCTTATGCCATAGAGAAGTCCTACCAAGGAGGATCTTATCAACTCATAAATTGTAAGGGAGAGAGCCTGATACTTCCAATCAATGGGCTCTACTTAAAGAAATATTATCCATAAATCTTGTTTAAAAATAATTAGCAATAAAACTTCTTTTCATCTCAAATTTTATTTCTTCTATGTTAGAAATATCTTTTGCTTGTGAATCTACCACGATGTGTTTAGGGTAGGTATAAGAGAACCCAAGAGGCATCCTATCCCTCCACCACACAAACACAAACTCCAAAACAATCCTCCAGTACTATTAGGATAGGTGTAAGAGAACCCAAGAGGCATCCTATTTTGACTAGTACAACTAAGTTAGGTATAAGAGAACCCAAGCCACCTCATTTCTTGGTGGAGTCATAATTGCCCCTGTGATGCCATTTCATCTAGTATTCTATGTGTTTGGGGTAGGTGTAAGAGAACCCAAGCGGCATCCTATTCCCTCTTTCACAACACAAATAAATACCTATTTTTTTGTCTTTAACTATTTTGATGTGGGAGCAAGCCCCGTGGCACTCACTCATTAGCTGCTTTAGGTCGGGCCGATATGCTACCTTGCTAGTGTATCACCCTAGTGGTCACTTGTCTGGCAGATGTGAGTCCCCGTGCTTTCTTCCTGACTTGACCATTGCAAACCAAAGAGCACCTTATTAGTTTGGTAGGCCTTACTACGCAGCCGGTAAGCTACCCTATGTTGACTTTGTTCAAGAGGATGTAAGCCTACATGCTTTCTTCTTGGACTAGCCAATATACTTTGACTAGGTCGAGTATATTTGAGGTTTAGGGTAAGTCCCCCAGAGGCTCCTTTCCTCTTGATTACATTTGAGTAAATGTAAGTCCTCCAGTGGCATTCACTTAGTAGTCATCCTAGGTCGGATGACACCTGTTGAGTCGAAGACAGACTATCCCGGCAATCAGTTCCACTTTAGGAGGATGCGAGTCCCTGAGCTTTCTTCCTAGGCTGATTGTTGTAAATCGACGGGCACCTTAGGTTGGTTGATGTTCGCTATGCTGACAGAGACTCACCTGATGGATACACCACTCTTGGCAGATGCGAGTCTTCGTTCTTTCTCTCCTTGAGTTGGCCACCGAATACCTATTTGATATATGACTAGCCAAATCATCTTCTCCATGGTGTAGGATTAAGCCTTTAGTGGCCCCATCCCCTATGGGCAGTCTATTTGGATCATGTCCTTTGTAACCCCATTTAGACACTACTCGAGTTACTTTTGGATTCGACAGTCCCCCCTTTTCTAGTAGCCACCCCTATGGTTGGAGAATTTGTTCGGCATATGCACAGGTTCTCCCTTGGTTTAGTAAATTTGAGGTAGGTTTAGGCTGATATAATCTCCTTCTCAGTTTGATCCCTTGCAAACCAACAGGGTCCACGTTAAAACAAACTAAACAATAACAACAACAAGCCTTTATTCCACTAAGTGGGGTCGGCTATATGAATCCTTCGTCTCCATTGTGCCCTATTCTGTGTCAAATTCTCATTTAATTCAAGTATACTAAGGTCATTTTTTATACATCTTAACCAAGTCTTTTTAGGTCTGCCTCTACCTTTCTTAACATAGGCAAATCTAATGAATCTACTCTCCTAATCAGGTCATCGGACGACCAACGCTTTATGTGGCCAAACCATCTAAGGCGACTCTCTCTAATCTTATCTTCCACCGGAGCTACTCCAACTTTTTCCTGAACATACTCATTTCGCATTTTACCTCTAAGAGTAAAGCCACTCATCCACTGAGCATCCTCATCTGTAACACTTAACTTAGTCTTATGCTTCTCTTTATTGGCCAACATTCGCACTATAAGTCATTGTCTTAGCACCATCTTATAAAATTTTCCCTTAAGTTTAAGTGGAACTTTTCTGTCACACAACAGGTCAAATGCATTCTTCCACTTCAACCATCCAACTTGAATTCTATTAATAACATCTCCATCTATTTCACCATCATTTTGAACAATAGAGCCTAAATATTTGAATTGCTCACTCTTATTAATGACTTGTTCACCTAATGTCACAACACTAGAAACTTCTACAACTTTACACTCCATATATTCGCTTTAGATCTACTTAAACGAAAACCTTTAGACTCTATTGTTTACCTCCATAATTCAAGTTTCTCTTGGACTCCCTCTCTAGTCTTATCAATAAGAAGAATGTCATCAGCAAAAAGCATACACCAAGGTACATCTTCCTGTAAATGCCTAGTAAGAACATCCATAACTAAAGAAAAAAGATAAGGGCTTAAAGCTGGTCCTTGATGTAATCCAATTAAAATGGGAAACTTTTTGTCAATCCTACTTGTGTTTGGAAACAAGTAATAGCTCTAGTATACATATCCTTAATGACTTGAATATAACCAATATTAACTCTTTTCTATTCTAGAACTCTCCAAAGAACATCTCTTGAAACTTTATCATAAGCTTTCTAAATCAATAAATATCATAAGTAAATCCTCCTTACTTTCTCTCATTCTCCATCAAACCTCTTAACAAATGTATAGCATCCATAGTAGATCTACCTGGCATGAAACCAAATTGATTGTGAGAAACTTTTGTATCACATCGTAACCTATGCTCAATTACTCTCTCCTATAATTTTAATGTATGACACATTAACTTAATTCATCTATAATTTGCACACTATTTTGCATCACCTTTATTCTTAAATATAGGAACCAACAAACTCTTTCTCCACTCATCTAGCATCTTTTTAGTCTTTAAAATAACATTAAAAAGATTTGTAAGCCAAGAAATTCCTTGATCTCCTAAACATTTCCACACTTCTATTGGGATATCATCAGGTCCTACTGCTTTTCCACATTTCATTTTTTTTAAAGCTTCTCTAACTTCAAATTTATTAATACAGCGATAAAAATAAAATTCTCTATTTTTATTTAGGGTATTAAGGTTGCTAAAATCAATCGTACATTCAGATCCTTCATTGAAAAGTTTATCAAAATATCTCATCAGCCTATTTTCAATATCCTTTTCTAAGAAAAGCATTTTATTATCTTCATCCTTAATACACATCACTTGAACTAGGTCTTTACTTCTCATATCTCTTGTGGATTAGGAATTCAAGCCCCTAGTGACCCCTTTCCTAAGCAGGCATCATATCTTTAGGGCAGTGTTAGCAAAACTCCCTATAGAAATTGCCTGACTACTTTGAGTTAAGATAAGTCCCCAGGTCGGCACTCTCTCAATAGTCGCCCTTAGGTTGGGTTCAACTTGTCATGCCACCAATGAGTTACCCTGATGGTCGTCTTTGCTTTGAAAGATATAAGTCAATTACGCATTCTTTCCAGCACGATCATTGCATACTGATGAGCAACCCTAGGTCAGGCATGGTTTATTGTGCAAGCGACCGATCACCCCAATGGTTCTTTGTTTAGGAAGATGTGAGTCCCCGTGCTTTCTTTCAAACTTGACCATTGCAAACTGAAAGGCACCCCTTAGGTTGGTTAGTTCTACCTAACAACTGGTAGACTATCCCTTTGGATTTGTAAATCTAAGACAGGTCTAGGATGATATTAGCTCCTTCTTAGTAGATCCATCGCACACCAACAGGGTCCATCTAAAATTAATTTAATTTTTACTATTCTTAAGTCGATATGAGTCCACAGTGGCATTCACTCAAATCATTGCCCTAGGTCAGGATTGATCTGTTGCGCCATCAACAGATCACCCCAACGGCTAATTCCTACTTTGGAAGATGTAAGTCTGGTATGCTTTCTTCCTAGTACTGTTGTTGCACACCGAAAGGAAACCCTTAGGCTGGATAGTTCTACCTTTTGGCTGGTACACTATCCCTTTAGACTTATAAATCTGAGATAGGTCAAGGCAGACATAGCTCTTTCTCAGTGGGTCCATCGCATGCCAACAGGTCCCACAATATAACACATTGAATTAAAATAAATCAAATCAAATCAAATTAAACATCAAGACTACTCTTGAGTTGAGATAAGACCCCCAACAGCGCTCACTCAGTAGTCTCCCTAGGTCAGGATTGATCAGTTGTGCCATCAACAGATCACCCCAAAAGTTGATCCCTACTTTGGAAGATGTAAGTCTGCTATGCTTTCTTCTTAGTACCATCATTGCACACCGAAAGGCAACCCTTAGGCTGGATAGTTCTATCTTGTGGCTGGCAGACTACCCCTTTGGACTTGTAAATCAGAAATAGGTCAAGGCCAACATAGCTCCTTGTCGGTGGGTCCATCGCACGCCAATAGGGTCCACAACATAACACACCAAATTAAGTTAAATCAAATCAAATTAAATCAAATCAATCATCAGGACTACTCTTTAATTGAGGCAAGACCCTAGCGGTGCTCACTCAGTAGTCGCCTTAGGTAGGGTTTGATTTGTTACGCCATCGATAGATAACCCCAATGGTTGATCCCTACTTTGGAAGATGTAAATCTGCTATGCCTTCTTCCTAGTACAGTCGTTCCACACTAAAAGGCAACCCCTTATATCGGATAGTCCTACCTTATGGTAGGTAGACTACCCCTTTGGACTTATAAATCTGAGATAGGACAAAGGTCTCATGGCTCCTTCTTAGTGTGGTCCATCGCACACTGACAGGGTCCATAATAAAATAAATTCAAAACTAATCTCCCTAGTGGAGTCAAATTAAACATACCGAACAAACCAAATTTCTCTCCAGTGATGCGCAAATCAAATTGGCCTCCCTAGTAGAGCTTAGGTCTAAATAAAATAAATTTAATCGAGTGTACATCCCCGATAGATATGCCCTCAACTAGAACCCTTCTCCCTAGTGGAGCCATTAAAAAATAAACCAACCTCCCTAGTGGAGTCTAATCAGCTAAATCAAAGAAATCCAATCAAATTCTTCTCCCTAGTGGATACACACCCAAATAAATCGTACTCATAATCAAACTCAAATCCATATCCCCAGTGGATAGCTTGAACCTATTTCCCTAGAGGAAGGTTCATGTACTCAATCCCCAATGGATTCTTTCTTGCTCTCTTATGCCCTTAGCATAAAGAGAGTTACATTGCACTTTGATCGTGATTCTATCTACCTTTTGGGTCTAGGTATAGATCACTTCTATTTTTTTTTTTTTTTTTTTTTGCAATCTTCTAGATGTTGTTGATCATTTCGGTCAATGCCAATATGTGTGGTGTGCCTTGTTAGTTACACCACACCTATTAGGGGTCCTTTTGTTGATCTCACTTTTGGAGTGAGCTCTTAATCTCCTCTTCTTAGACTTAGGACTCTTCTAGACACTAAGAACTCCTTAGTCATAAGACACTTCTAATGATTAAGTGAACACTTAACCTAAGCTTAGAGACTTACTGTTAATCATAAGATTAGGATATACCTTAGGGCTTAAGGAAATTACCTATCACATAGCCTAAACCCAATCTAGATACACTTTCTCAAATCAAACCCAGATTCAATTCTCAAACCAAATCTCATATTCAAATTTAAATTCTGAATCTAATTTTAAATTTGACTCCAAATGATTGAAACCTAAAATCAAATTCAATTCCTAAAACCCTTCCTAAGTCATATGAACCACATTCATAAGCTTAGCCAAAATTCTCTTTAGATCAAATTAAACTCAATTGATTTCTTTATAAATCAATTATTCTTTCATTTATATTCATAAATATAAATGAATTCCAAATTCAAATGACCAAAACTATAACGAAAATCAAATCCAAATTCAATTTAAGCCCTTTAAGCCAATTCTTTGGACTTAGCCAAATTATATCCAAATCAAGTCAAAACTAATGAATTTTCTCTCGAATCAATCATTCATTCGATCATTTATCCAAATATAAGTAAAACCTACAATCATCAAACCAAATTCAAGTCAACCTAAGTCAAGCTAACTTAGCCCTTTTGACTTAAAACTTTCAATTGAGCCAAAACCTATTGGACTCCAAATTGATTGTCGTTGAATTTATATTTCAATCCATGGCTCATATATAAGCTCAACTATACTCGAATCAAGCCAAAACCAAACCAATTGACCCACTTAGGTCTACTTGACCCAAAGTGACCTAAAGGACCCATTTGAACCAACTTCTAATCCAACCCAAATTGGATTGAACTAAGCTCACCAAAACCTTCCAACATGATTGTTGGTCACCTTAGGATGATCAATTATAATCAATTGGGTCAAACCAAATCAACTTAGTCATTTTACCAAGTCAACCCTTAGCCCAAATGAACCAAAACTCATCCTTCACTAAATTGATTGAAACCAATGATTTAAATCAACCCAAAATAAATATTTAAATATAACTTGACCACCAATTTAGCCAAACTAAGCCCAATTGGCCATTTGATTCAAGTTGACCCAAATTGGCCTAAAGGACCAAATTGGGTCAAATCATGATCTAACCCAAATTGATTGCAACCAATGGCTCATGTTCATTCCAAATTGATTATTGAACTTGACCAAAGCCATAATTAAACCCAATTTGATCAATCGAACCCAATTGAGCCATTAAGCAAAAATAGGCCTAAAGGGTTAATTTGGCCTAAATCCAAATTAAATCTAAATTAACTCAAACCAAAGACTACATTCATCTTTAATTATCCAATTGAACATGAATGAACCCATAATTTAATTTAATTGGTCAAATTGGTCAACTTGACCCAATATGACCCATATGACCCAAATTGGGCCAAATCCCTTGAAACCAAGCCATGACCTATTGGGGCCTGATCAAACCTGACCCAAATCCATTTGGTATCAGCCCAAAATCAATCCAACCCATTTAAATCTCTCATGGATCCTCCCCCACATAGGATTCCACCCAACCTCATTTAATTCTCCCCCATCATGTGCACTTAACTCCTCCCCAATATTTGCATTGAATAGAGATGATCATATGGCAGCAAGAGAGGACTTTGGAGCAAAAATCCAAAGTCCTCAATCAATTCATCAACCATCCTAACCACCCCAAGCAAGATGGCAATCAATTTGGAGCCAAAAAATCAAAAAGAGTGGATTTTTGGCCATTATAAAAGAAGGGAGAAATGAGGCTTTAGACTTCTTCTTCCCACCACTATTCAGCCCCCAAAATCTCCCCAAAGCAAAAAAGGAACCCATCCCCCACCTCTTTGAGCCATTTTTTAGCTCAAAAATATAAATAATTGCTTTTCTGGCGAGGCGACGGTAAACATCGGAGAAGACGATGTTCCGAAGGGAGACAAGGGTTAAAGATCATTCCAAAGCTCCCTCACATACCTAGGAGTTCACTCAGATCTTCACCTCCACTGGAAACCATCTCCGGCGAGGTAAATTTCGTCAAACTTTAGCCGGCCTTAAGATTTCTCGCATTTTGTGTTAGTTTTATTGCGATCATAGGAATTTCCCCTAGATAATCATGTATTTTTACTTTAAATCATCTCAATTAAAAAGTAAAATTTTTCCCTTAGAAAACCCTATTTTTACTTAGAAAATGAGTCCATTTGGACAAGTTTTCACTTAGAAAACTCTATTTTTTCCTTTAACAAGATGTTTTTACTGTTCACCATCCGCGTGCTATATACCCCGATCGCATTTGTGGATCGATGGCTCGATCGCTTTTGATCGCCTGACCGAGCCTTTAGATCACGATGCGATCGACCACTGATCATGCGCCATCATCGGATGCGTGATCGCGACATCCTAGCCTCTGATCGCCGCACTGATAATGTCGACCACGACGGATGATCTAGCAGTCGTCGCTTTGGGTTGACCGTCTTCACCCAATCCACGACGCCACGCGTATTTTTTTTAAAAAAAAATTAATTTAAATCACATGAAACTTTAAAAATTCATAAAAAAAATAAAATACTTAACCAAAAATTGCAAACAATGGCTCGTTGGATTCATCTTTCTGAGAGGAATCCAACAAACTCAAAATCTCCAAATTTCACTAAGTATTTTGAGCTTAATTTGAGTTTTAGTGAAAATCAAATTTTATTAATTAAACCAAATATATATGTCAGATTAAGTTGAAATTTTAAGGAGTTGAAATAAAGTTAAAACACACCTACCATAAAAGTTTCAAGTAAAAAGAATTTATGGATTGAGAGAAATTAAATTTTGAAGTTTAGATTGTCTATTTTAATAAAATAAATCAAATAAAAATTCAGAAATTTATAAAAATCTTCAAAATGGCTTAAATCACTTCAATTGACATCTAGGACTCTTAAGAAAATAATGTGATCTTCTGAATCTAATGAACCCCAAACAAACACTTAAGAGTAGAGTTTAATCAATTAAGGAGTTAATTAAAACATAATCTAAAAATAATTTAAATATCAAATCAAAATCAGAAATGAAATAGCACTTAAGCAATCATTAATCAAACCTCAAATCAAAATAATATCATCCTTAGAGAAAATTAAATTAAATATGATTAAACCTATTTAAGTTAATAAAACTCAATTAAATGATTAAATCTTAAATCAAACTTAAAATTAAACAAATCTAAGAAACTTTAAAATGGGTCAAACTAGTATAACTAAACCTCACTAAGAATCTTAATCATACCCCTATAAGTATAAATAAACTCAAACTAGTTAATCATTAAATAAACTAAAAAAAAACTAAATTGATTAATAAACCACCAACATAATCATTTAATACTAATCGAATTAAACATAATAAAATTAAAGTAAACTTAATTAACATATAATTAAATCACATCCCTTTGGAATAAGGTAATTAATTAACCACTAAATATTTTAACCTAATAACTAAATCAAACATGTTAATGAAATCAAACATATATAATAAGTGAATCAAATCAATAAAACTCTAATCATAAATAATCAAACTTAATTGAAATGAAATAAACAATTAATTCACTTAATAATAATGATGGTAATAACAATAATCTTTCAATCAAATCAAACTTAAGTAAAACACTTAACTAAATCAAATCATTCACGTGTGAAAAATTAAGTCATTAATCTCTAATTAAACAAACCTTTAATTAATCTAATAATTTAAAATTTTAATTACACGTAATCAAACTTAATTCAAACATCTAATTAATGCAAACTTAATAAATTAATCCATCATCTTAATTAATCAAATTAATTTAAATAAGTTACATTAAAGCTAACTCTAAAATTAAGCTTAAATCAAACCCTAATTAAATTTAATAATCACACCCTCAAGTAAACTAATTAATCATCAATTAATCATATTAAACTTAAGCTTAATCAAACATAATTAAGATGCAATTAAATACTAATCAAAACCTAAATTAAACCTAAATCATTAAGTCATTAATCTCAAATTAAACAAACCATTAATTAATCTAATAATTTAAAATTTTAATTACCCTTAATCAAACTTAATTAATCAAACATCTAATTAATGCAAACTTAATAAATTAATCCATCATCTTAATAAACCAAATTAATTTTATAAATCACATTAAAATTAATTCAAATCAAACACTTAATTAATCTACCAATAATTTAATCACACCTATTAAATAAACTAATTAAGTCAATTAAATTAATCATATTAAACTTAAGCTTAATCAAACATAAAATGCAATTAAATGCTAATCAAATCCTAATTTAAACTTAAATCATTAACTCATTAATTACATCATTAACCTAAATAAATATGAAATCAAATTAAAAATTAAACAAATCTTTATTTAATTTAATAATTAATCATACCTCTTAACAAATTAAGTTAATTAAATTAATCATATTAAACCTAAGCTTAATCAAACATAAATGCAATTAAATACTAATCAAAACCTAAATTAAACCTAAATTATTAAGTCATTAATACATCAACATTAAACAAATAAAAATCAAATTAATAATAAACATTACATAATTAAATAATCAAATTAAATTAAATTAAGAAAGACTCTCACCAACTTAATATGTAATCAAATCAAATCTCATTCAACTTACTTAAATAAGATAAACTAATCAACTATCCATTGTATGAAATCAAAAAACAAACCGAACTTTGATGAACATGACAAATGGATGAGATTAAAAATAAAATCCTAATTACAAAGAATCAAACCCAATTAAAATCAAAATAAAATCTCAATTATTCTAATCCGATCAAACTACAAATAAATGAACCACTATCAAATTAAATAAGCATAAAGTTAAGTCACATAACCATAATCAAAGAAAAGAATTATATATTAATTTAAAAGGATATTGAATTGTCAAGATTTAATTAAATCAAAATATCTAATCTAAAATTAATCAATCAAAAACACATGAACATAAACAAACTTAAACTTCATTAGATATTAAGGGTATTGAATTATCAAGATGCAATTAAACTAAAAAATCTAATCCAAAATCAATCAATCAATCAAATACTTAAATAAACTCAAATTCTAAATTCTAAATCAAATCAAATCAATTACATAAATTCAAATGGGCTAATTAATATACTTAGGGACCTCAGTTAGATTCTTTAGGTGTTAGGATGTAGAATAGGGCGAGTTCTGTCTACAAATGAAATTCATTCTATTCTTCATTCTTGAAAATCTAAACAACATTTAACCAAATAAAAGTGAAATAAAAAATGAAAAATAAAGTATTAAATCATTTAAATTGAAATCACCCAAAGGTAAAATTTAAACAAAATTCAAATCCAAATTAAAACTTAAACTAAAGAAGCCTAGTAAAGTCTTGTCACACAAGCCTTAAGCACACACATTAGAATACTAAGTCACCACTTCTAGTACTAAGTTAGGGTGTTATATATATATGATGTTGTGTTTTATTTTGTGATATAATATTTTAGACTAGATGTTAGGTTGTATGTTTTGTAGACTGGATGTTAGCCTGTTATTAGTCTAATCATATTTTCTGCAGGGGTTGTGCTTAAGGAACCGTTGTAATAAAAATATAAATGCATTTACTATGCAGGTTGCTTAGCCCCTAAGCATAACTCATATTAGGACAGGTGGGCTTGGTTACCCATATGTGAGGTGCTAAGTCCAAATTATTCATATAACTGCTTTGGGTTGTATGGTGTGTTTAGCTAACATTTATTTTGCAGGTGTAGCTAGATTTACTTTTCCTATTTTTAATATAATTTTGCATTAGGTATTAGGATTAGTGTTATGGGAGATTAGGATGAGCAGTGGCCAGAAGGCTTAATCCCTAGGGTGCCCTGTGATGCCTTTGGAACAAATCAAATAAAAAAAGAATGAAGAAAAGAAGACCCCCATAGCATGTATTATTTTTTGTAATGGTTATATATAAGGGTGAGCTACTACCATATTTTTTTTTTTGGGTGTACTGAAAACCGACCACACTTTTCTTTTATTCTTTTATGGTAGTCTGTAAAATTGTTTGATGTTGTGTTTAGACTGCGCATTAGAACAAAGATACTTTTAGTTTCTTTATGATTGATGCTTGAATGTGTGGCCTGGATGTGGTAGGCTCTTAGGATAAAATTAACTTTTCTACCCCAATTAACAACTCATAACCTCACATAAAAGGCTAGGAATTAAATCAAGATAATAAAATTTTTAGCAACCCCTTAGCTGGATGAATGAATGTATAATATCATGCATGTTATATTATTCCACTCTTGTTAAGAGGAGGCTTCTATCTTTGCTAGAGAATGAAGGCTTAACTTGTGAGAGCCTTTGATGGAAGAACACCTCTTTCTCTCTTGATTTGGCCCATAATCAAATTCTCATGCATTTAGGCATACAAAATTCCATAACCTGTGTAAGAACAAAGAGTCCAAAAGAATCAAATAAATTTAATAAAATTTGCATTAGATTAAGTCATGATTTCATACCACCCATGCTCTAGTCTCTTAGAGAGTAAGTTTAAGTACGTAGTCTCCTTTCTAAATAAACAACAGGCTAGTCATCTAGCAAAGCATAAGACTTGGCTACATAGATTTAAAGCATATGAAGAGTTAGCTAGTTATCAATCCATGCAGTAATAAGTCCAACAGTCGGATAGTTTATTCTCTCTTGTAGAGGTAAACCATATACTCATTTTTGCCTTAGATTTAGGTCGTGCTTCAGCCCTCGCCAAAGCTCCCTAGCTTAGGATCTGAGGTAGCTGCTCCCTTTGCGGGCTACGAGCATAAATCCTCACCTCATAGGCATTTCCACAATCTTATGTTGTGAAATTATAAACTCTAGCAATCTAATAAAATATCAACTCAAATAATCAACTCTCTTCAATTTCAAAAATATAAAGCTCAATTATAGGGTAGATCGGAATGCTCACTAGGCTTCCTAATATCATGAGCATAGATTCCAAAAATAAGTCTTCTCCTTGATCTATCTCAATCAATTTTTTAAAATAGCCAATCTTTTGATAGTCTTACCTTGAAATCTTTGGAGACCCTAATTGTCTATTTTAATCAAGAGTATTCTTAAGGAATTCCCATTCTTTAATGAACCTGACTTAAAATAAACTCTACTTTACTTTTCTATGTAAAGTAGGGGAAAGATCTCTAGTATATTCGAAGACCCATCATGCCTTAGGAGTCCTTATTAAGTGATTAAGTTCATTATATGGTGGTGATTTCTATCTTTCGAGATAGTATATCATTCCTTAATGTCGTACTCGATCACATCAATAAGTACCTCCTAAGATCTGCGTGGTGTCCCACATCCTCAAAAATAAACACCACAACTAACTAATAACTAATACTAATAACTAATAACTAATAACTAACTAATAATAACTAATAACCTAATAACAAATAAAACTAAGTAACTAATAGTAACTAACAATAACTAATAATAAAATTAATAAAACTAATAAATAACTAAACTAATAACTAAACCTAAACTAATAAAACTAATAATAAAAAACTAATAAACTAAACCTAATAATAACTAATAAAAACTAATAACTAATAATAAAACTAATAACTAATAATAATAACCGATAACTAACTAACTAAAACTAATAACTAATAAAATTAAACTAATAAACTAATAAATTAAACTAACTAATAATAACTAATAAAACTTAAACTAATAACTAAACTAAATAACTAAACTAATAACTAACTAATAACTAACTAAAATAAACTAAATTAATAACTAATTAAAAACCTAAAAAACTAAACTAAAACTAATAACTAATAATAACTAACTAAAACCTAAATAACTAATAACTAATAAAACTAATAAATAAATAACTAATAATAAATAACTAAACTAATAAAAACTAATAAACTAATAAGCTAAACTAAATAATAATAACTAATAACTAATAAAAATAAATAACTAATAATAACTAACTAATAAAAAACTAACTAATAACTAATAAACTAATAAAACTAACTAATAAATAAAACAAACAAAAAAACTAATAACTAATAATAACTAACTAACTAATAAAAACTAATAAACTAACTAATAACTAACTAAAACTAACTAATAAATAAAACTAATAACTAACTAATAAAACTAATAACTAAATAATTAATAAAACTAAATAAACTAATAACTAATAAATAACTAACTAATAATAATAAAAAACTAATAATAATAACTAAACTAAAACCTAATAAAACTAATAACTAATAACTAAACTTAAGCCTGCACTGCCAGTGTAAGTTCTTCAAAGCGCTACCGGCCCAATAGGTTCAAATGAAAACTTCCTCCGATGCCGAGACCGCATATAACCTGTGGATCATGGTTCCAAGTTAGTTCTCATTTTTTTCTTGCTCCCGCTTCCTCAAAGTGGAAGGGTCGGGCCACTGCAAGAAGGTCACGGACGAGCTAGCTGGGCTTTTCGTGATATAAAAACTATCCTAAACTCTTCCGGATTCAGGCAAACTGATTCATTTCATTTATAAGCACCTAGTCTGAGCTAATAATAAAACTAATAACTAACCAAAAAACTAATAAACCAAATAATAAAACTAATAACTAACTAATAAACTAATAACTAAACTAATAATAATAAATAATAATAAACTAAAACTAATAAACTAACTAAACTAATAACTAACTAATAAACTAAAACTTAATAAACTAATAATAAAACTAAAAACTAACTAATAACTAAACCTAATAACTAATAAATTAAATAACTAAAAACTAATAAACTAAACTACTAAACTAATAAACTAAACTACTAAACTAATAAACTAAAACTAAAAAACTAATAACTAATAACTAAACCTAAACCTAAAACTAATAATAATAATCTAACTAACTAAAAACTAATAAATAAATAAACTAATAATAATAAATTAATAAATAATAAAACTAAAAAACTAATAACAAAACAAAACCTAATAAACTAATAAACTAATAATAATAACTAATAACTAATAATGACTAATAATAAGAACTAACTAATAATAATAAAAACTAAACTAATAACTAATAATAACTAACTAATAACTAAAACTAATAACTAATAATAAATTAATAATAAAACTAATAATAATAACTAATAAAACTAACTAAATTAATAACTAAACTAAATTAAAAAACCTAATAATTAAAAACCTAAACCTAATAATAACTAATAATTAAACTAATAACTAAACTAAATAACTAAACTAATAAACTAAATTAATAACTAAGTTAATAAAACTAAACTGATAATAACTAAACTAATAATAACTAAAAACTAATAACTAACTAAATAATAAATAAACAAATAACTAATAACTAATAACTAAAAAATTAATAATAATAAACTAATAAAATTAATAACTAACTAATAACTAAAATTAAATAACTAACTAATAACTAATAACTAATAAAAACTAATAACTAATAACTAATAATAACTAATAACTAAACTAATAACTAACTAATAACTAAATAAAACTAAAATAATAACTAAACTAATAACTAATAATAAATAATAACTAAACTAAATAATTAAAACTAATAATAACTAATAATAACTAAACTAAAACTAATAAACTAATAATAACTAAAAACTAACTAAATAATAATAAACTAACCTAAAACTAATAACTAATTAACTAATTAAAACATAATAACTAAACCTAATAAACTAATGAACTAATAACTAACTAATAATTAACTAAAACTAATAATAAAACTAACTAACTAATAATAACTAACTAATAAACTAATAAAACTAATAACTAATAACTAATAAACTAAATAAAACTAAAACTAACTAATAATAACTAATAAACTAAAATAAAAAAAACTAATAACTAATAACTAATAAACTAAATAAAACTAACTAATAATAACTAATAAACTAAAATAAAAAAAAACTATTAAACCTAATTAACTAATAATAATAATAATAATGACTAAATAATAATAATAATAACTAACTAATAACTAATCACTAATAAACTAAACTACTAAAACTAATAACTAACTAATAAAAACATAATAACTAATAATAAAACTAAACTAATAACTAACTAATAAACTAACTAATAATAACTAATAAAAATTAATAAAACTAATAAAAATAAAACTAAATAACTAAACTAATAATAACAACTAACTAATAAAAAACTAAATTAATAATTAATAAACTAAACTAATAAAATAAAAATAACTAAAATAACTAAAAATAACTCATAACTAAAACTAATAATAATAACTAACTAATAAAACTAATAAGTAAAAACTAAAACAAATTAAATAACTAACTAATAAGTAAAAAACTAATAACTATACAAATAACTAACTAAATAACTAACTAATAATTAAACTAATAAACTAATAACTAAAAAATAAACTAACTAACTAAAACTAATAATAATAATAATAAACTATCTAAAATAACCTAATAAAACTAAACTAATAATAACTAACTAATAAACTAAAAACTAATAAAATAATAAATAAACTAAAAACTAATAAACTAATAACTAATAACTAATAAACTAATAATAATAATAAAACCAAACTAATAATAACTAAACTGAATAAAAACTAAAAACTAAACAACTAACTAACTAACTAACTAAAAACTAATAATTAAACTAACTAATAACTAAAAAAAATAAAAAAAACTAACTAATAATAACAAAACTAATAACTAAACTAATAACTAACAAATAATAACTAATAATAAACTAACTAAAATAATAACTAATAAACTAATTAATAACTAATAATAATAAACTAATAAAAACTAATAAACTAAACTAACTAAAACTAAACTAATTAACTAACCAAACTAATAACTTATAACTAATAATAATAAAACTTATAGTAAATCTAAATTAAAAATTATAACTAATAATTAATAAACTAAAGTAAACTAATAAAACTAATTAACTAATAGTAGATTAATAAAAGTAATAATATAATAAACTAATAATAACTAATAATAATAATAACTAATTAAACTAATAAAACTAATTAACTAATAAATAATAAACTAATAAACTAAATAACTGCTAATAACTACTAATAACTAATAACTATAAATTAAATAAAATAATAAACTATACTAATAACTAATAAACTAATAACTAATATAACTAAAACTACTAACTAATAATAATACATAACCTAAACTAAATAACCAATAATAATAACTAATAACTAATAACCTAATAAACTAATAAAATAATAAACTTATCTAAATAACTAAACTAATAAACTAATAATAAAATAAAACTAACAATAAAACCTAATAAACTAATAATAACTAAACTAATAACTAAAATAAACTTAACTAATAACTAATAACTAATAACTAATAATAAAACTAAAACTAATAACTAATTAAAACTAAAATAAAAACTAATAACTAAAAATAACTAATAAAAAAAAAAATAACCAACTAAACTAAAAAACTAATAAAATCTAATAAACTAATAACTTAGAAAACAAATAAAAACTAATAAAAACTAATAATAACTAACTAATAATAATAATAACTAAAAAACTAAAACTAACTAAAATAATAACTAAACTAACTAATAATAACTAACTAAATAAATAAAATTAAATTAAATAATAATAATAATAATAATAATAATAACTAATAAAAACTAAACTAATAACTAATAATAAATAACTAACTAAAACTAATAATAATAACTAAAAAAACTAACTAATAACTAATAACTAATAACTAAAACTAATAACTAACTAATAAAATTGAATAAATAAATAATAATAAACTAACTAATAACTAATAAAACTAATATAATAATAAAACTAATAATAACTAACTAAAACTAAACCAACTAATAACTAAAACTAACTAATAAATTATATAATAAATTTAAACTAATAATTTAAAAAACTTAACTAATAAAACCTAATAACTAAACTAATAAAATAAATAATAATAATAATAATAATAATAATAAACTAATATAACTAATAATAATAATAACTAATAATAAATAATATAAAACTAATAATAACCAAACTAACTAAACTAATAATTAAAAACTAAACTAATAATAATAAAACTCTAACTAAAAACTAAATAACTAAATAACTAACTAATAACTAATAACCTAATAATAATAATAATAATAATAACTAAACTAAAACTAATAATAATACACTAATAACTAATAACTAAACTAATAAACTAATAACTAAAATAATAACTAAACTAATAATAATAAATCTAAATAAATAAATAAACTAATAACTAATAATAATAATAATAATAATGAACTAACTAATAAAACTAAAAACTAAATAAACTAATAACTAATTAATAAAACTAACTAATAAACTAAAACTAATAATAAAATTAAAACATAAACCTAAACTAATAAAAAAATAACTAATAATAATAACTAATAAATTAAAATTAATAATATAATAATGGTAAAATAATAACTAAATTAATAACTAACTAAACTAAAACCTAAAAACTAAATAATAAAACTAAAATAACTAAATTAATAACTAATAAATAAACTAAAAAACTAAATAATAATAATAACTAATAACTAACTAATAAAAATAATAACTAATAATAACTAAATAAAACTAAACTAAACTAATATTAATAACTAACTAACTAATAATTAATAACTATTAATAACTATAATAATAATAAACTAACTAATAAAACTAATAAACTAATTAACTAATAACTAATAAAAACTAAAGACCAACTAAAAAAACTAAAAAAACTAACTAAAATAATAAAATTAATAACTAAACTAACTAATAAATAACTAATAAAATTATAATAACTAAATAACTAAACTAATAACTAATAACTAAATAAATAACTAAACTAATAACTAATAAAACTAAAAACTAACTAACCAACAAAACTAAAGCAATAAACTAACTAATAAAACTAAAAAATGAAACTAAACTAATAAACTAAGAAACTAATAACTAATAGCTAAGATAAAAAAAACTAAACTAACTAATAACTAATAATAAAACAAAACTAACTAATAGCTAATAACTAAACTAAAACTAAATAATAACTAAACTAATAACTAATAACTAAAACTAAAAGATTAATAAACTTATAAAGAATAACTAATAATAACCTAATAACTAAACTAAAAACTAAACCTAATAATAACTAATAACTAACTATAAATAAATAAAACTAACTAAAATAAATTAATAACTAAATAACTAATAACTAATAATTAAAATAAAAACTAAACTAATAATTAATAAAATTAAATAAACTAATAACTAATAATTAACTAAACTAATAACTAAACTAATAAACTAATAAACCAATAAACTAATAATAAACTAATAAAACTACTAATAACTAAAAAAACCTAATAAAACTAAGAAATAACTAATAAAACTTAATGACTAATAACTAAAATAATAACTAATAATTAAACTAATAATAAATTAAAAACTAATAACTAATAATAACTAATAAAACTAATAACTAATAAACTAATAACTAAAATAACTAATAAACTAATAACTATAAAATATAACCAATAATAATAATAAACTAATATAATAAACTAAATAACTAATAACTAACTAAAATAATAAATAAACCTAAAAATAAAAAATACAAAATAAAATATTAAACTAAATAACTATAATAAACTAATAACTAAACTAATAAACTAATAATTAAAACTAACTAATAATAAACTTAATAAACTAAAAAAATAACTAACTAAACCTAAAACTAATAAATTAATAACTAAACTAATAGCTAATAATAACTAATAAAACTAATAAAACTAACTAAAAACTAAACTATAAACTAACTAACTAATAACTAATAACTAACTAAAAATTAATAATAATTAATAATTGACTAACTAACTTAATAAAAATTAATAACTAATAACTAATAAACTAATAAAACTAATAACTAATAATAAAAACTAATAATAAAACAAACTTAATAATAATACTAAACTAATAAAAACTAAACTAATAATAACTAAACTAATAAACTAATAACTAATAACTAATAACTAATTAATAACTAATAATAAAACTAATAACTAAAAACTAACTAATAACTAAAAACCTAATTAAACCTAACTAATAAATTAATAATAACTAATAAAACTAAATAACTAAAATAATAACTAATAATAACTAAACTAAAAACTAAATAACTAAGTAAACTAAAAACTAATAACTAAGAAATAAAACTAATAACTAATAAAACTAAATAAATAACTAATAATAACTAAAACTAAATAACTAAACTAATAAACTAATAAAATAAATAACTAACTAATAACTAATAATAATAACTAAACTAAAAAACTAATAATAACTAAACTAATAACTAATAAAACTAACTAATAAAACTAACTAAACTAATAACTAATAACTAATTAATAATAACTAACTAAAACTAATAACTAATAATAAATTAAACTAATAACTAATAAAACTAAAACTAATAAACTAATAACTAATAATTAAACTAATAATTAACTAATAACTAAAAACTAAACTAAATAACTAACTAAAACTAAATAAATTAATAACTAACTAATAATAACAACTAAACTAATAACTAACTAATAATTAAACTAAAAACTAACTAATAACTAAACCTAATAACTAAACTAATAACTAAATAATAACTAAACTAAATAACTAATAACTAATAATTAATAAAAATAACTAAACTAAACTAATAAAATAATAACTAATAATAATAATAATAAAACTAAAACTAACTAATAACTAATAAAAAATCTAATAATAACTAATAAACTAAATAACTAACTAATAATAATAATAATAATTAAACTAATAAATTAATAATTAATAATAACTAATAAAACAAATAATAATAACTTAATATCTATCTAAAAATTAATAAAAACTAAACCTAATAAACTAATAAACTAATAATTAATAACTAATAAAAACTATTAACTAAACTAATAAATAATAAAAATAATAACTAATAACTAATAACTTATGTAGTAAAACTAACTAACTAATAATAATAACTAAAAACTAAACTAATAAACTAATAAATAATAACTAATAAAACTAAATAACAAACTAATAACTAACTAATAATTAAAAACTAATAAACTAATAACTAAAAACTGATAAACTAATAACTAAACTAAAAAATTAAAACTAACTAATAATAACTAACTAATAATAACTAAACTAACTAATAACTAACTAATAACTAAACTACCTAAACTAATAATAACCTAATAATTAATAACTAAACTAATAAACTAATAACTAATAACTAAATAATAATAACTAATAATAAAATAATAACTAATATAATAACTAATAAACTATTAAAATAACTAAACTAAAATAATAAAAACTAAAAAATAAAATAAACTAATAATAATAATAATAATAATAATAATAATAATAATAAAACTATCTAATTACTAATAATTAATATAACTAAACTAAAAACTTAATAAGTAATAATTAATTAATAAACTAACTAATAACTAAAATTAATAAATTAATAACTAAATAAACTAATAAACTAATAACTAAACTAAAATATAACTAACTAATAATAACTAATAAAACTAATAATAACTAAACTAATAAACTAATAACTAATAACTAACTAATAAAATTAACTGATAAACTAATAAGTATAACTAATAACTAACTAAACTAACTAATAATAATAATGATAACTAATAACTAATAATAATTAACTAATAATAAAATCTAATAACTAACTAAACTGATAATAAAACTAACTAATAATAGCTAAATAACTAATAATAATAACTAACTAATAACCAACTAATAACTTACTAATAACTAATAACTAATAAACTAATAATAAAACTAATAACTAATAACTAATAATAATATAATAAAACTAAATAAAACTAATAGAATAATAACTAATAATAATAAAACTAATAAATAAACTAATAACTAACTAATAATTATAAAACTAAATAATAACTAACTAATAAATAACTAAATAACTAAACCAACTAAAAAACTAATAATAATAAAAGTAATAATAACAAAAACTAATAATAATTAAATTAAAAACTAACTAATAATAACTAAAACTAATGAAACTAAAACTAAACTAATAATAACTAACTAATAATAATAACTAATAACAATAATAATTAAACTAATAACTAATAAAACTAACTAATAAAATAACTAAACTAATAATTAATAATAACTAATTAGCTAATAAATTAATAATAAACTAATAAACTAATAACTAATAATTAATAATAATAAACTAAATAAACTAATAATAATTAATTAATAAACTAAATAACTAACTAATAACTAATAAATTAATAAACTAATAAATTAATAATAATAACTAAACTAATAATTAAACTAACTAACTAATTAAAATAATAACTACTAAAACTAACTAAACTAAAAACTAAACCTAATAAATTAACTAAACTAATAATAATAACTAATAACTAATAACTAATATAATAACTAACTAAAAATAACTAAACTAATAAATTAATAGCTAAACTAATAACTAATAAAAATAACTAATAAGTAAACCTAATAACCAAATAACTAACTAATAATACTAAACTAAACTAACTAGAGTAATAAACTAATAACAAATAAAATTAATAATTAAATAACTAAAAAACTAATAAAATTAAAATAAACTAATTGTTAAATAAAACTAATAACCTAATTAATAAATAACTAAACTAATAACTAATAACTAAAACTAATAATAATAACTAAATAATAATAATTAATAAAAAAACTAACTAAACTAACCAATAACTAATAAACTAAACCTAATAATTAATAATAACTAATAATAACTAAACTAAATAACTAACTAATAAACTAAACTAATAAACTAATAATTAATAACTAAACCTAATAACTAGTAACTAAACCTAATAACTAATAACTAAACTAATAACTAATAATAACTAATAAAACTAACTACCTAATAATAAGCTAACTAATCAAACTAAAAATTAAAAGTAATAATAATAACTAACTAATAACTAAATAATAATAATAATAAATTAAAAAACTAAATAAAATTAATAAACTAAATACTAAACTAATAACTAATAACTAACTAAACTAATAAACTAAACTAATAAGTAATAATAAATAAAAATAATAACTAATAATAATAACTAAATAACTAAACTAACTAAATAACTAACGAAAAACTAAACTAATAAATAATAATAATAACTAATAAATAATAACTAATAAATAATAATAATAATAATAATAATAATAATAATATAAATTAATAAAAAATAACTAACTAAAACTAATAACTAATAATAACTAAACTAAATAATAAATAACTAATAACTAAACTAACGACTAATTAATAAAATTAATAACTAAAAAACTAATGAAATAATAACTAATAACTAATAATAATAAACTAAAACTAACTAATAACTAAACTAAATTAATAACTAAAAAACTAAAAAAAACTAAATAATAAATAAACTAAAAAACTAATAAACTAAAACAAATAATAACTAATAATAACTAATAAAACTAATAAATTAATAATTAGTAAACTAATAAATAATAAATAAATAAATAACTAATAAAAATAAACTCAAAACTAATAACTAATAATAACTAAACTAAAAACTAAATAATAAAAAACTAATAACTAAAAATAAATAATCAAGTAAACTAATAAACTAAAACCTAATAAACTAAACCTAAACTAACTAAAATAATAATAACTAATAAATAAAGCTAATAACTAATAAACTAATAACTAAATTAATAATAAAAAACTTAAAACCTAAATAACTAAATTAATATAACTAATAACTAATAACTAACTAATAAAAAACTAAAACTAATAACTAAATAAAAACTAAATAACAACTAATAAATTAATAACTAATAACTAACTAAAAAAATTAAAGAATAATTAATAAACTAATAAACTAAAAACTAATAATAAAACTAATAAAAAAACAAATTAATAAAAAACCCTAACCCTAAACCATAAACCCTAAATCTTAAAAACTCTAAACCCTAAAACTCACCTTAAACCCTAAACCCTAAACCTAAAACCTACAACTCTAAGATTTAAAAAAAAAAAACTCTAAACCTAGAGTTCAAAGTTTATTCAAACATAATTTGAACTTTATTCAATTTAAATTCTAGATCAAAACAAAATTCAAATCTTTGCTATGAGTTCAAACCTAGTTATACAAGATTTACACAGTTCAAAGCTAAAAGGCTGGCTTAGTAAACCATGTTCAAGCTTGTTAGCTTTAAACGATTCTTTGCATATTAAGACCAAGTAGGAATCAGTATAAATTATTCAAAAAAGTGCATGTGCGCGTGCATACATGCATCCATACGTGTATGCAAGTGAAAATAACAAATACCCTGAACAGATCTCAATAAAATAAAATAAATATATATATATATATATATATATATATATATATATATATATATATATATATATATATATATATATATATCCTGAACAATTTTTTTCTTGAATCCATCACCTCGAACCCTTGCTCTTGCTATAATGAACCATTCTCACCAAAGAACACTGAAAAATGACTCGGCTTTGATTAACATGAAAAACATTAAGAAACACTAATAATATTACATCAATGTAAATAAGCCTATTTATATCTTTCAGATGCAGACAAGTTACATTTGCTTGAGAAGCTAGAAATCCTACAATCTTCTTGTGCAGGAAGGCATGCAAAAGTAAATAAATGCGCATATAAACTTAAGTAACTGGTTAGGTACTACTCAATTATCAGCAGTCACGACATGCTGACAAATCAACCGGTACATGCTGATTTGAAGTGATAATCGTCAATTGTAGAATAAATATGACCAACATCAACATGGTAATTAATAGCCTCCCTGTTTCATACAAAAAATTAAGTCATATAAAGAGGGTAAGCACAACAGATGGGGAAAGGACAAATGAACAAGAAGAGTGGAAAGAGTTACATGATCTTTTTGTGAGGTATGCCCAGTCTTCGGACAACCTCATCCACATGCATTCCATGTTCACTTGCCCTGAAAAATTATGTGAGTTTCTGACTTTGTAAAATATATAAGTTTCTATTACAAGATATTAATTTATTTGGACAGAAAGGCATAGACAACACAATCATGGCATTGTAATCTCGATTCCCCGTTGAAAATTATATCAAGTATTTGCAAGAAGAATCAAATGGTAAATTACAAATGTTCCAATACAGAGTCAGTATAGAGGAGAGAAAGGGGCGTATGAAATAACAACTCTTCACAGCTGAACCACTGCGATCATCCTTTCAAAATTTAATTTTATTGCTAGTAACACGGAAAATAAGTTATTGTAAAGCAAAACGACAAATTATTAAGGATCTTTAAAACTTGATGATGCAACTGGAAAAATGATAGTTATGGTTTACTTACAGGTTTTCTGGTTCCTCAAAAATATCCAACACTAATTTGTAGATGTCAGCTTCAGCATCAGTATTGCTGATTGTCACTAATGACTAAAGAAGCATGTTGGAGTCAACGAACTGGAACACACTGACGGAGAACACGTACAATAATTAAAATTGCCTTACCTGATTGGAAGCGGGAGATTGATTTTCCTTAAATGCACTTAAAGAAGCGCTTGCCTTGACTGAATCTCCTTGTAGTTGAACTGGGGCCCCAACCTGCAGCTCCGTCCTCATTAGTACGGGAAAGAGAGGAAAATGTGTGCGCACACAAACTTGAAAGAACACCAATAAATATGTGAAATTGTGAATCCATGTTGCCATATTAAATATCATATAGAAAACAGGAAAAGAGGCATCCATATAACGAGCAAAACCTTTTTTCCACTGTGATCTGCATGAATTTGAATGCAGTGGATGAAATGGAGAGGAATTTCATTGTAGTCGGCCACTGCCCTGAAAGACAGTTCAATAAACAATATTTTCAATATTATACCATATCCCACGTTTTCATTAACAAGACACTATTGTACTGACTGGTAGAATTTAAAGAAAAGAATTGAAAAAATACTGAACAAATGCTATTGTTAAATTATGTCAGTGGCACATTGCAATGTCTCCCTATAATGCTTAGCTGCATTGTAACTCTCCGCATTATTATGATTGAATGAGCAAAAAATAACAGAAGAAATCCCCACATAAAGAACAGATAAATGTAATTCGATAAAAGCCTACATTTATGTGAAAAGACATGTTGATTGAATAGAAAGAGCAAAAATAGCAGGGCAACAAATGAATTAAGCATCAAACAAGTTACTCGTGACCTAGCTCGATAAAAGCTCACTCATAGCATTTGATTAATTAATCAAACAAGCTTGAATACCTTCATAAATACTTGATTGTTAAATGAATGAACTTGAACAAATTGTTACTTGATTCATTTATGTTCTTGAACAATATCATTTGAAGCTTGTGAGCAAGCTCATTAAGATGCTCGATTAAAGCTCGATTAAAAATTTAAAAGAGGCTTGATTTAATACTTAATTAAGACCCATATGAAGTATGATAAAAGCTCATAAATATTTAATGAATTAAATCATTGATTAATACTTTTTAGAATAAAATAAATTAAAATTTTAATAATATTACTTAACTTAGCATCTTCTTATTTAATTATTAATTAAATATACTTCCTATTTTAAAACCCAAAAAACCCATAAACCTAGATATCACTCACCCATAAAACTCAATTGAGAAGTTAATGAGTTACTCGATCAATAGACTCCATAATAAGCTCATTTATAAGCTCGATAAGACTCCTTCGGATAGCTAACAAAAGCTTGACAATAGGGTTGCTAATTGTCTCATCAAGGCTTTGCATTGAGCTATTTGTTCAACTTGATAAGGTTAAACGAGCAGCCCATTTAAAAGATCGATAATCATAAAATGAACCAAGCTTGAGTTGAGCCCAAACTAAGTTCAAGTCGAGATCAAATCAAGCTCGAACAAAAAAGATAGCAAACAGACCAAGCTTGAACACTATTATAAATCGAGCTTGAATCTCAAATAGCCTCATGCTCGGCTTAGCTCAATTCTTTAGCAACCATAAACAAAAGTTATGCATGTTGACCTCACTATTAGTGAGGTCAACAACCCTCCTCTTAGACCTAGGATTTGATCTAAACAATAAGGTTCTAAGAACCTCAAGTGAGCTTGATAATCACCCTAATTTTAGTAATTAAGATCTCCAATCTTAGATTAAGAGCTACCTAATTAAGCATTTAAGATATTATAATTAGTAACTAAATGTACAATCTAAACTAAAGTAGAAATAAAAACAACAAATCAAGATGAAACTAAATATGGAATCAAAACTAAATTAAAAAGCCAAACTTAAGATATTATAATTAGTAACTAAATGTACAATCTAAACTAAAGTAGAAATAAAAACAACAAATCAAGATGAAACTAAATATGGAAACAAAACTAAATTAAAAAGCCAACACATTAAGGAGAAAACCTAGGTTAGGCTAGTCAGTCTGACCTGACCCAATTGGTCAATGTAAGTCCAATCAAATCCAAATTCAACAAAATTCAATAAAAACTTAAATCAAGTAAATCTAAATTGAAAAATAAATTTAATTAAGCCTAAGTTAAGGTAATTGACATGGCTAATCCAATTGACCCTCTTTAGGCTCAAAAATCATATAAGTCCATAAAAAATTAATTAAAACTAAAACAAATTCAAATCAAATAATCAAAAGCACAAAATTAATGTATGAACATGAACAAATATAAAATTAAATTCAAATGGGGCATGAAATGGCTATCTAAGTCGTTTGAACTAAGTTAATCTATGTGAGCCCCATTAAGTCAAAAATCAAAATAATCCAAATTTGATCAATTTCATTCATCTCAAGGCTCAAAATTATCAAATTAATATAACAAAACACAAAACTGAATATATTTAAATCTAATGATAACTCAAATAGCTTAATCAGATAACTTAGTTTAAGTGATCCCAAATATTCCCTATTGAACCTAAACTCAAAATAAATTGAAATTAATTCAAATTAAATATTCCAAAATACTTTAGAATCATATTTGAACACAATTTGACCCTTCCCTAGGTTCGATTTAACTGAATTGATCATCTGACCCGATTTGACCTATTAAGCCCAAATTGGGTCAAAATGAGTCTAAATCAAAATGAAATCTAAATTAATTAAAATCAATTACTCTAAATCACTTCAAATACTCAAGCGCACTTCAATGAATCATATTAATCATTTGATCCAAATGAACTCAACAGGACCCATAAGATCCACTTTGAGTTGAAATGTATTTGAATCAAAATCATCCCCAAATTAATTGGAATCAATTGCTCCAAATTATCTCAAATGTTGAATCGAGCATAATTATAATCCACCCAATTGAGCTAAATCGACACATTAAACCTAACTTGACGTGTTTAAGCCAAATAAGTCAAGTGGGTCTAAACCAACCTAAGTGAACTCAAACCCAACCTAAAATTTCTCACATTGAGGCTAACACTTCAACCCATATGAAGTGGAGCTCTAAGTCAACGATGGAGGCCATGGGAGGGAGAAAAATCAATGGCAAGATGCCAAACTCAAGATCTACTCAAGCACAAGTCATATCTCCACTTAACTAACACTACATAAGCTCTAAACCACCGTTTATTGACTTCTCCAAGCTTCCTCTGAGCTAGCCATCACCTCCCAACCACCATTAATGATGATTTTCGGGCTCCATTAAAAAGGAGAGAGAAAAAGCCTCAAATCTTCTTCTTTGGCATTAGATAATCTCTTAGAGCTCCACTAATTACGACCAACCTATTCCCCACTCTTTTCGTAAATAAAATCATAGAATCCGGCCAAATTTTGGCAAGGGGGCGACGACCATTGGCGAAGAAGGCGATCGACGAGGAGGCAAACGGGCATATTCATTCCAGAGCTTCATCTTATGTCCAGGAACGTGTTCGAATCAAAAAATCCGTAGAACGTGGGCTTTAGTGAGATAATTTCTTCAAAACTTAGAAAAACCATAAGTCCTTTTGTCTGTGAGAATACTTGCACGATTTTAGAAAAATCCTTTAGATTCCCCTTGCATTTACTTTCTCCTGGCCCATCAGTATGAAACATGGCATTTTCCGACAAGTACCCCGGAAAATCGAGCTTGAACAGGTGGTTTGGGGTAGAAATTTTAATGTCTCTAATGAACTAGTAAAATTATAAATATTATAGCTATGAGTATTAATTAAGTCAATATTTCTAATCATAGGAACTTCAATTAAAAAAAAAAGCATTAAAGAGAAGGAGATTCAAAAGGAAACTACAAATTAAAGTGGGTAATTATATTCTTACATTTATGGTAAAAATGTCTTTAATTTTTTGTGATGAAATGCATGTTTATATGATTATGACTTTTCCTGTACTGCAAGTTGTGATTTATTTTCCTGTTTCTTCATAAATTGTGATGTAGTTTCCTATATCTTCATGTTGGATAATAACCTGAATGTTAGATTATATTATCACTTCGTCATTTTATAAAATTAATTGATTCTTGTTATGAATTAATATGCATATATATAATTATGCTATGAATGTGTATGTTAAAAGTGGAGTTCACTCACGCATAGTGCTTGGGATGATGTACTGCACAAAAAAAGATGAAATTGGCAAATGGTAATGGCTACTTATCCTTTGGATGAATATTGATAAAAGTTTTCTTTTGGTAAAGATTTAGACGGTGACTCCTAAAATGGATAATAAACGTAAAAGTAAAAATTCACACGAAATATTTATTCATACATACCTCCTATATGTTTGATTGTTTGAGCAATTTCTTTATGTACATGTTATAACAAAAACTAACATGCATAGTAGTTCTACCTTCTTGTTTACTATAGTGTAACAGCATAATTGATCTACTGAATTTTATTCAATTGTTATTTTTTAAATTTTTTTCAAATAACCATCCTAACTAAATGGCTGATAGAAGGGAGGGTTATGTTTATCGTCGTAGAGAGACTTCAAAAGATAGGTAATTATGTCAGTTATGTTGATTTATGTTTAAATTGTATTTCATATGAATTTTGTTAGTATATATGTGTGGACAAATTATTAAGTGGCTCTTCTATGATTGAAGATTTTGTTTAAGATTGGAAATGTTATAAAATATTTTCTTTTATCCGTCCGACCGTCTGTTCCCGCCTTGGTATTCCAAGCTCTCGGGCCGAGTCGTGACAAGAGCGATATCAGAGCAAGATTTTATATTTAGGGACATAAGTATGACAATAATCAAAGAGCCATTAGGAAGATGATAAATTTTATGAAGATAATTGTATATTATTATATTGATTGATGTGTAACGGTTATAATTAATTTATGCTTCTCAGGCCTATGGAATCAATTCAATAAGATGTTATGGGTGAAAATAGAGAGGCACAAACCGCTGAGCACTAAAATTTCGTGCAACCGCCTTCACTAACTATAGATGCATTTACACAGATGATGAAAGCAATGACTAAAATGATAAGAAATCAACATACATAAGCTAGTGGAAGTGGTGGGGTTCTTATTGACAAATACTTAAAATTATTTCAATATATGAGGTCACCTCTTTTCTCAGGAGCAGGAGAACCTATAGAATCAGAAAACTAGTTGATGCGGATAGAGAAAATTTTAGAAAGTATGTCATGCCCTCCAAAAGAAGAGTTGTTTTGACTTCTTTTGCTTTTGAGGGCGAAGCTGAGAGATGGTGGCGAGGACAATTGCAAGAGAAGTTTGAAGGAATGTCTTGCAATCTTGTTTCATGAGATGGCTTTATGAAGACTTTTAGAGATTAGTTTGTACCCCCTCTCAGCTAGGAGACAAATGCAAGAAAAATTTATCAGATTGGTATAGGGAGATCGTTATATCATACAGTATGAAGTTGAGTTTATAATACTTTTAAGGTATGCACCTCAATTGATACCAAATGCAGAAGAAAAATATCATAGGTTTCTATCTAGACTAATGGATGTAATCAGACAGCCCTTGATTCCTCTGGATATTGATGACTATGTTGTACTGGTGTAGAGGGCTAGAATGATAGAATTGGATTTGCAAGCTACTCAGAGGAGGAGAGATATTCAAAAGAGAAGAAATGATGATAGGCCAAAATCTAGGCAGAATATTCAAACTAAAAAATCAAACTGGAATAAGCCTAAGTCACATACAAATGCCAGCAGTAACAGTATTACATGTCCAAAATGTGAAAAAGTGCATAAAAGAGAGTGTCTCTCAGGCACAAACACTTACTATTGATGCCATCAGCCAGGACATATGGCAAAATCTTGTCTATCTTGGTCAATCTTGATGGATCTTAGGACAAGTGTTCAACCTCCTGAGCATTGTTGATAGGATGATTGAATCGCGCATCGGTTTCATCTCAAACTCGAGAACCGGAGAATATCTGACGCCGAGTTTATGCACTCACGCAACAAGAAGCAAAAGACTCGCTTGATGTCATTACAGGTATGTCTTTATTTAAATTAGCATTGTTCCAATTTTATATTGTGCTAGATATATTTGTTGTATATATCTACTCATTTATAGGTATCATCTTTATTGAAAGTAAATCAGTTAGAGTTTTATTTGATACTGGAGCATCACATTCATTTATATCTGAGGAATATGTGAAAATTTTGGGATTGCAAGTTATGAAAATATCTACTTTAGCTGGCGAAATGGGTCTCAAATGAATCTTTGAAATGTTTGCGGTGTGAACCTAAATATCGTGAAAAAGCTTGGATGCGATTTAATAATGCTGATATATGAATTGATGTAATTTTAGGAATGGATTGACTAGTTAAACATTATCTTCTTATGATTGTTGTAAAAGATAGTCAAATTCAATATTCAGGAAGAAGAATTCAAAGGGCATAAGGGAGTATTAGCTATGATGATGTCTTGCTTAAAGTTCAAAAGATCTTAGAAATATGAATGCTTTCTTGCTCAAATTCCTGATATTACTAAAGAGGTAAAGAAGTTAGAGGATATACCATAGTAAAGGTACAGAAGTTTCACGGATGATTTATCGGTTTACCTCAGGTCGAAATAGATTTCTCTATTGATTTAATTCAAGGTGCAAAACCTGTAACAAAAGTATCATATAGAATGGCGATCAAAGAATTACAAGAGTTGAAGAATCAGCTACAAAAATTGTTAGAAAAGGAATTTATCAGGCCTAACACATCTCCTTGGGGAGCTCCTGTATTGTTTGTAAAGAATAAAGATGGGAGCTTAAGGCTATGCATAAATTATAGATAGCTTAACAAACTCACATCAAATAATAAATATCTCTTGCCAAGAATTAATAATCTTTTTTATCAACTAGAAAGAGCTTCAATATTTTCAAAGATTGATTTAAAATCAGGTTAACATCAGTTGAGAATCAAAGAAGATGATATACCAAAGACTGTATTTCAATACAAGCACAGGCACTATGAGTTTATGGTGATGCCTTTTGGTTTAACAAATGCTCCAGTTGTATTTATAGATCTCATGAATAGAATCTTTAAACCCTTTTTAGATTCATTTGTGATTGTATTCATAGAAGATATTTTAATTTATTCTAGAGATGAAACAACTCATAAAAATCATCTTCACATTATTTTGCAAGCTCTGAAAGAAAATAAATTATATGCAAAAATTTTAAAGTGTGAATTTTGGTTAAATAGCATCATATTCTTGGGGCACATGATTAATAGTGAAGAGATTTCAGTGGATAAAAGTAAAGTCAGAGCAATAGCTGAATGGCCCAGACCAATCACTGTCACAGAAATCAAAAGTTTTTTAGCATCATATTCTTGAAGGGTTTTCACAGATTGTCATGCCACTATCTAGACTAACTCAGAAAACAATCAAATTTGAATGGTCAAATCAGTGTAAAGAGGCTTTTGAAAAATTGAAGAATTATTTAATGATTATACCAATATTAACTATTCCATCAGGGACAGAGGAATTTCAAATTTATAGTGATGCATCATTAAGAGGCTTGGGATGTGTACTTATACAAAATGGAAGAGTGATTGCTTATGCTTCAAAGCAATTGAAAAATCATAAAAAGAATTATCCAACCCATAATCTAGAGCTAGCAACAGTGGTATTTGCATTAAAAATTTGAAGGCATTATTTATATGGAGTAAAGTGTGAAGTTTTCACTAATCATCAAAGCTTAAAATACATCATTACTCAAAAGAAGCTAAATTTAAGGCAAAGGAGATAGTTGGAACTCATTAAGGATTATGATTTAAATATTCAATATCATCCGGGAAAGGAAATATAATTGTTGATGCTTTAAGTAGAAAAACATCTGGTAGTACTTATTGGTTGATCTCTCAATAAGAGTTGATGAAAGATTTAGAAAAACTAAAAATTTCAATTATTAAATCTACAGATAATCATGCTTTATTGTTAAATCAAATGGCTATAAAATCAAATTTGAAAGGCAGAATACGAGATGCTTTACCTCAAGATGATGACTTTTAAAAAATTTTAAATTTGGTAAAAGTAAGCCATGCAGAAGATTTTGAAATTGATAGAGAAGGATTACTGAAGTATCATAACAGAGTTTGCATTACAGATGTTGGAGATTTGAGGAAATATATCTTACATAAAGCACATCATTCTAATTATACAATTCATCCAGGCAGTAGCAAAATATATCAAGATCTTAAGAAAATATTTTGGTGGCCAAGAATGAAAAGAAGTGTAACTGAATTTATCTACAAGTGTCTATCATGTCAGATAGTTAAGGCTGAACATCAGAAGCCAAGTAGACTTTTACAACCTTTGCCAATACTTGAGTGGAAATGAGATGATATTGCTATAGATTTTGTGGTTGGTTTACCTAGATCCAAAAGAGGATGTGATGCTATTTGGGTTATTATTGATAGGTTGACTAAATCTGCACACTTTATACATATCAAACAATCTGTTGTTGTTGAAAAGCTAGCAAGAAAATATGTTGATGAAATTGTAAAATTACATGGTGTGCCAAAATCTATAGTGTCTGATTGGGATGGCCGATTTATATCTAGACTGTGGTGAAAAATTCAAGAAGCTTTAAATACGAAGCTTACTTTCAATATTGCATTCCATCCTCAAATTGATAGCCAGTCAGAAAGAACAATTCAAACACTTAAAAATTTGCTTAGACTTTGTACCCTTGATTTTAAGAGAAATCAAATTCATTTGTCTTTGATTGAGTTTGCCTACAATAATAGCTTTCAAACAAGTATTGGTATGGCTCCTTATGAAGCATTATATGGAAGGAAATGCAGAACACCACTTTATTGGGTAGAGACAAGTAAAAGAAGAATCATTGGTGTAGATGTAGTAGATGAAGCCACTAAAGAGATCTAATTGATCCATGATAGATTAAAAGCTGTTCAAGATAGGCAGCGAAAATACTATGATGTTAAACATCAACCAGTAGAGTTTGAAGTGAGAGAATTTGTATTTCTTAAAGTCAGCCTCGTGAAAGGTATAAAACGATTTGACAAAGTTAGAAAGTTGAACCCACGCTATATTGGTCCATGTGAAATCTTGGAAAGGATTGGGAAAGTGGCTTATAGACTGGCTTTATCTTCTCACATGTAAGGAGTGCACATTGTGTTTCATATTTCTCTTCTGCGAAAATATATTACTGATAAAGCCAATAAAATTATTGCGGGTCCTATTGATATTCAACCTGATCTCACATTCATGAAAGAGCCAGAAAGAATTATAGATTTTGATGTTAAGCATCTCAGGAATAGGAAAATTTCATTTGTCCGTGTACTGTGGAAACATGGATCAAATCGAGAAGCTACGTGGAAGATGGAATCAGAAATGCGAAAACTTTATCCTCATTTGTTTAATTAAAGGTATGTTTATTTTTATTATTATCATTTAATTTCGAGGATGAAATTTTTATAAGAGGGAGAGATTGTAACCGAAAATCGTGAAAAAAAATAAAACCAAGTAGCGGTTGGAAAGAAAAAAAACGAAGAGGCTCGGTTCATTTCAAACCTGAACCCCAACCAAGAGGAAACGAGGGAGAAAAAGGGAAGACGAGTTCACTGCGTTCGTCGTCTAACCAGCACCCGTCTTGGCAATGAGGAAGAAGAAGCAAGAGGGAGACCTTGCATGCATGCCCTAACCGAGTATTTCGTGTGTTGTCGGCCGAGGAAGAAGGAGAGATTGTCTGTGTGTTGTCGGCCGAGGACGGAGGGAGTGACCGACCGAGCGTGTGTGACCGTAGAAGGCAATGGGCACAGGTCCTAGGGCAAAACCGAGAGGAATAAATAAGGTAAGGGTTTAGGAATTTCTAATTTTAAAGTTTTTATTTATAAATTATAAATGCATTATAAATTCTGAAATCTCCATTTCAATCCTCAATAATGATTGTTAAAATTATTAAAAATTGATGCGAAGACGAGTGATTAAAGGTGATAAACGAACTTTGCAAATTTATAGGTATAATTTTATGATTTTAAATTTTATATGATGATATTTACGCATATTAAATATTAAAAAAAAATTATGAGTATGTAAAACAATAAATAGTTGATTTATACGTCATGTCGATTATATTTTTAATTTCATTACCTTATAATTACAATTGCAAAATAAAGGAAACCTTAAACCCATGCTAATTTATAATACCGTTAAATTAATTATGAATCATTTTAAGAGTAATGATAAAAATTAAATGAAAGTAAAATTAAGTAAATTAAAATATTTTAGATAAATATCGATCATTTAAATAAGAATGAGAAATTATTTAGAAAATTTAATGTCTCTAATGAACTAGTAAAATTGTAAATATTACAACTATGAGTATGGATTAAGTTAATGTTTCTAATCATAGGAACTTCAATTAAGAAAAGAAGTATTAGGGGATGTTTGGTTACCTGCATTTGAAATGCACTGCATTTCAAATGCACGCTTTTGAACATTTCAAGCGTTAAGTTGCATGTAAAGTAAAATTCCAGTGTAATGTAATGCATTTCAAATACACGAGAAAGACTAGTTTGCGTGTATTTGGAATTCGTCAAATTTGGGTGAATTTCAAATACACGACCGTAAAGTGATCGGCTGCCATCGCCGCGCGGCCCGACGCTCGCCCCGCACGGTCGCCGCCCGCCGTAACCCGCCACCTCCGCGCCGTACGCCCAGCCATCTACCACCTCCGGCGGCATCGCCATGCCGTCGTCCGTAGCCCTGCTAGATGTTAAAACCTTCAGTTTACTTTACATTACATTTTGTCAACCAAATAAAAAAAAAACAAAGTCATGAATTTGTAAAGCTCTCAACCAACTATAAAGTAATCATTTTACCTTTGAATTACACTCTTTGCATTCCACCTGCATTCCAAATCTGACAATAAACATCCCCTTAAAGAGAAGGAGATTTAAGAGAAAACTACAAATTAAAATGGGTAATTATGTTCTTATATTTATGGTAAAAATGTCTTTAATTTCTTGTGATGAAATGCATGATTATGACTTTTCCTGTACTGCAAGTTATGATTTATTTTCTTGTTTCTTCATAAATTGTGATGTAATTTCATGTATCTTCATGTTAGATAATAACCTCGTCATTTTATATAGTTAATTGTTTTACTATTAGTTATGAATTAATATGCATAACTGTATAATTGTATACTTTGAATCTGTATGTTGAAAGTGGAGTTCACCCCCTTATGATACTGGCTGGGGATACAATATACCCGTGCACGAAAAAGGGTCAATGAAATTGGCAAATGGTAATAACTACTTGTCCTTTGGATGAGTATTGGTAAAGGTTTTCTTTTGGTAAAGGTTTAAACGATGACTCCTAAAATAGATGATAAATGTAAAAATAAAAGTTCACACGAAATATTTATTTATACATACATCATGTACGTTTGATTGTTTGAGTAATTTCTTTATGTACATGTTATAACAAAAACTGGCATGCATATTAGTTCTACCTTCTTGTTTACTATAGTGTAACAGCATAATTGACCCACAGAATTTTATTCAATTGTTATTTGTTTAATTTTTTTCAGGTAACCATCCTAACTAAATGGTTGATAGAAAGGAGGGTTATGTTTATTGCCATAGAGAGACTTCAATAGATAGGTAATTATGTCTGTTATATTGATTTATGTTTAAATTGTATTTCATATGAATTTTGTTAATATATATGTCTGGACAAATTGTTAAATAATTTGTGAATTATAACAGCTCTTCTATGATTGGAGATTTTGTTTAAGATTGAAAATGTTAGGAAATGTTTTCTTTTATCCGTCTGACCGTCTGTTTCAGCCTTAGTATTCCAAGCTCTCGGGCCGGGTCGTGACATAAAATATTTCCAAGCTTCTTCACCTATCTTCCACTCTATTTGCCTCTTCTTTTTGATCTCTTAGATCTGCAAAAACCAATGGTTCCTACAAATAAAGTTTTAGTTTCACCATGAACAAATTTGGATCCAACATAAGCTCAGCCCATTTAGTTTATGATAAATCTAAAGTTCAAAACCATTATTCAATATCAATTAACTATTTTGAATTTATGCGGTTCCATATTTATTCAATATTCGATCTCTTATACAAGGGTTTGCATGTTTTCAAGTTGTTTATGATATTCCAACAATTCATTTGACAACAAAATATTTTGGTTCATGCTAGTCAACTTCAATGGCAATTTCAGCTTATTTGATTTTCGATGAATGATGACTGCTTTTACCAAATTGGAAGGGTGTATATTATGAATATGAAACCTACAATTCATGAGCTATGGTTTTTGAGGGAATTTGAAAATTAAGAAATATTGTTCAAATGTTAACGACATAATCAATTTTGAAGATATCTTGATTCTAATTGTACTTTTCAATGGCTAGAATCTAATATTCTAGTGTTATTCAAAGCTAGCGCTTCATGTGCGATGTTTGCTACAAGCTTTGAGAGTCCTATGATTTCTATGGAATCAGGTTGAAGCTGGTAGTATTATAGAAGGAAAATCCAAATACTATGTGGAAAATTAATTTATTAGAGTAGATTTAGATATAGTTCCTGTCATGATATTTGCTACTGTGGAGCAAAAGATCTAAAATGTGGAGAAATCTATAACTGAGTTTATGCAAATAGTATCCACCAGCCTATAAATAAAAATGCTTTAAGGCGTACAATTGAAAATTTTTTAAATTATTATTATTTTCAATGCTTAATCTTGCATGTGCATGATTAATGTATAATTTTCCAAGCACGATACAAAATGACTACTTAATTCAAAGAGAAGTAATCTCTTCGCATAAGTTATATTTTTCATATTGATTAGTTATTTCCTTGATCTAAATTCTTCTGCATATATATTATTGGCTAAATAATGTCATTGTTGCGTCCCAAGCCCCAGATGAGAAAAGTAGAGGGTTGGGTTAGGTAGTTGATACAACAACAACAACAACAAGCCTTAATCCCACTAGGTGGGGTCAGTTACATGAATCTTTTCCATGTGTCCATTATGTGTCAAATTCTCATTTAATTCAAGTATACTAAGATCATTTTTATACATCTTAACCAAGTCTTTTAGGTCTCTACCTTTCTTAACATAAGGCAAATCTAATGCATCTACTCTCTGTCATCATCGGACGACGCTTTATGTGGCCAAACCATCTAAGGCGACTCTCCCTAATCTTATCTACCACTGAGCTACTCCAACTTTTTCCCAACATACTCATTTTGCATTCTATCTCTAAGAGTAAAGCCACTCATCCACAGCATCCCTCTCTCGTAACACTTAACTTAGTCTTATGCTTCTCTTTTATTGGCCAACATTCGCACTATAAGTCATTCGGTCTTACCACCATCTTATAAAATTTTCTCTTAAGTTTAAGTGGAACTTTCTATCACATAATAGCCGATGCATTCCTCCACTTCAACCAACTAACTTGAATTCTACTAATAACATCTCCATCTATTTCACCATCATTTTGAACAATAAAGCCTAAATATCTAAATCACTCTTATTAATGACTTGGTCACCTAAAGTCCCCACTAAAACTTCTAACTAAAATTACACTCCATATATTCAATTTTAGATCTACTTAAAGCAGCCTTTAGACTCTAAAGTTGACCTCCATAATTCAAGTTTCATTTGGACTCCTCTCAGTCTTATCAACAAGAAGAATGTCATCGAAAAGTATACACCAAGGTACATCTTCTTGTAAATGCCTAGAACATCCATAACTAAAGTAAAAGATAAGGGCTTAATGTTGATCCTTGATGAAATCCAACCAAATAGGAAAATATTTTGTCAATCCTTCTTGTGTTTGGACACAAGTAACCTAGTATACATATCCTTAATGACTTGAATATAACCAATATTAACTCCTTTTATTCTAGAACTCTCCAAAGAACATCTCTTGAGACTTTATCATAAGCTTTCTAAATCAATAAATATCATATGTAGATCCTTCTTACTTTCTCTATGCTTCTCCATCAAACCTCTTAACAAATGTATAGCATCCATAGTAGATCTACCTGGCATGAAACCAAACTGATTGTGATAGCCAACATAAAACTTATCAAAAAATCATAACATAAATTCTTTAATATATTGTGTTAATGCAAGGGCATTCCCTAGAACCAACATATTGTAAGGCCTACATACAATGAAAAGTGTGTAAGATCCATTGCACTGGTGCTCAGGTGCAATGTAAAACAAACAAGAGTTCTCATATTATGAATGAATGCAAGTAAATAAGCTTACCTATAAAACTAAAATTAAGATAAGAACTTGAAATATAGATACTTTTATAAGTAAATTAATAGAATTAATAGATATTAAGGTTCATAAGAAGATATCTTATGCATTTAAAAAACTAAATGAGTTGGGGAAAAAACCAAGGAGATCGATAGCTTAAATTTTAAACTTTGATATTCAAACAAGACTCATACTAGAAATGGTAAGATGTAAATATAGATAAGAATTTAAAGGATAATGTTGTGAAAATTAATAGATTTGGAAATAAAATTATAGCTTTAAAGATTATTGTTGATGCTAATATTATTAATGTTATAAATGTTTATGCTTCTCAAGTAGGTTTCATGGATGTTCAAACAAAAATTTAGAATGACCTAAAATAATTAATACAAATAATACCTCTTGAAAAAAAAGTATTTATTGAAGGAGATTTAAATGGACGTATTAGTAAAATACTAGAAAATTTTAAAAGCATTTATGATAGCTATGAATTTAGAGTGACTAATAAAAAGATAAAATGTACAAGAAAAGATCAAAAATAAAAAATTATGCAATAAAATTTATTTTAAATGTAAAAGCTCGGAGAATTAAAAAAGATATAAAGTATCTTACAAAAATTTTAAGAAAATAATATGATGCAAAGAATATAGCATTTAGTGATTCATATCATAGATTAAATACTGAAGAGGATGAAAGATGCGCGTGTAAGTTAGCCAAGCAAAGAGATAGGACAAATAAAAATTTAGTTCAAATGAAATGCATTAAGAATGAAGATCAAAAATACTTTGTTAAAAGATAATATTCAAGATGAAGTGTGAAAATACTTACAAGATCAAAAAAAATTTTGACTTTCTCGACTTTTTAATATTATTTTATTGTCTAAAAAGATGTCATATGAGAAGAGAAAGAATTTGTTGGTTCCTATTTTAGGAATAAAAGTAATGCACAAGAGCATGCAAATTATAGAGGAATGGAATTAAGTTACTATGTCATACATTAGAATTATGAAAGTAATTAAGCATAAGTTATAATATGATACAAAAATTTCTCAAAACCAAATTGGATTCAAACCAGGTGGATCTACTATGGATGTTATACATTTATTGAGAGGTTTAATGAAGAAGTATAAAGAGAGTAAGGAAGATCTACATATGATATTTGTTGATTTAGAGCAAGCATATTATGCACCGAGAAAAGTCCTTTGGAGAGCTTTAGAAAACAATGGAGTTTATATTGCATATATTCAAGTCATTAAGAATATGTATACTGAAACTGTTACTTATGTTCAAATATAAGAAGGATTGACCAAGTATTTTCCTACTTTAGCTAGATTACATCAAGGATCGGCTTTAAGCTCATATCATTTTGCCTTAGTTATAAATATTCTTACTAGAAATTTACAAGAGGATATACCTCAATGTATGCTTTTGTTAATGATATTCTTCTTGTTGATAAGACTAAAGAGAGAATTCAAGAAAACCTTGAATTATGGAGGTCAACCTTAAAGTTTAAAGACTTTCATTTGAGTAGATCTAAAACTGAATACATGGAGTGTAATTTTAGTAATAGTAAATCTAATGGTGGAATTATGATCAAGTCATTAAAAACAGTGAACATTTTAGATTTGGATAACTCCAGAGTGATGAAATAGACAGAGATGTCATTAGTAGAATTCAAGTTGGATGATGAAAGAGTAGGAATGCATCAAGCCTATTGTGTGATAGAAAAATACCATTTATATGTAAGAAAAAATTTTATAAGATAATGATAAATTTTATAAGATAATGATGAGACCTACAATGCTTTAAGATACAGAATGCTATCTAGTAAAAGAGAAGCATAAAATTAAGTGTTGCAAAGATGAGGATGCTTGGGTGGATGAATGGCTTTACACTTAGAGACAAAATGTGAAATAAATATATAAGTGAAAAGGTTGGAGTAGCTCTTAATCACATTTCATGGTTTGGTCACATCAAACATCACCTGCGTGATGACCAACATAGGAGGGTAGGTGTATTAGGTTGAGCCTCTATTAATAAAGCCAGAGGTAGATCTAAAAAAACTTAATTATGAAGTATAAAAAATGACCATATTTTATTAAAATTAAATGAGCATAATGACATTTAATAGAATACAATGGAAATAAAAGAACTCATGTAGTTGACCCACATAATCTTCAATCCATAAATTCTAAGTTCCTTCATAAAATCTACATATGTATTCAACTAAATTTAAAACATTAATTAGATTAATCAAAATTTAATAAATAACATAATTAAGTAACATCAATAATATTGAATCTCACTCTATCTGTCGATTGACACTAGACCTTAATTGTTAATTGCAAGACTTGGAGATATATATATATATATATATATATTGTTGAATCCAAATCTACCCGTAGAGTAAATCAAAACCACCTAAGCACCTAAGAAGTATGGTTAACACGAGTATGACAAATAAAGTAAGACAAGCATAAAAATATAGAAAATTCCACTGTCTGAAGGTATGAGTACAAAAATCTCCCTCTTTTCTCTCTCTGGGAAATAGTATAAAGAATAGTGGAAGTACAAAGATACTAGAAATCAAAAAAAGCCAAACAAAATCCCCCTCCTCAAAAATCTCCTTTTTATAAGATTGAAGGATGGCTACATAAGGAATGCACATATTAACTAAGTCGATTATATAAAGAGAAGCTCGCCTATGGAGATAAGTGCTAAGCATTAAGTTGTGAGTTCTTCAGCTGCAATCTTCGGTGTTGCCAAGACAAGTTGTTTAATGTGTATCCCGAGTGCATAGTCACTCACAAATTAGGCAAGCCTTTTATACTTGAGGCGGATTTATGAACCCTGACTGTCTAACTAGAATGGTCTCTTCATGCGTTCACACTACCTTATGCGAGTCTTTGTACATGAAGCTAGTTGGTGTGCCCTAACATCCTGACTAGAATGATCTACCTCCATTCTAGCCCTACTAACGAGTCTCCATGGTCGAGTTCTTCACTTGTATAGATTTTACTCCTGCTGCTAAACATTCATATTCTGATCACATATTTTTTGTGAGTATTCTTCAAGCCCTTTCATATATTTGAATATATATTTAGCTCTCTAATTATTCTACTCCATGCAGAAGCGACTTGAAAAAAGACGAAAGAATAAATATAATTAATTATAAGCATTTAATAAATTCTGGAAAAAAAATTCTATTATTTATGTCACATTACATTTGATTTGACCTTTTTTTGGCATCTTTCCCACATTCTGGGCTATAAAAGAGAACTTAGGCCAGGAGTCTAGGTTTTTCTTTCTATTTTTCATTGTACAATTGAAATCACTCTCACTTTGGCGAGTTCACGCCTGAAGTTTGGCTTCTTTTCCCGACGATGATGCCTCAACAAACCACCTTATAGAAGTCCCTTTGTCTTTGTTTGATGAATTTGCTTCTTGTCATGTAGGAGCGACTCTAGCTCTTCTGACTATTAACTTAACGGCTCCAAGTCTTCATCTGGGGGTATACCTTCCTCCTTTAGAAATGGACACTACAACCCTAGCTCTATTAATCGCCAAAGAAACTAGCTCCACTTCAGCGAATATTGGTGAGTCTGAGAAGAACGAGTCATCCCACCCAGAAGGAGATGTTGAAAGAAAGCTTCAACAGTCGTCGCCTTGTAGAGAGAGTCGCTCTTTCGAAAGAAGGTGCAAACTCGACGAGATATGAGGTTGCCAAATTGCAGATGCTACTAGAAGCTAAGTCACAGTGAAGGCAATCAGTTGGTGTGGAATCTCAATAGAAGTTGGCGACCATGGAGGTCGAATTGACTTTGCTTCATTACGACATTGAGTTGAGCAAGTCCTCTTCATCGCAAGAGCGAACTTCATGTTCGACTATGTAATAAAGGAGCACTCACTGAAGAATGACACTCGACCCCAATTAAGAAACAATTCAAAAGATGATGTTAAAGGGTAATAGCGAGTGCATTGTAAACTATTTATTATTATAATTAAAAAGCATTTATGAAAGAAATGACTATATTTCTTACTCACCTTTCTATGTCTAGTATTTTAATGCTTTTGCGAGTGCAAGTGGACACTTTAAATGGCTTTGTCATGACTTGCACTGCCTAAGATTTTCACAGAATTTGTAGTGATTTCTTCTTTAAATATTTGATGTTACGTCTGCATTACAAGCCCTCTTGACCATACTTATAAATCATCTTTACTGCAATTAGGTAAGCCTTTATTACATTCCTTTTCCAATCAAAGCGAGTGACTTTTTGCTCACGCAAGTTACTTCTCTATCTTCTCATTGTTCTTTCAATCCTTTGTGAATTTTTTCAAGAGCATGGTAATGGGGACTTTAAAAAAAGCAATAGTTGTATTTGTGAAGGCTAAGGTGAAGGACTCATCCATCCTCATACTATCGATCGAGATCTAAATCTTCCATGTATTATCAAGGTAACTCAAACTTTACAATTCAAATGGCTAATGAGGATAAAAGAGTTAATACTATGAAGGCAAATGAGCTATGCGCCCCTCTAGATCACTTTCGATTAGGCTTCCGTTTTCATTTATACATCGAATGGATGGACATTTTGAATTTTACGAAGTGGTGCTCGCCTAGATCCTACCAAACTCTATGGCGAGTATCACAACTTTCCTTGTTTTTTAGAGAGAAGAGTTAGCTTGGAATCTAACTCTTTTTTATAATGTCTTCTCCATCAAGAGCCACCAAGACGGCACAATTCAATTTTTGACGGTTCTTAAGATTCATGATCTATCGAATAAAGTGAGGAACTGACGTTCAAACTATGTTTTGTCAAGAGCTTAATCAGGTGGTCGATGTCGACTGCTCCTATTCCTTTTTCTCGCGAATAAAGTGACGGCTCTTGAGGCAAGTGCTCAAGAGAAAGAGATCCTGGCGAAGGTAACAAGAAAAACTCTCAACATTTGGCAATACCTTCAATATGGAAAAATTCACGAGTTTCTTTATAATGAGTACTCACCCACTGCAAGAATTCATGATTATTTCTAAATCGCATATTCTCATTTTGTATTTACTTCTTTATAGGAGACAATGTTTGTGTTTGCACTCCCTTCATATCGACCTCAAAATCATCAAGTGCCTTAATGAATTCAAAGCCGTGGAAGTTGTTGGCGAGTCAAATTCAGCTGAGGCCACCCCAAAAATGTCAGGTGATGAGGTTGAGAGCTCTAATCCCCAAAAGTCCAAGAAAAGGCTGGCGAATGCCACCCCTCGTGATCGCACGAGAAAGAAAAATGACAAAGGGAAAAAGCCAATTGATCAATCTGGCCTTTATGTTGAGAGCAATTATAACCCGAATTTGACTAAATTGATGGGTGAGGCTTTTGAGGTGTGGCAACAAATTTTTTCTGATGGGTTAGACTCACATCTCGAGGATCTTTCTAATGCACAACTATCTTATGTTGTCATGATCGCTCAAGCTATTACATGGCAATCAATTTGGACGATCTACAAAAGTTTCTGCAAAAAAGAAAAGACCTCTCAATAGTAAATTTAAAGTTCGTTGTAGTAAAGTGCAAGCTCAAGAGTACTGAAGCTAAACTTGCTGAGCTCCGAGAAGAAGTGAAGTAGCAAGAAGAGCAAAAAGAGTGAGCAATTTTAGAACTGACTCTCTTTTCTAAAATAAATAAAGAGCTAGAGGTGGAGCTTTAGACCGTCGCACCAAGGAGTTTCAAAAGGAGGCCTAACTATACAGTTTCCTTGATTATGATGAGTTCAAAAGTTTACTGTAACAAAAATTTAACGAAGGTGGCAAGTCTGTCATCATCAAGTTGGTAAAATGCAGCCAATTAGATGACAAGATTTTGAACTTTAACAATGTACTCATGCTTTCATAATCGAACTCTAAGACGAGAAATGAGGAGGAGAGTACAAACTAGTTTTTCTTCGTCTTTGTAATTATCTTCCTTCTTTTCTTTTAGTTCCTATGAGTCAAAAGAGTAATTGTATGTCACAATTTTAAATACTCGCTCTTGCAATTCTTTTCTTAATGAAATGAAAGTTTTTCTTCATATTCTATTTTCCTTGTTGAGCGCATCTGTCTTATGAATGCACTCACTTGAACGACTACACTCGGTAAGAGAATGTAATTTAATGAGTACTTGTTTATTTGTTAAAGTAACGAACTCGTCATTCATTAATTGGATATACTCGCCAAAATATACTCGCTAAGTAAGTTCTTCGAATATAACCGAGAACTTGTTTGCGTAAGTATATCAATTGTGTATTTTTCAAAGTAATTTTGATTGCAATCATTGTTGTACGATTATTTCAAGTAATCGCTTCATTAAACATTTGGGGGATACAATGCTGCCAATTGCAAAGTGTTGGTCTTTTGCTTGTATTCATCGACTTCACTAAGTGTTGGTCTTATATTTAAGTCACCAACTGCGAAATGTTAGTCTTTTGTTTGTAGTTTCCAACCGTTCAAAATGTTAACCTTACACTTGAGTCATCAACCACAAAATATTTGTCTTTTTTTGTTATAGTCACCAACCAGACGAAGTGTTGGTCTTACACTTGAGTCGCCAATTACAAAGTGTTGTTCTTTTGATTGTGGTCATCAACCACACGGAGTGTTAGCCTTACACTTGAATTGCCAATTACGAAGTATTAATCTTTCGCTTGTAGTCGCCAACCACACGAAATATTGATCATACGCTTGAGTCACCAATCATGAAGTGTTAATCTTTTTTATTATAGTTGCCAATCACAAGAGTGTTGGTCTTAAACTTGAGTCTCAAAACAATAAAGTGCTAGTCTTTTTTGTTATAGTTGTCAATCACATGAAATTTTGGTCTTACACTTAAATCACTAACCACGAGGTATTTTCATGATTAGTCTTTGGTTGGTAGTTGCCAACTATTCAAAGTACTAGTACACTTGAGTCATCAACCACAAAGCTCTTGTTTGTAGTCGCAAACTGCATAGAGTATTGGCCTTACACTTTAATCATCAACCACAAAGTGTTGGCCTTTGATTTATTCTCTTTGGTAATTCATGAAGCGATTAAAAAGAGTAAATATAATTGTTTATTTGCTTTTCTAGTATACTGTTGAGTCGATCTTCGCCTACTCAAGCCAAAAGTGGCTCGCTAAGTTCGTTACTTGGGTCAAAAGTGGCTTACCAAGTAACCTAAATCGACACATAGCTCCCCCAGTATTAACTCAAATCATTATTGTTCACTAAATATATTTGGTACACGTAATTTACCAACAAGCTCTTCAGTGGCTTCTAGGTTGCAAATGTGTCAGAAACATCCTCTTCAACTTTACAAAAGAGGGGATAACTCCCACTAATAGGCGTGAAAACCACTTAAGAGCCGATTCTGTAGAGGTAGTAAAGAAGAGTTGGCACCTCATCGCATCATCGAGATCCAACAACGATGTTATGGACTCAAAGTATGTTATATGATCGACGGGATTAGTACAACCTTTGTAAGATTCCAAATGTGAGATTTTGAACTTATGTAGGAGGCGGGCCTCCACGATCTTATTGAAGAAGGTATTGGTGGGATTGGCATTTGTCTGCTCCTCAGTGTCCTCTTCCTCCCTTGCTTGATATGACTCATCATGAGACTTTGGTGTTCTAGATAACTCTCTTTTTTGTCAACGAGTAAAGAGCCTTCATTTTGTCTAGCTCTTGGACTCTCATCCTTAACTTTCTTCATGACCGCCTATACTAAGCCAGTGATCATGTCTTCCATATTCTTCTAATCCTATTTGATGATGAACTGTAGAGGGTTCGGCCAAATGCCTGTCGAGTTGCCCCGTGCTAAATGGCTTGCTACTTTACCAGGTCCTTAACTTCTATTTTTCAACCTCATCCATGCTCATCACACCTAAAAGGATGTTGAATTCAAATATGCCCATTAAGTGAAGCAAAAACACCTAAGCACTTGAGAAGCAAGGTTAAGACTAATGTGATTGAAGGAAAACATAAAAGGCTACAGGAAACTCATGTGTATAGTAATCTACCGTATATGAGGTGTAGCATTTAGATGGTGTGACCTCTCATAAGAATCTACTTCCTTGGCTCTAAACATGGGATGAGTTTACTATCTAAGTTGTTGTTGAGTCGTAATATATACAAGTGCTTAGCGAGTTCTATTGAAGTCACCCGTCTAGTATGTTAGGTGAGTAATATGGGCAAGTAGGGCATGCTAGTCAAGTGGGTGGCAAGTTCCTTGTCAGGAGTTGGCCAACATGTTCTCTAGTTATTGAGTTGGTCTAACTTAGTTGATTATGAAATATATTCTCCAACAGGGCAAGTCCACTGGCTGAAAATATACCCCAAAAATACATTTAGTTTTCTAATTCTCTCACTCCTTATAAATGGCTTGTAAAAGGACAGGAGAATTATGATAAGCACAAAATCATATCAACCACAAAACTTGCAATTATTGATGCATTTATTATTTAGTAAATCTTTTAAGAATCATATTACATCACCTTTGGTTTGACCACTGATATGCAACTAAAGCAATCCATATCTATAAATTGAGAATCGATGGAGTGTTAAGCCATTCACTTCCTATCTTATTTTGTCCTTGTCATTTAGATCGCTTTCCAAGATATAATTGACAATGTCGATAATGAAGGCTTGTGGAAGGACCTCCATAAGGCAAAGAAGCTCTATTGCGGTGAGCAGCCCCTTTCGCTAGAAAGGCGTATCATTCAATCATAGTTAGAAGTTAAAGCATATTGAGTTGAGGTTGACATTCCTATTATGTCGAATGCACCTTAAGAAGGGAAAGAGATCCAATAAGTGTGGAGATGAGAGAAAACATGTGGTACACTAAGAGCTATTTTCTCCAATGCACAACGAGTTAGTCAACGTTTGTGTCATGAAGGTACTTTCTCATTGCTTTTTCCCACATTACTATTATTACAAAGTATATTAAAGTTAAATTCTTTATAAGCTAGATTAACAAGCATCCTAGAGTCATTACAGATGAATAGCTAACTCCTTAACATCATTGAAGGTGAGCTAATCATTCAAGCACTCCTCTCTGGTAGGTTGATGAGCTATATTCTTTATGAACCTAAGTTCCACCTTATTGTGAGTATGTTGTTAGATCAAGCACCAAATGATAAGGAGGTGTCTTCAACTTCTTTGTGACTTCCCAACACTAAGGTGACTCCATTGGCGAGTCTCTTAATGATCATGTTGATTACTATTATAGATAAAATTAATGCTAATTTAATCACTTCATTGCATTATACAAGACCGAATGCATTGTGGTCAGCCCTCATCTCTTAGTTTTCTAGCCAAGAATCAACTAACGTATGCAGAGAGTGGCTGCCTTAGTTCCATGTCACTATAGCAAGAGCTAAGGGGGCTGCGCAATATAATAGTTGTTGTTTGTCACCATGAAGAGTTGACCAAGTCTAGGCTATTTATCACAAGCGATGACTTAGTCCAACAATACTTAATAAGAAAAGCTCTAATTTACTATTAGATCCTCTACTTAGACAATTTATTAAGAGTTGGTCCTTATAATAAAATGTAATGGTGAGTGTGTGTTGTATTAGCTAATTATTAATAAAAAAAACTTTATTTAATGAATTTACTTATTCTGATTGTGCATACCTTTGCAATTTATTTATATATATTGGTGAATTAGTTTTTTTTTTATTTGTGGCATGTTTGTTTCCCTATATCTAGTCATGGAATTCGACGTTGGGATTTGACAAGATTTTATAATCATAGCATGAGATTTCACCATTTAAAGATTAATTTGAAGTCGCTTCATAAATAAAAAGTTTTACAGTCTAAAAATACTCCCCCTACCATAAGGGTCATTAATTTCAATAATTTCCTTAAGTGAGTGTTCTACGATTTCCAAAAGCGAGCTTTCTTAATTTTCTAAATTTCTTTTCTAATAAATTATCATATGACAACCATAAAGAAATGTGGTTGTGCGCACTTGGATGTTGAATATTATGAAGCTTCGAGTGATTAATATGTTAGCCGATGTAGCGCTCTTAGCATATTAATATGGCAACATAAATTATAGTATGAGTTCCAAAAAAGGGTGAGCAATTTAATACGAACTATCCTATTGAGTCATTCGTCACATATGATCATTTTAAACTCGACTTCAGGTTTCCAATCTGCCTTGAACTTGCCAAGACCCTAAATTTTTTAACGATGGTATGGATTCAGCTATTGTTGAATTCCAAGGCAAGCCTATCACCCTCATCTCAGGCATGTGGAAAGAAGAGATCCCATGGTACTTAACATTATTGTCATCTATTTGTCGCTAATGATCACAAGGACAAGATGGTCTAGTTTTATGGGGTCCAAACTAAAATATTTGGGGTAGTAAGTAAGATGAGAAACTAGAGGAGCAAGTTCCTCATTGTCAAGAGTTAGATTGAATTATTGGTGCCAACTATCCCAATCCCATTCAAAAAAGAAAAGGTTGTCACTCCTAAATTGAGTTCAATAGAGAATGCAATTTTTCAAAAGTTAAAAGGTCCTACAATCCACATTATGTCGATCGTTGTAGAGCCTGCTCATCACAAATAAGAGTACTGACAAAGGGACACATAATTCAAAAAAATACAAAGCACCATGGGCCAACTTCTAACAGATAATAGAGTATAAAAGCCTCATGGCTAAGTTCAAGGTAAGCTTGGCATAAAGAAGTTGGTGGAGCACAATCAACTGGAATAACAAGATCTTGAACATGGAGTCTCTCTAAACTGAGTTCAATAGAGAATGTTTCAAAAGCTAAAAGGTCCTACAATCCACGTGATGTCAATCCTTGTATAACCTGCTCATCACAAATAGTAGTACTGATAGAAGGACACATAATTCAAACAAATACAAAGTAGGCATGCAATTTAGCATCACGAAGTTGGTGGAGCGCAATCAACCGGAATAACAAGTTCTTGAACATGGAGCACAATCAGCTGGAATAACAAGCTCTTGAACATGGACTCTCTCTCTCTCCAAGGGTTTATTTGTTAATACTCATCTATCCGAAGGTTTTTTTTAATACTCAATGGTTATTATTGTACTTGCTATTATGATTAAATGGTTGTAAATCTATTAATTGCTCCCTAGCACATCTCACATTACGCCAAACACTTAAGTCATGCTCAATAGCCACTATGACATGCTAATTGTGTAACTCAAACTCGCAGGTAGTAAGACCTCAATCCCATAAGATAGAACAAATAACGTTTGGCCTATCACCGAGGAGAGTGTTGTTCTGAACTCCGAAAGGATTAATCATAGTACCTCCACCCACTTTGCCTTGAGGCCTTCAACCTTCTTCAATAAAACTTCAACATAGCCAATATCTCACAGATGACGGACTAAGGCAACTTTGAGGTATATCAAATAAGACTTGTAGAACACCTTCAAGTTCTTGTTGATAAATTGAAGTCCATTGTCGATTATAATGAGCGCCTTTATTTTGATCCACTTAGAGAAATAATCAACCAATATTAAGATAAACTTCCTATAATAACTAGCAAGTGGCAAGGGACCAACTAAGTTTATGCCCCATATGGTGAATGATCAAAGATTGTTGATCAACCATAGTTGGTGTGAGGACTATAATTGCATCAGCATGAACTTTTGGGACTCTCACATCCTCTTGAAAATTCTTTTAAGTATTTCCTTAAATTTAGCCAAAATATTCCTATCTCATGATACAATGAGCAAGCATTCTCCCTTCAGAATAACTTTTAAAATCATATGAATGTGCTTCTCTTAACACTTTTTCCTGTTCGCTTTCCCTAAGATTAAATGAGGCGACCAACCTCTTAAGTAGTTCTCCCCAAAGAAAGATGTATTATGCTGTCTTAAATTTGAACAACCAAACGTCTTTAATTCTCACTGCAACCTACCCCATCTTCAAGGATTCTATGAATGGATTCACCACTCTGCAAGTAGTCATCTATCTACAACGATTCGCTCTCCTTTATGCTAGGGGGTGGCGAGTTCCAAGAGTAGTCAATTGACTTAAACAAGCAAGTTGACAGGTTGATTATCCTCCTGAGATTTTTATATGATCTGAAAGTATTCCAATTTGTTGGTTTCTGCATTTACTTTGAAGAAATACCTCTAAAGCATTGCATCTATGATCTCATACTCACCAATAATTTGACTCATCATCAGCTTTGCTCCAAGTCCTTATGTTAATCTTAATTCGACGAGCAACACCTTATACTCAACTTAGTTATTACTGATTTTGAATTTTATCTTCATAAATTGAGTGATAATTATTCTGCTAGGCTCTTCCAGATAAAGCCCACTCCCATTCCTTATTCTTGGGATGTGCCATCAACATATCGACCATGATTTTTCAGAATTGACCTCTTCATGTCGTCGATCATTAAAATCTACCAAGAAGTTAGTGAATGAGTGTGTCTTGATTGTCATGAGTGGCAAGTAGGATATATCAAAATCTCTTAGCTCGATTGACCACTTAAGCAATCTTTCTAAATGATAAATGTGACTCTAAACAAGTAGTCACTGACAACTTGTATCGAGTGGGCCTAAAAATAAAGATAGAGCCTCCGAGTTAAAGATACTGAGAATGAGTATGAGTTTCTCCATAATCGAATATCATAACTTAACACCTCTCAGGATTTTACTGACATAATAAATAGGCCAATATTTCTTACTCTCTTCCCTGATGAGCACTAAACTCACGGCACCTTCACATACTCGCAAGTATAAAATTAGGTTTTCTCGTAGCCATGGACTTTTTGTGCATTTGGGAGCGCAATATAATAGCGGGGCATTTTAATGAACACCATAGCACCGTTTGGGAGAGTCCTGCAAGTAGTGGTGTCAGGTTTTTGGTGGCGCAAGGCAACAGTGTGGCACCATCACTTGCGATCCATGGTGGGCTCGCATTCTGCCTTCTGGATTAAATTTGTAACCATTTTGCCCCTCACCAATATGCGGAATGACAAGCTCTTTACCCCAATAAGAATTTATCCATGGCTTTGGATTCAACCTTCGACTCCCAAATGCATTATTAGGTCATCGGGTGTATGGCTTCATCTCCGACGATAAATTCAAAAATATTCAATCTTTCCTTTCATACTAAGAAACTCGGGTGAAATCCTTTAACTACCATTTCATTTGTGCAACTACTCTTCGCCCATGTGTATTATTCTGCTGGTTGTGCTTCAAATCAAGATTAGCAGCCTTTATTGTTTATGAATGTTGCAATTTTTAGAAGTTCTTGTTCTATTAGATTTCTTGATTTTAAAATGATTTCCTTTTCAATTCTTCATTTTGGCTCGTTTGTGTTTTTGGGCCAACTTCTTGCAGCATTGCTTTTTCTAATTGTATAATTTGGAGTTTCAAGGAAGATGAGTCTTTGCTACTGTTGGTTATCAATTTGTGGTGTTGATTTTCAATTTGAGGCTTTGGGCAATCACTTGTGGTTTGGTGCTTATTGTTGATTGTTGCATCAATTTCATCTATCATACTGCAACCTATTAGAAGAAAAAGCAGGCCTGCAATTGTGCATGTTATCGTTAAATTATGTGGTACATGTTATACTTGATCGACTAAATTTCTATCATTTCACATAGTTCGGGTTTCATTTTAAATTTGGCTCGTTCAGGCTACTCGCAACATTGCTATTGTCGATTGTATAGTCGATGGTCTTTCTTCAAGGCTGATGAGCACTTAGTCCTATTGCATTTCAATGTGTTGTTGGTTTCCGTTTTGATCAAGCACTCAGTTTGGTGCTTGCCACTAGTTTTCGATATGATCAAGCACTCGATTTAGTGCTTGTTGTTGGTTTTTGATTTGATCAACACTCGATTTGGTGCTTATTTTTGCTTGTGTGTTACCCGTTGTCTATCTAGCTGGAATGTCTTGAAAAAAAGAGGGAGCTTCAACTGTGCTTGTTGTCATTACCTTTTGTGCTACATGTCGTTTAACTTATGCTTATTCGAGCACCAACAGAAAGATGTGGCATTTTCTTGAATATAAGGGCATGGTAAATCCAGTAAACTATGACATGATGCTTTACAATATTGCAACTGCAAATAGCATATAGGTTTCTTTTTTCGATGCGCAGCCATATGGCTTTGTTTGCCAATCAAATTGGTATGTTGTGCTAGTCGAATTCACAATGTTTTTTATGTTGTGATGCCCATTGAATTCACTGAAGCACTATCTATATGTTGGTGTTCAAAACTTGTTCTTTAGGTCAATTATTTTTTTCAATACACATTTTGTGTTATGTCTCTTATAACACCTCTGAAGTTTTCCATATAAAGTATCTCTATTGGAATTGTGGCTATCTCTTTGTATTGCAATTGAGGAAATCAATAATTGCCTCTAACTTCTTTCTTTGAGCCAACATTTAGGAATCTCTGTAACTAATTAAGAGACAACAAAATTTGTTAGAGAATAGTATGCTAAGATTCTTCAAATAAATTATTGCGGTACTTTCTCTTTATGGTTGTGCATTCCACTACACTATATTTTCGAGTTTCTTGCATGATATGCATCTACTAGTATAAGCTCTATTCAAGCATCCTGAATTCCTTCTTGCTTTTTGACTGATATTGTTTGTCTTCTACAAGCCTTGATCGAGACTATTGTCAGACTGAAAGATTGGCAACGAGAAAATCAAAAAATGGTGTTGGGGCAACCTAGGAGAGAAATAAAGATGATATTCTATGAGATCTGTTTGCAAGAGATTCAAGTGGGAAATTGGTCAACCACACACTTTAACAAAGAGACGCACTGGGAGGGAGTGCGATATGTGCCAGTTAAAAAATAAGTGGGATAGGTTAAAAAAGAACTGGAAAACGTGAAAGGAGCTCAAGCAATGAACTAATGGTTTAGGTTGGGACTCGATTAGGAAAACTATTGATGCTCCTAATGGGTGGTAGAAAAAAAACTAGAGATAATAATAGCTTAACTTGTCTATTTACCTTATGGCATAACTATTTAATATTTACATTTGTTTCATTATTCCTTCTAGATCTTCTCCAATGCCCGAAAATTTAGATTTTGTGAGATAGATCCAAAATTAAAAGATAAGCTCGACATAATGTTTGGAGGTATAGTTGCCACTGGAGTTCATGCATGGACTCCTATCCATCAAACTACTGAAAGCTTAGTCCAGAAGAGTCCAAACTTGGAAGAGAAGAGTAGTTCAGATGACCCAATTGAGGTCTCCATCAAGCCAGGAAGTAGTAGCCATAAATGTTCCTCTTCAAGGAGTTCGAAAGGTGAGAAGAAGAGAATTGGAGCCAATTTTCTATGAAAAATAAATTTCCTAGTTAATCGCTTCTTGCTAGTGGGCTCCTCTTCAACTACTCTCAAAACACCACCTTCAATGTCTGAGGCTATCAAAGAGCTTGATCAGACCAAGAAAGTCTTTAACGACATGCCTCTCTATCTTTTAGCTACAAAATTCTTAGAAGAACTCATTAAGAGGCAGGTCTTCATGTCCATGTGTCCTAAGAGAAGAGTTCAATACCTCCGTGACTTTTTCAGGTCTCCTGATGTTTGAATTATATATGTGTTTTTAATGTTAATATAATGTTTAATTCATGGACTAAATGATGTGTTGTATTTACTAATATTGTCTTCCTTCTATAATGTAATTTGTTGAGCAAACTGCATTATACTTTTAATTCATTTCATAAAATTGTACAATCACAGCCGTTACTGTAGGTATGGATTTTAACGAAGACAAGCAACAAAGAAACACACTTATTACTGAAATATATTTAATAAATGAATACTATGAATCCTATCTGTGTACAAGACAGCATGTATGACATTTTCATATATTAGTGACATTGATTGTAGAACAGATGGACATCCCGAGAAATTTCACAGTATGTTCCATTTGTTACAAAAAGTATTTGTTGATTCAAACTTGCTACACGTAACGCCAAGCATAACTTCCCATGACGCTACGACGTTGGTCTACAAGTATGTTGTCTATCTCTAAAAATATAACTTTCTTTGCATTAAGACCACTGCCATTTTCTTGAAATAGAAAAATATTAACAAGGCTTCATGAAATCGTATCCTGACACTATATATCATATTTTTGACTTTAAGAGAAGTCAAACAATCCAAGGGAGAAAAGAAAATATTCAACAAGCAACACTCATCCTTAAATGGAGTGATTTAGCGAGCATTGGTGTTTGAAAGAAAAGGTGGGTAATTTTACAGGATATGCCCACTTATTCAAAAAATAAGTCAAGATAGTCGGTGCCACAATAGCTTTGCATAATTTTATCAGAAAATATCCATCTCATCGTGATAGAGAATTTATTGTAGTCAACGAGGATCAAATATATGTTCCTCCAGATGCATAAAGGAGATGATAATGCTCCGAGATCAAATTGTTGATAAGTTATCTATGTGAGTGATTTGTGGTTGGTTAATAGATGAAGAAATAACATGGTTTTTAGATTATTGGATAAATCATTTGTGAGTTGATATATTTTGCTTTTAGCCTTTCAACTATGCACTTATGCTGCAATGTATTTTAGATTGAAATTTGTTTACTGGATTTTTGGATTTCAAAAGTTTCTAATATGAATCGATATTATATCTTTTGTTGAGAGATGATGAAATCATAATCAAGATTTCAACTGAGATTCAACCAAACCACTCTTTATGCTACTTTTGTTGTGACAATCACCTAATGAGGTACACTTTACACTGTTAAACCTGGAGAATCTCTTAGGTATGAATAGATACTATGCCAAGCTGTGAATTTTTTTCTTAGCACAAGAGTTATTTCTAGATTGAATTAATGATGAATATTTACCTTGGTTGGTGTCTAAGCCCGTTTTTATAACAATGAACTCTTTATTTTCTTCACTGATTAAATTTTTGATTTTCTTGTTTTTTTGTTTTATCTTCTGCATTTGATTGCAATTTAAATGATTTGTTCTAACTTTTTCAATGTTATAGATATTTTCATTTGCATTTCTATGTATGTGCTGCAATTTTGGCTTTAAAATATTTAAAATTTCAATTTCTGCTAATAGAAATATCTATCAGTGAAATATGAGTTTTTGAAGCTCAACTACCTCGAGAATAATACTACAACTACGGTTTACAATGTTATTTATTCACTTCACGCCAAGAGAGCAATTATGAAAGGAGATTTTATTGATATCCTAAGAACCAAACACAAGATGATTGCAATTTCTTTAAATGGGCTGATGAGTATGAGGAGGCTATTTTAGACAATGAATACATCTAGATAGTAGCTTTTGAGAAGGAAGTTTTCAGAAGATTTAATCAGTTCAACAAAAAAGTTGAATATTATGCTGACTTTACTTATTACATTTGTTGTCTTAATTTTCAAGTTATTAGTCATTATCGTTAAATGATTGAACCTTAGATGTAATTTAATGACTGTCAACTAGTAATGTATGTCTTTGTTATTTTGTTGTCATTGCATTTCATATAATTCCATTCAAACACATTGAATGCAACATTGAAAAATATATTAATTTAGTATTTTATAGTTTACACCATTCTCTGTAATGAAAAAAATAGATTGATTGCCACCAACACATCAATATTTTGTTTACTTAACATTACAAACTAAAGGAGCATTTCTATCATTTGGTTAAAACACAACTACGGCACACCAGTTTCACAACTGTTTCCTAAATAGCATAACAGTTTTTCTTGCAGCAGCTTTCCCACAACACTTCTTCTATCACAGCTTCACCACTACTTTTTCATATAGCTGCAGCTATTCCAAAAATACCCTTTATAATAGGTGTGGCAAGGTGAGTAGAGATTTTAGCTACCAAAAATCTATTTCACACTCTTCAATCCACTCAAACCTCTTAACACTCCTAAGAACTTCTAAGAGGGCATCCAACACTCACTCGCCTAGATATAAAATGATTGAGGCCTACGACTTGCTTGATGAGTTATTGCACTTCTTTGGCCTCTATTGGTGAGAGTATGATGAATATAACTTTCGCATTATCTAGATTTATTTTAATTCCTTCAGAGGCGAGGAGGTATCCTAAGAATTTTCCAAATCCTACACCAAATGTAAACTTTAGAAGATTAAGGTGCATCTTGTAATTTTTTAGAGAGTACAATAGAAATTAAAATGCCAGAAATCTATGATGTATATGTATATGTACATGTACATGTATATGTATATGTGTGTGTATGTGTCCACTATGTATTATTGGTAATGGAGAGTACAATAATAATCTAAACACAAAAAATCTAAGACCCGATTATCAAGAAGCCCAAGAAAAGCTCCAAAATATCCAAAAAGCCCTAAAAAAGTCTAAAATTGCCATAATATGCCTCAAGAACCCCTATTTAGGGCTACATCAAAAGCTAGAAAAACTCATAAAATAATAAAAAGAAAATACACAAACTCCAATGCCTACTAATGTACAGACATGTATATAATAATCTGTGAAGCTAAGGTGTGGCCTCTAGATGATGTGGCTTCTCATAGGAATCCACATGCCTAGCTCTAAACATGGGATGAGCTCACTACCCGAGTCTCTATCAAGTCGTGAGTATGACCTTATAACAAGCTCAATTTAATTGATAATTTGAAGTATTTTTTGAGGAGTATCATTGATTTGAAAATTAATAAGGCATCATCAACTATTTTGGCAGTGTAGTAAATAAAATAAAATGAACATGGGGTAACATGAAGTCTGAACTTAAAAAATAATATTTAACTTTGGATAAAAATAAAAACTAATTACATAATCAATTTCATAATTATAAACAAAAAGATTATAGCATGATTTAATAGTATGTATGGTTTCAATATCTTGTAGCTATACATGTTTGCCATCAAACTATTTTATTACCACCTCTTATTTCCAAAAATATCTTAAACAATACTTTAGGAACAAACTAAGTATCAATTCACCAAAAAACACTATATGAAGCTTTATCTAGATATTTGAGGTATGTTGCAATCATTTTATTAGGTTGTTGCACTTATATTGATCCTTTAAAAAACTCTATAACATCTCATTTAAATCCTAGGGAAAAATACACTAATGCACTCAATACGGTCAAAATTTGATCCATTGAAAGAAATTATTAATATTCATTATAGGATGTTTTAGATGTAGAACATAATTTGCAACTATAATATGGATCTACATGTAAAGCAATATTTTATAAAGTGAAGGCATCAAATGTTTGCCCATATGTAGAATTAAACATAAACTTCATCATTTATAAGTTTATAGATATAAGAATATTAGAAAAATTATGATGATATAAATTAAATAACTATCAAAAAAATTTTACTTAATAAATATAGGTTTTTAATTTTTTTTAGTTATTCTCATTAATGTAACACATCAAGATAGAATAACATTAGTACAAGTTAGTTATGTATCATTTCTATTTTGAAATAATATTATTATAGCAAATTTAAAAGCAACTCTAAGTTATAAATAAAGAATACATAATACAAAACTAAAATTAACCCATTAAATTATGTGTAGTTTTCAATATTCAATAGAGGAGACTCATAAAATAAGTATTGCACTTAGATTAAGGGGTTTGGTTCATTTAGAATCATGTAAAGGAATCTGATTAAAGGATTACTTTATAGTTGTTTGGTTGAGAACTTTACAAATTTATGACTTTGCATTTTTTTGTTTGGTTGATAAAATGTAATGTAAAGTAAATTGAAGATTTGGACGTCGGTGGGTGTGCTGACCGGCTGGCTGCGTCGATGGCCGGCCTGATTGGCCAATGGAAGCGGTAGCGGGGCGGAGGAAGCGGCGGCAGCGAAGCGGCGCCAGCGGCATATGCGACAACCGTGACAACGCCCCATCACATCATTACATGTATTTGAATTCAGATTTGGGCAAATTCTAAATACATGCAACCAAGCATTTCTAGTGTCAATTTTACCTTTTACCAAACAACGAAATGTTAAAGCATGCATTTGGAATGTCATTCCAAATACACGCCTCAATAATGGGAAGAGAATGTAACAAATAATATAAAAGAAAAAAATAAATAGGTGGCAATGTGTAAGGTTGATAGAAAAAGAGTGTAAATGTGGTGAAGTCAAAGACAATACAACAACAACAACAAGCCGTTATCCTACTAAGTGGAGCCGACTACATGAATCCTTCGTCTCCATTGTGTCATATTATGTGTCAAATTCTCATTTAATTCAAGTATACTAAGGTCATTTTTTATACATCTTAACCAAGTCTTTTAAGTCTACCTCGCTTTCTTTAAAAAGCAAATCTAATACTCTCCTAACCGAGTCATGGACGGACGCTTTATGTGGCCAAACCAATGACTCTCTCTTATCGCCACTGAGCTACTCTAACTTTTTCCTGAACATACTCATTTCGCATTTTATCTCTAAGAGTAAAGCCACTCATCCACCGAGCATCCTCATCTCTACAACACTTAACTTAGTCTTATGATTTTCTTTTATTGACCAACATTCTGCACCATAAATCATTGCAGGTCTTACCACCATTTTATAAAATTTTCCCTTAAGTTTAAGTGGTACTTTTCTATCACACAACAAACCAGATGCATTCCTCCACTTCAACCATCCAACTTAAATTCTACTAATAACATCTCCATCTATTTCACCCAAGGTTGTGAAAATAGGCGCATGAATGAGAGAAGGTTAGATGGTTTTGGGGGGTTGAAGAATACGTAATAAATATTTGTATTATTAAAAATAATCTAAATGGTAAAATAATATAAATATATGATAAACATAAAATAAAATAAATAATATATAAGTAATATTTTTAATAATTATAAATTTAAAATCAAATTAAAATTTATTAAGATATAATTATACATCTATTATATATCTAAATATGTGTATATTAAATATATTTAAAAATTAAGAATAAGTTTTATATAGATTTATAAATATTAATATAATTTATAATAAAAATATTAAGTTTTTAATGTAAAAAAATTATTTTAAATTTTATAAAATATAAATAATAATAAAATATATAATATGTAAAATATTTATAATATATTATTATAAATTTTATATTCTAAAATAATTTATTTATATTATAAAAAAATTTATAATAAGAATATGTTAAAAATTAAAATGTTATTTTTTTATTTTTAGATTTAAAAGCCCATTTAATATTTTAAAATCTCAATTCTTTAGTTTAATTCTTTATTCCTATAGTCCAAGTCAAGTTTCAACATGTTTCTAAAATATTTTGTCCCAAATCATAAAAGAAGCTAGTATTATACTTTTTATATAGAAGAAAAGAGCTTTGCAAGTACAAGCTTTAGACCCATGCTACAAACCATTTGAAACTTTATGCCTTGAGCATTTTAGGTAGCTTCATTTCAAAATGTGTAATAAACTGTGCTTTCTTAAACACTAATATGATGATTTTGAATTTAAATTTACATTTATACTAGGTCATACTAATGAACCTAAATTATACTTAATTAAAAGTTAGTTTGAATCTAAAGCTGCAATTAAGTATGGGAGCAAATCAAGATTTAAACTTCCAATAGGAACTAACTTTTTTTAATGTAAAACTGAAATAATCACATCTATTTTAGTAATAAATTATTCGAGTAGGCTGAAAACACAACTTTTCACAATTCAACGCAATGGAACTAAAGCCTATAAATTAGATACTACAAAAAAAGTTTTAGTATTAATCATGTTTTTATGTGATAGATTTCCTCTTATTTCAAGAAAATGCTATCAATTCTTTTGATTTTTTTATTTTTTTCACCTACATGCAAATTTGCTTCCAATTCTCTATCTGAAGTTATTTTAAATGATTAAATTGTGTCACTATTGATGGTAGAATTCAAAGCATCTAATGTGTTGATGTGATAGACTTATCTGTGATGACTTGTGAATCATACAAAAAATTTCATGATATACGTATTGAATATCAAATTCTAAATTTGTGAAGTACAATTTATCAAATCCGAGTAAATCGATAAAGATCTAACTTTTCAATCAAAATCTTGAGCAAATAAATAATTTAAGTAAGTTTAGTTAGTTTATTATTTGTTTGATATTTTATATTTATTGTTTAATTATTTGAAATTTGTCTAAAATGAGTGTTGAGTTGACAAATGTGCTCTCTATTAATTTTATTCCTAAGAATTAAGTTGGTTTATGTAAATTGTGATGAGCTCAAATGAGTTTTGTTTGTGGTTCATCTCAAGCTCAAAAGCTGAATCAATATCAATTCTTCATATTTTATTTAGGAATTTCCATAATTGTTGGACTTTCTATATATGGCTTTTTAGGCTTTCAAGTAGATCTATGGTATTCAATTAGATCTTTTCACAACAACAAGAAAATTTGGTTTATGCTAGATAGCCTCAACGATAGTTTTGAACTTATGCATTGAGTGATGACTTTGTTTTTATCCTATTGGCAATTGTGTAATTCCTAAGAGTTATGGTTTTGAGAAAGCTTATAGGTGCAATGGCATTTTAATCTATGAATCCTAAAATTAATAAATAATATTCTTCAATGTAATTTCACAATATCTTGATCCTAGTGATTCCTATTTTGATGGATTGGAGTCGGTGGCTACTGACATATTCTAGCGCTCTTCTAGGGTGATGTGTCATATGAAATATTTTATGGACTTGTGTTCTACAATTTGCAAATTATATAAGAATTAGGTTAAGTTAGTTGTGTTACAGAAAGAAACTTTGAATTCCTATAGATTAACATGAAAGAAGAACATTTAGCATACCGAATTGAGAAAGCTGAGACTTGCATCATTCCTTGGAAATCCTTCAAGGTCCCAATAACTGTGGCATATATGCCATTCCTAAGCAATAAAAAGGTAAGAAATTTAACATAGTAGATAACCAGAGAACCGATCAAAACGTCATGCTAACGCTACTTACTGAATCAAAGCTACTTCATTTGCATCTGCAGTGTCATTCACCCTGCAAACAAAGCCCAAAGAATTTTATCGCACATTACAAAGAGCAATCCCAATAGTTAATCGGAAAACCATACAAAATTTTAAAAAATAAAATAAAGGACTTTCCCCACCATCTGATTACGCTGACCTGCCCGGTGCCATCATCAATAGTAAATGTCACATCCGTCGTCTTTTCCATTTTGTTCATCACCAGTCCCAAGAGTTTAACCTGTATGTGTAGGATTATTTCTTGGGTTTCCCACGAATAAAGGAAGTCTTGAAATGAAGAAAGAAATATTAGGTAGTTATTTGCGGATTTACATGAGTGGCAACAACGCCATCGACAGCGATGCTAGACTTATCATCGCTATAGTGGTAAGAATCGCTGATCTGCTTTACAGTCAGTGGTATCACACCATGGGAAGGACGACCCTGCGACGAAAACGTGACAATATCTAAATGGGCAAAGTAGGGAGGAAATGTGTTCAAACCCTAAAATATTTAAGAAAATCACATATCAGGTATACCTTGGAGAGTGAGGAATCGGCGGGTTGGGTCGTTTGAGAAGACATGAAGCCGCCGCTGGGGAAAAGGGAGGTGTTGCCATCGAATTGGGCGAAGGACATCTTGTTTTTGGTTGGATCAAAACCCTAAACACTAAAGTTTGAACGGTATAAGTAAATAAGAGAATTGAATTCTAAGGAGCACGGAAGTTTATGGGTGGTGGGAACCATTTCCCGCCAAATTAACTAGCAAATTTCAGTAGCCCTATTTTTTGCTTGATTTTCCCAAAGTTGTAAAAATCAGATGAATCCGAAAATGTAAGGTTTAAAATTCAATAATTTTATCAGCATTAAATTAGAATAAAATTAGATGATATAATAAATATTAAAATTATGAATATCAATCAAATTAAATAATAAAATTATATAAATATATATAACAAAATAGGATAATTATATAAATAATATTTCTAATAATTATAAATTTTAAGATAGATATAAAATTTATAAGATATAATTATATGTATATACTAAATATATTTAAACTATTAAAAAATATAATATAAATTTATAAATATAAGTATAATTTATAATAAGTATATAATATATTATATTTTCTAGTTCAATAAAAAAAATGTATAATATCAAAAATTATTTTAAAAATCTTGTAAAATATAGCTAATATAAAAATAAATATAAAAAATATTTTAAAATATAATTATAAATTTAAGTATATGTATATTAAAAATGTTTCAAATTTTAAAAAATTTAATAATATATATTTATGGATATAAATATAATTTGTAATATAAAAATATAATATTATAATATAATAATGTATTTTACAAATTCTATATAATATAATACATAAAATATTTACAAAATATTTTTATAAATTTTATATTATCAAAAAAAATTTATATTATATAATTAAAAAATTATTCTTATGTTCTTATATTTCAAAGCCCATTTCATATATTCAAATATTTCAATCATAAAGCCCAACTCAATAATTTTCACCATATTCAACTTTTTTAGTCCTACATCATGAAGGAGATTTAGGGGTTGTTTAGTTTGATGAATTTTGAGTGTAAAATAAAATAAATATAGGGGATTTTAACTTTTTAGTGTTTGACATTATGCAAAGTAAATTTTTCAAATAGTGTGATGTACATAGAATACATTGGAAGAGTCAAAGTTAGTGTATTTCGAATTCGCCCTTGGGCGAATTCAAAATACACTGTCCAGTATAAAATGCTATCGTCGTTACCGCCCACCACTAGATACTTCCTTCTCGCCGCAATTGGCCATCACCACTGCCACCCACAATCCTAAAAGTACTTTACATTACATTTATTTTATCAAACAAAAAAATAATAAACTCATGTATTTGTAGAGTTCTCAACTAAACAATCTTAAAGTAATTAAAATACATTACATTTATTTTATACTATGGAGCTGTTTGATTGCCTGAAAAAGAAATACAGTGTAAAATAAATATAATGAATTCTGAAAATTTTGTAACTGTTTGGTTGTTTGTAAAGTAAATATATGAAAATTATTTCTCTGTTTGGTTGGGTGTATGTAAAGCAAAGTAAATACAGTATATTCTGAATATTTTGAAGTTATTTGGATGTATGTAAAATAATTACAATTTTTTTTGTACTAATAGTATTATTGAATTAAAAAAAAATTAAAATGATGAGTTTCACCATGAGCTTCGATTTCACCATTCTTCCAATCTTTTGTGCCCTCTATCTGACATTTCAAGAGTTTTTCTTATTTGTTTAGAAGTTTGATCATTTGCTATTGAACTCTTTTCATATTAAATTGATGAAATTGTAGGGTTTTTTTTCATCAAACATTCCATCTTTATTTTTTAAATGTGTAATACTCTCTTTTGTTAGTTACATCTCTTAAGTCTTAGTGGCTTATTACATGCAATTGGTCACTCTCAAGCCTCGAGCTTTCATGTGATTTCTAAAAGTATTTGAAACATGTTTACCGAAAGAATAATCTGAAGCAAAATTTTCAATGTCATTTTCAATTATTTGCTTTCTTTGTATTGAGCCACAGTTCAACAATCTTTAATTGTAGCTAAACAACTATTTCATTATTGTAATTCTTTTTGGTATTCATTGTTTGTATATGTTGCTCTTCACCCCACATCATTATTGTTAATTGCAAAAAATATTTTTTGTGTTAATAATATAAATATTAAATTTAATATATATTATAAAATTAAAAAATTTATATGCTAATTTCCGATATAATTTTGATCTTCGTCCCATTAGATGAGCTTTGCAACCATGAAGGATGAATATGCTAGCATCTTCCTCCATTCATGATGAATCATATCGCTTCATAAAAAAGGTCTTGGTCTCAAGGTCCTAGTTCATATTCTCTATGTTGCATATGGTTAGAAGAGATAGGAGCGATGTGATGCATTCCTACCTACCAGATGGGAGAAAATGACTGACAATTTCAAAGGATGTGAACTTGAATAGAATGTAATAGGAAGATGTTGAAAGAGAGGTTGGAGTCACGCATATACATAAATGTTTTGCTTGACTTATTTCAATTAGGATTGGCCCAACCTTACTATCATCATAATCATTATATCAAGACAATCATTTTAACTATAAACACCCATAAATCAAATTTTAATGAATTCAAAAATTAATTTCTAATATTTATATATGATCCTAATTATCTTTAAGAAATATAAATCTAACCAACATTTTTCATTTCTTTTTTGTTTTTTATTTTTATTTTTTGTCAGAAGAAAATAAAAAATAAAAGAAATTTCTATTGAATCAAACTAATCAGTTGAGCTTTTAATTCTTGAAAGTCACAAAGCTTAATAGTGAAACATATTCCTTATCATAAAATAGAGTAGTTTAAATCAAGACTTAAGAAAAAAAAGAAACAAACGGTGGTGTTTTTTTAGATGTGTATAGGGGACACCACGTAGATCTGGAGAGTACTTATTGAAGTGATCAGGTACATCATTGAGGTATGATGCACTATCTCGAAAGATAGAGACATCACCCTTCAATGAACCTAATCACCTAATAAGGACTTTTAAGGCATGATGGGTCTTCGAATATATCAGAGATTTTTCTCCTACTTTACATGAATGAATAAAATAGGGTTTATATTAAATCGGGTTATAAAGTTTCCTATGAGAGCAAGCCCCCATAGTTAATTACATCCTAAGGAAAGTGAGTTTCTTATGAATACTCTCTATTAAAGTAGGCAATTGTTGTTTCCAAAGGTTTCAAATATAAGACTATCAATAAATTGGCTATGTTTGAAAAATCAAATGGGATAGATCAAATGGAGAAAACTTATTTTTGAAGTCAAAAGATATGAGTAGGAAATGCTTATGATACTAGGAAACATAGTGAGCATTTTAATTTATCTTATCGTTGGGCTTTATATATTTGAAATTGAAGAGAATTATATATTTGAGTTAAAATTTTATTATATTACTATGGCTTATAATCAAGCAACATAATGCTGTTGAAATGTCTAAGAGGTGAGGATTTATGCTAGTAGCCCGAAGGACATAGCAACCTCGGATCCTAGATCTATGAAGATTTGGAATAAGCCAAAGCACGACCTAAGTCTAAGCGAAGACGAGCATATGGTTTAACTCCATAAGAGAGAGTAAATCATCCGACTACTAGACTTATAACTGCCTGGAGTGACAGCCAGCTAACTCCTTCTACGTTTTAAATCCATGTATGAAAGTCATATGATTTTGCAAGATAGTTGGGCTATTATCATTTTAGAAAGAGACTAAAGTCCTTAAACATACTCCCTAAGAGACTAGAGCATGAGTGGTATGAATAATGTCTTAATCTACAAATGCAAATATTTTCAAATTTTATTTGATTTTGGACACATCATTTTGAAAAAGGTCATAAGATTTTCATATATCTAAATGCATGATGAAAGTGAATTACGGGCTAAATTAGCAGGAAAGAGGTGTTTTCACCACAGAGATGACCTCAAATATTAAGTCTTCCCCTATCGTGCAAGGATGGAAACTCTCTCTTAACAAGAGTGAAGTAATATGAATGAATGATATTAAACATACACCATTCAGCTAAGAGGTTGCTAAATCTTTTAATTATCTTGATTTAATGCCTAGACTTTATGTGAGGTTATGAATTATTTAAAATTTTAGTTATGAGTTGGGGGTAGGAAAATTTATTTTTTCTCTAAGAACCTAATCGCATCCAAGCCATACAACAAATATCAATCATAAAGAAACTATGAAAATGCATATCATTTCTAATACACAGGCTAAACATAACATCAAACATTTTATAACTAGTGCAAAAAAATAACAAGTCGGTGCAGTGGGTACCCCGTACAACCCGAAAAGAGAAAATGGGTAGTCAAGCTCTACCCTTATACAACCCAGAATATGAAAAAATAATTATAGTTTATAAATGAATAAGTGTTATGGGGGGTCTTCTTTTCTTCATTCTTCATGGCTTCACTTCTTTCCTCCTTTGGTTTGATAGGCTTCAAGGCATCACATGACACCCTAGGACAAAGCCTTCTAGCCAATGTTCATCCTTATCTCCCATAGCACTAATCCTAATTTTTAATGCAAAATTACATTAAAAATAGGAAAAGTATATCTAACTACACCTACAAAATAAGTGTTAGTTAAACACACTATACAACCCAAGTAGTTATATGTATAATTTGGACTTAGCACCCTATACATGGTTAACCAAGCCCGCCTGTCTTAATTTAGATTATTCTTAGGGGTTAAGTAACCTGCAAAAGAGAGCATTTATCTTTATTTTAAGCACCCCTTAAGCACGATCCCCTATAGAAAATATGATTAGGCTAACTATAGCCTAACATCCAATCTATGAAACATACACCATAACTTCCAGTCTAAAATAATATATCATAAAACCAAAAATACATCATACCATACACTGCCCTAACATAAGGCTAGAAATGGTGACTTATTTCTAATGTGTGTGTATTAAGGCTTGTATGGTATATGCTAACTAGGCATTAAGGTTATGATTTTTGAAATGTGAAAGGATGTTTAATCAAAAGACATTGATTTCACTTTAAGTAGTTTAATTGATTTGAGAATTTTACTTAGTATTTTCTTTTTTTTTCATATGATTACACTTAGAAACTAAGTGTTATAAAGAAAAAGAAAAGAGAGGATTTCTCTCTTTCATCTCAACCTTAAGTCATTTCTAAAGTATATTAATTAACAAGTTCTCTTTAGTGAATGACTTATTATGTATTTCAAATTAATCCCAAGTTTAGGTTTATTTTAAATAATCATATTCAATATGAAAGGCATCTTGAGATTAATTTGATTGAATACTATCATATGTCACATGTCAAACCACTCCTTTCCATCTTATATGGCATGCATATGATATTAAATCCTAAGTATACCTTCACATACAACATGTATCTTTTAGCACACTTTAAATGAAAGATGCATGTGTGTAATTTATAGAAAATATAATTTTCATTCATTAACTAAATACACATTAAAGTGTATAAAAGTTTTAAGCAAGTACTTCACCATTGTTAACCAAGGGAGTGAGGTAAACACCTCCTTGGGGCTACTTAAAATCTTGAGTGCCCAGAATATCCAGACTATATATAACCACTATCCTTGAATACACAAGAATGTACAAGTGACTATAAGAATGAAAAATCATGTAAAAGTTGTATTTCTTTCAATTGAATTATTTATACATGTGAGCTAAAGTTGAAAAGGAGATTTTCATTCATTGGCTAAATGCACATACAAGTGTATAAAAGTTTTAAGTAAGTATTTCACCATTGTTAACTAGGAGAGTGAAGTAAAGACCTCTTTGGGGCTACTTAAAGGCTTGCATCCTCAGAATGTCCAGACTAGATATACCCACTATTCTTGAATACACATGAATGCACAAGTGACTATAAGAATAGAAATTCATGCAAAAGTTGTATTTCTTTCAATTCAATTATTTATACATGTGAGCTAAAGTTTTATCTAAATTCTAACATATAAATACATAGGAATGAATTCAAACAAATATTGTGTCCTTTTCAAATGAGATATACACTTGTTAACATTCAAACTTTATGTAAATCAATATAGATTAAAGAAAGAGAACTCTGTATCATATGTTCTAAGTCATAGACACATGCAAGCCTATAGATATCTATAACTATTATCACTCCAAATATTATAATTGACTTATAAGATTTTTGAAAATAACTTTGATTTAATAATTATAATAGCTACACATATTCATAGGTTAATCAACACATGCAAGCTTGACATAAATAAAATTCATTTAAATTTTAACATTTTGAAAACATGAATGCATGAGACCACATGACACACATCACTTAATATGATTGGAAAGGAATAATAAGGCATAAGACACATATTTCATTCAATCAAACTAATTTCTAAGGACAATCATATCAAATAAAAACATTTAAAATAAACCAAAGCTTCTTAATGTCATTTTTAATTTGATGTTCAATTTGATTTAAGGAAAGAGAGAAAGAGGGAAAGAGGGAGTTTCTAGTCCTAATCCCATCACATGTTTGTAAGTTATTTTGATTTAATGAAAAAGTAGTTAAGCTGATTTTATGGATTAATTAGGTTAAGGCATGAATTAAATCAATTAATTAACCCTTACCTATGTTACCTTAAAATAATTATCCAAATAATTATGAGCTAATGTAATATGCAAATGAATTGAAAATTAAATTAGCAATGGTCCTGTGAAATGAAATGGCCTAATGCAATTGACTCACAATTAATAGTTAATTAAGTTTTAAGAAATTTACTTAATTACTTTTATGATTTTCCCACACTTATGGATAAATCATAATTTTATTAAATCTCTTTAGGCTATTGAACACCTAAAGACCTACCCATGAATTAATTATGTTCAGATGTATTTTAAAAATTAATTAAACTTATTAAGTAATTAATTAATCCATTAATCCTTAATTAAATCTCTTGAAAAGGTGAAGGAAACTTAGGGAAAAGATAAGGATAGAAACCCCAATCCACTTCTCTAAGCCTCCTCACTATTAAGCAGCGATAGATGGCCCAATTAACTAAGCAAGTTACTATTCATAAGCTTAATTATCAATTAATTAAATTAAGAGGGTAATTAGGGCTTAATCAATCAATTTCTCTAATTTATTAACCAATAAATCCCATGAAAAATAGAAGAGGCAGAGGTCATCCCCCTAAATAGTCTTAGAAAATTTGAAGCTAATTGGTTAATTAATTAGAGAGTAATTAAGGTAATTAACTTTTTAATTAAATTTTAATTAACCCAAATTATTGTTCAAAATTAATTAAGAATAATTTTAATGGATTCCTCTATGAAATTCCTTTAAAATGAACCTTTGTTTGTATTTTTTGGATTTTTTTATAATTAGTTATGAATTATCAAAATTTAATCTTAAAAAATATTAAATTAGCCTTAATCCCATCAGCGCCATGTGGCATGCTTTTCACATTGCATTGCTGGATTGGCTATTAAAGTTGTCACATTCACGACTGACTCAGCTGGCAGCGGGATACAGTATTGATCTTCGTCGTCCAATCTTGGATCGGACGGCACATATCAAAACACACAGTTAGTAATTACTCAAATCAACAGATCTAGCATGATATGATCAGAGCCATCTATTCCAATCACGCAGAACGGATAACCCGTGATTTCTCTTCCTATGAGTGATGAACAATAAAGCCCGTCCGTCATGGTTGCTCGATCTGAACTCACCCGAACTCGAATTCATTTCGAAACCATCCCACACCTTCGCGTGTGGGATCTAGGAAGATCCAATGGCTAAGATTGGCTCACATGCAACTTTTCTTCACAAAGTTCCAACACATTTTATCCTTAGAGCTTATTTTGAAGCAATTATCTCACCAGAGTTAAGACTGGCGATTTTTGTGCTTGAGGAAGCTTCATCTAGGAAAGACGAAGCCTTATTGAGCAGCAATTAGATTGGTTCCACTAGGATTGCTTGGAAGGCCAAGGATCGAGCTTTGGACATTCAACTTTGGTCGATGTCCATCCTCCGGTGTCTTTGGAGCTTGGGAAATGACTTAAGTGGCTTCGATGATGTATGTGGAAGGTATGTGTAAGAGCAATTGAGTTTTGGTTGAGAAATGAGGAAGTTGGAATCGGATGTGAGCTCCCCTATTTCGATTTTGCATGAGAAGAGAAAATATGAAGTGGGGAAGGCTTGTGTGGGGAGTGTTGGGGAGTTTCAAAAATGCTTGGGAGGCTCTCACGGAATGAATTGTCTAAATTCCTGTGAGAATTGAAGGGGTATACCCCTCAATCGGTAATCGGCTGAGGTGCACAAATGGGATTGCCTCCCATTCTTTGGCCTTCCAACCACCGTCAGAGAGTCAGAGTTGTCCCCATCAGGTCCATGTGGTTCGGTTTGAGTGGAGAAATGCATGGGAAGTGACTCAAGGCTTGATGTGGGCTGATGGCTTCTACCTTGGTCCTTTGGTTCTCAATTTGGGAGGGAGGTGAGTTAGCTCACCTCCCTTTGGTCCATGGCAAGCCTAACCCACTTAGGGTGGGCTAAGTGGCTTAGGTGATACCCCATTTGGGTGCTTGATAGCTGCCAAGGATGAGAGGAGAGAGAACTTTACCAATTTTGATAAAATCCCACATGGGGAGGCATATCCAAGGGGTATTTACCTTGGGTTTGGCTCTAATTGGGTTTGGGTTGGTTTTGTGTTGACTTGGGATGGGTTTGGGTCTGGTTAAGTCAAGTTACAAAGTCCCATGGATTTGTTTTATGGGTTTTGGCTTAATTTGGTCAAATGGATCAATTTGGATAATGTTGGGTTAGGTTGACCAATTGGTCAAATTAGGTCAAATAAAGGCTTATGTTTGGTTCAAATAATGATTTGAAGTATTTTAATTCAAGTGGTCTCAATCAATTTGGCCTAGGTTTGATTTTGGCTCACTTGGATTCATATAGGTCAAATGGATAAAGTTGACCAATTTGACCAAATTGATCAAATTGTGTTGGGTTAGGTATTGGTTCAAGTTCAATTGGTTAATTAAAATTTATTATAGAGTTTGGTTTGGTTCAATTTAAGTTTAATTTAGATTTTGGTAAATTTGACCCTTTAGGTCAATTTGGGCTAGATTGGGTCCAATTGATCAAATTAGGCTTAATTATGACTTTGGTCAAGTTCAATAATTAATTTGAAATGAACTAGATCCATTGGTCACAATCAATTTGGGTTGGATCATGAGTTGACCCATTTTGACCTTTTAGGCCAATTTGGGTCAACTTGGGTCAAATATCCAATTGGGCTTAGTTTGGTTCAATTGAGGGTTAAGTCATATTCAATCATTGATTATGAGTTGGTATGAATCAAGGGTTTCAATCAATTGGTGTAGGATGAGTTTTGGCTAGTTTGGGTTTCATATAAGTTAAGGGTTGACTTGGTCAAATGACCAAGTTGGCTTTGTTTGACCCAATTTAAGGCAATTGATCATCCTAGGGTGATCAATGATCATAGTATGAGATTTTGATGGGCTTGGTTCATTCCAATTTTGGTTGGATTAAAACTGGCTTCATATGGGTTCTTTAGGCCACTTAGGCTCAAGTGAGTCTAAATGGGTCAATTGGCTTAGTTTTGGTTTGATTAAAATTTAGTTGGATTTATATATGATCTTAGGATTGAAATATAAATCCAACTACAATCAATTTGAGCTATGATAGGTTTTGGTTCATTTAAAAATTTCAAGTTAAAAGGGCTAAGTTAGGCTTGACTTGTGTTGATTTTAATTTGGCTTGATGATTGTAAGTTTCATTTATATTTGATGGATGATTGAAGGAATGATTGATTCAAGAGAAAATCCATTGGTTTTGACTTGATTTGGATGGGTTTTGGCCAAGTTCAAGGAATTAGCTTAAAGGACTTAAATTGAGTTTTGATTTGATTTTGGATTTGGTTTTGGCTATTTGAATTTATATTTCATTTATATTTGTGAATGTAAATGAAGATATAAATGGCTTATGAGAAAATCACTTGAGTTTGGAGTGATTTGGAAGTAAATTTGACTAAACTCATGGAGGTAGGTCAAAAGGACTTAGAAGGAAACTAATTTAGTTTGATTTAGTTTTGATCATTGGGATGTGAGTTTTATTTATATTTGTGAATATAAATGATAGAATAATTGATTTGTAAAGAAATCAACTAATTTCATATTGATTTTAGTTGAAATCTAGTTAGGCTTATGGAGGTAGGTCCATACAGCTTAAGAAGGGTCCTGGCTTGATTTGATTTAGTTTGATTTAGTTTTGATTATTTAAATTTATATTTAATTTATATTTATGAATATAAATGAAGATATAAATGAATCATGAGAAAATCACTTGATTTTGAAGTGATTTAGAGGCAAATTTGGCTAAGCCTATGCAAGTGGATCGTATGGCTTAAAGAGGATTTTGGAGCTTAAGTTTAATTTTGGGTTTCAATCATTTGGAATCGAGCTTGGACTTGATTTTTATAAATGATTGAGAGATTGAATTGATCTTAGAGAAAAGTAATTAAATTTGAATTGATTTGAATCTGGTTAAGGCTAAGTCCATAAGATAAAATCATAGGGCTTGATAAGGATGATTTTTGATTTGATCATGGGATTTATTGTGATTTTTTTTTTTTGAAAATTTGATTTGGAATTGGTATGAATTTGGGGTTTAATTTGAGAAGGAAAGAATGGATTGAGTTTAGGCCACAAGATAGGCAAGTCTCCCTAAATCCCTAAGCATAACCTACCCCTATGGCTAACCTTTCTAAGGCACTACTAGAAGTTAAGTGTCTATATCTATAAGTCTAGATCTATGATGAGGTGTGGTGTAACTAACAACAAGTGACATCTCCATATGGTATTGACTGACTCATCAATAACGTCCAAAGGATTACAAGTACTAATGAAAATGATCTATAACTAAACCCGAGATGTAGATAGAATAATAATCTTAGTGCAATGCAACTCAACTTATGCCAATGGCATAAGAGAGGAAGGAGGGATCCTTTGAGGGATCAGATATATGAACCTTCCATTAGGGAAGCAGGTTCGAGTTATCCGTCGGGGGTAAGGGTTTGAATTTGATCATATGATTTGGGCAAAGAAGATACAGTAGGGATTATATCTATAATCCACTAGGGATGGGTGCATGAACCTTCCACTAAAAAAGCAGGTTCGGGTTATGTGAGTTTGATTTCATGAAGGTATCCACTAGGGGATAAGAGTTTGGTTAGATTTGCTTGGGGATGTATCCACTGGGGATAAGAGTTAGATTTGATTTTTCCTGATTGTTATGATTTGGGGATCCACTAGGGAGGATGGTTTTGAATTGAGGGCATATCCACTAGGGATAGGAGATGTGAACCTTCCACCAGAGAAGCAGATTTGGGCTATCCTCTAGGGATAAGAGTATGTGGGTTTGATTTCATGGATGTATCCACTAGGATAAGATATGATTTGGTTTAATTTGGTTTGAGCTTGAGGGCATATTTGCTAGAGATATGAGCTCAGATCCATTGTTAATATGGGTGGATTAAATTTATGGACCCTATCAGTGTGCAATGCATCCACTGAGAAGGGGTTATATCAGCCTTAGCCTAGCTCATCTTTACAAATCCAAGGGATAGTCTACCAGCCATGGGGTAGAGCTAACCAGCTTAAAGGGTGCCTTTCAACATGCAACGGTTGTGCTGGGAAGAAAGCGTGTATACTTACATCTTCCAAAGCAAGAATGACTGCTAGGGTGATCTATTGGTAGCATAACAAATTGACCCCAACCTAGGGATTCCATTTGGTGTGCAACGGTCATGCTGGAAAGAATGCGTAGTAGACTTACATCTTCCAAAGCAAGGATGACCACCGGGGTGACCTGTTAGTGGCACAAAAAGTCAAACTTGACCTAAGGGAGACTAATGAGAGAGTGTCGCTGGGGACTTAGCTCAACTCAAGAGTAGTCAGGCGATTCCTATAGGGAGTTTTGCTGACACTGCCCTAAAAATAGGATGCTTTCTTGGGAAAAGGTACCGCTGGGGGGTGTCCTCCTAATTTATAAGCGAATATATATTTTTTGTTTATATGTTTGCATGGATCTTATTAGTTTGTGATGGACTACACTGAGAAGGGGCTTATATCAACCTTGTCCCATCTCAGACTTAGTGGACCAAGTGAGAATTTGCAGATCCGCAAGACAGATTCTCCAACCATAGGGGTGGCTATTAGGAAAGGGGGACTGCCCAATCTAAGAGTAACCTGGGTAGTGTCTAAATGGGGTCACAAAGGATGTGATCCAAATGGAGTGCCCATAGGGGAGGTGCTGCTAGGGGCGCTATCCTTAACCTTGTAAAAGAAAGCCTATAGGTGTTCAGTGGCTGACTCAAGGAGAAAGCGTGTAGAATTACATCTACCATGAGTGTTGTGTCCACCCGGTGGGTCGCTGTCAGCATAGTGAGGACCAACCAACGTAAGGTGCCCATCAGTGTGCGACGATCAATCTAAGAAGAAGGCTTGTAGGCTTACATCTTCACTGTTAATCTAAGAAGAAGGCTTGTAGACTTACATCTTCGCAGATAAAAATGATCATCCAGATAGTTTATCGTCGACGGGATAGATGCTATCCGACCTAGGGTGACTACCAACCGTGGGAGGACTTGAACCAGACTTGAAGTAGTCAAGAGGAAATGAGCCACTAGGGGACTTCCCCTAAGCTTCAAATATGCTCGACCTAGTCAGCGCATGATGGCTAGTTCAAGAAGAAAGCGTAGCAGACTTACATCTTCTTAAACAAAGTTAACATGAGGTAGCTTACCGGCTATGTAGTAAGGCCTACCAAACTAACAAGACGCTCATTGATTTATCGTGATTAAGTCAGGAAGAAATCTTGTAGACTTACGTCCTCATAAATAAGGAACCATTGGGGTGACACGCTAGTAGGGTAGCATGTCAGCCTGACCTAGAGCAGCTAATGAGTGAGTACCACAGAAGGCGTTATCCTACATCAAAGTAGCCTCAGACAAAAGATATGTGTTTATTTGTATATTTGGTTGTGTGTAATTTGTGTTGGTGTTGTGTTGACAAAGGATAGGATGCTGCTCAAGTTCCTTACACCTACCCTAAACTCATCGTGGCAGATTCACAAATAAAGATGTTTTCAAAATGGAAGGTATGGAAATTGAGATGAAAATTTTTATTGATAATTATTTTTAAATAAGATTTATGGATAATATTTCTTTAGGTAGAGTGGTTGATTGGAAGCATTAGATGCCCTCCCTTATGATTTATGAGTTAATAAGATCCTCCTTAGTAGGCATTCTCTATGGCAAAAGGGCCTTCCCAAGTGGGTTCAAACTTGCCTCTCATCCTGTGATGGCCAATAATTGGTCTCCTTAGAATTAAAATAAACTCTTCTACTTGAAAAGCTCTAGGATAGACCAACTTATTATAACCTTGAATCATTTTAGCTTTGTACAACTCGAGGTTCTGGCATGCCTGTAGGCATCTCTCCTCCAAACATTCGAGCTCTTCTAACCGCAACTTGGCATTCTGCTCCATGGTGATCTTGCTACCCACATCTATCCTTATTGATGGGAGTTGGACTTCTAATGGTAAAATAGCTTCAGACCCATATACTAAGGAGAACGGGGTAGATTGAGTTGGAGTTTTGTATGTGGTGTGGTTAGCCTACAAGGCTTCAACTAACTGCTCATGCCATTGTCATTTATTATTGTCGAGTGCTTCTTAATATATAGATGAAAGTTTTGTTGAAGGCTTCTGCCAAGCCATTTGCCCTCGAGTAGTAGCTGGTAGAAGATCTCCAATCTATGTTGTGACTTTGGGCAAAACTGTTGATCTTGGTGTTCTTGAATGTAGTATCACTATCGGATATATTTCATCGAGGCACCTCGAACCTATATACGATATGATTCTTGAAAAATTGGAGCACATGCTGAGTTATGATCTCTCTGAGTGGGATAGCCTCCTCTCACTTGGAAAAGTAGTCTGTGGCAGCTAGGATGAACTGATGACCCTTAGAAAAAGGAGGATAGATCTGACCCACTATATTGGTACCCCGACACTCAAATGGCCATAAGGCTAATGTAGGGTGTAGAATATTAGGTGGTTAGTGTAGGACCACACCATGTACTTGACATTTGTGGAAACCCTTAGCTATATCCATGCAGTCTGTGATCATTGATGGCCAGTAATATCCTAATCTCTTTACCTTGGTTTCATCTTCAAACTAGATTGGTGCATTCTGCATAATCCTAAGAGTACATCAGTCACGATCTTACGGGCTTTGTGTTTGTCCAAACAACATAACCACATATGATGGAAGGACCATCGGTACAAGGTGCCATCCATGAGAGTGTAAGGAAGGGCTCTCTACTTTACTTGATGTGTTAGGGACTTCTCTTGAGGTAGCTTACCTATATTTAAATATCCATGAATGGTTGCCTCCATTCCAACTCATCATCCTTTTTGGCAATAGTAGCCTCCCCTTTAAGAGAGAGTCTCTCAATGAGTTTAGGCTTAATAAGGGATAAGGTATGGACTTATCTTTCGGACAACCTCCTTGGCTAAAGCTAAATTATACTATGGAATTTTATGAGGAATCTTAGGATGGTTGATGGGCCAATAACTCCATATTATACTTATGAAGGGAGCTTGAAAATCTTATAAGAGATGATTTTGATGACAATGAGACTATTCAAGCCATATTTGGTATTGACATGACAGATGATATGAGAATCTCATTACATTGTGGTCCGGAGAACCCTGCCTTTCCTGGGATAGTAAATTATGGTTCTTCTCCTCTATAAGAGAAAGCCACACCATCAAAGTACATCTCCCAGTGTGAATGCTAGTGTCCCCGAAGTTCATGATTTGTTCATCGAGGAGGTCATCACTAAGTAGGGAATCAACATGAAGTGGGTGTGCTGCTAAGAAATCCTCTAATGCTTATCCTTTCATTGCACGAAGGGGTACGAAAGTGATATCAAACTATGATAAAATCATAGACCAATGTGCCAACCGACCAGATAGCATCGATCATGTCATGAGATATTACAGTGGATTGATCCTAGGGATCAAGTTCACCTTATAAGAAAGCATATAATACCGTAGCTTTTGGGATGCGAAGATTAAAGCGAATAATGCTTTTCAATGGGTGGATAATTTGCCTTAGCAGGGATTAAATGATAGTTGAGATAGAGTTCATTTTCTTTTCCCTCGTTATTAGCTTGGGCCAACAAAGTGCTTAGGGAGTCATCTAATGCAGCAGTATAGAGAATCAATGGCTTTCCCGTGATAGTTTAGAACCGGTGGTGTCATCGGTAGTGATTTCTTGAGGCATCGACACTTATCATTCCACTTAAACTTGGTGTCTTTTTTGACAGGTGTTGAGAATGGTTGGCATCTTTTTGATAGGTTAGATATGAAGCATCTTAGGTACACCAATAGCCCTTGGAATGATTTGAGTTGAGTTAGACTTTTAGGGGGTGACATTTCTAATATCACCTTGATCTTTTGGATCAATTTCAATTTTTCAATGTCGAACAACAAACCTAAGGAATTTCTTTAAAGCTACTCTGAATGCACACTTTAGGGGATTCATTTTAACGTTAAATTTTCTTAATCATTTGAAAACTACTCTCAAGTCGAAGATATTGTCTTTCTTTTCTTTACTTTTGACTATGAGATCATCGACATAACATTCGACTTGATGATGAATGAGTTTGCCAAAGATTTGAGTCATGGCCCACTGGTAGGTAGCACTGGCATTTTTAAGGCCCAAAGGCATGACCCTATAGTAAAAGATTCTGATTGGGGTTTGAAAAGTAGTGTTTCTTTCATCTTTACGGGCCATATTTATTTGGTTATATCTAGATGAGCCATCCATGAAAGAGAAGACTGCATGAGATGAGGCAATTTCCACCATCAGTTTCAGTATTGGTAGTGAAAGTTCATCTTTTGGACGTGCCTTATTTAAATCCCTAAAATCAATGCATATGCGAATTTGGCCATTCTTCTTCTTAACTAGGACAACACTGCCAACCAGGTAGGATATTTTATTCCCTGATAAAGCCATCATTGATCAGTTTCTTAACTTCAGAAATGACCTGTTGTTCAATGTATAATCACATGTGTCTAGGAGTTTGCTTGATAGGGTTAATGTTAGGCTATATTACTAGTTTGTGGACTACTACGTCAGGAGATAAACTAGGCATCTCTTCATAACTCCATGCGAAGTAGTCCTTAAACTTAGTCAATAGCCTAACTAAGTCATCAGTTTCAGTATCATTCAACAAAGAACTGATATATGTCGGACGTAGATTGTCTTCAGTTTCTAAGTTTATTTCTTTGAGCTCATCGATGGTTGACCTGATCTCCTCTTTGAATTCTGGTGGTGCATCTTTGACTTCAAAATCATATGAAGTATCTGAAGTTTCTAAACACAGCTCCTCATATGAGTTAGCATGATTTGAAAAGAACCTATCAGATTCCAATTGATTGGTGATGACTAAGCAATAATCATCATCATTGACTGGACACACTGTACCGAATCCTAGTCCTAGTCTTGATTGAGAGCTTTTACATTCATTCTTCCATATTCTTTCGAAATAGTCTGACCTGTGCTTTGACTAACTATATGGGATTAACCCTTTCTTTGCTAAGTTTAGAACACATGGTGAGTACCAATCAAAAGGTAATTCTATTAAATATTTATCTGAATCATCCTCATGTTCTACATCAACTTCTTGACTTGAAATGATGCTCCTAGAAAGAACCTCCTAGTCTTCACATTTGTGGATGACTTAAGGGCTTTCTTAACTACCAAAATCTTAAATTTTTGTGAGGAAAGTGAAGAGGTGTTCCTAACATGCTGCCGCATAGACTTAGATACATTTATGCTTTGCCTTGGAGCCTGGTCTTCATCGCTATCATGCTCAAGTGCCACCTCGAAAGGGATCTGCTGCTGAGAAGAGTTGACTAGTGTGCTAATCACATAAGACTCATCCTCTGAACTAGATTCTAAGTCTATGTGAAAAACATGTGTACTCATGGTGGCTGGGACCTACCTCCTATTGGGTGGCCAATAGGGAGGCTTTCCACCTTGGGGGTTGCCTTTGGATTGTCCTCTTTCTTTGCTTGGTAGAGATCAGGTCATCTTACCCATATGATTGAATGGAGTAACGAATTATGGGTAGAATCTAATATTAGGCTCTACATCTTCCCTTGAGTCCATGTCTTGCTTCCTTTTATTTTTTTATTTTTTTATTTTTTTTCTATTTATTTTTTTATTTCTTTGCTTTCTTTTTGTCTCTTATGGGGATCTTGATTAGGCTCACAAAAATAGATTTGCTAATTTTGGGGGAGAAAATAGGTTGCATCCTCATATATTCAACCCTCATGAATTGTGAATGATTTGAGATCTCTTTTGATGCAGTACTCAATCCCACATCTCATGATCTTCATGCACTGATATAGAGAGAATGGAACTATGTTATTTTTATGTATCCACGATCCCCCAAGTAAAGCATTAAAAGATATATTCGAGTTTATGATTTGAAACTTGTCTTCAATCTTCCAATCATCTACCTCCAATAGCAACACTATGGAGCCTAAGGCCCTCTCGCCTTATTCATTGAATTCTCTCAACATCATCCTCTCCTTTTAGAGTTTAGAGATATTGATCCTCAAGTAAACAAGGGTTCTTAGACTCATAATGTTGACTGATGCACCCTGATCAACCATAACTCTGGATAGCCTATATCTGCCAATATCTGCCAACATCCACTATAATATAAAGAGGGAGGTTGTGCTCTGTCGTCCCTAGAAGTAGGTCTTCATCACTGAATGTAACTCTTAGAATATCCTTTAAGTAGTGTACCTCCTCTTCAGTAGCGGCTAGCTAAGCCAAGCATATCTCTAGATCAAGAAGAGCTTTGATCAGATATTCCATCATCTCTTCAGATAAGACAAGGGTGTCATATATGCTTAACTTAGCTGAAAACTTTCTAAGATGACCTAAGATGTTGTAATCAACTTTGACCTAGTCCTCCACAAGTATATTCATAGGTGGAACATCCTGTGAAGGGGCTATCTGCTCACTAGAACCAATGATTTATTTACCCTTATCCTGAGGTGCTACCCTAGGAAGTAGAACTTTGCCACTGTGCAGGTTGACTTTAGTGACTTCTTGGAATGATGAACTTATGGAGAGGTCTACCTTCTCATTATGTATACATATAGCTTTTTCTATGGGATTCTCAAAGTCGGTTGACTCTAAGTCAATCTCAAGAGGTGAACTCGATTAATTCAAAAAAGGAAATTTTGATTCTAAATTAGAAGAGAGGTGATCAGAATGACTAAAGCTATTATTATTTTCTAGACTTGGAGAGTTTTTAATAGGAATAAAATTAAGAGTATCAGAAGTGGACAAGATGTAAGTAAAATCTATTTTCTTCATTGAATTCTTTTTGGGTGATGGTACATGATAGAAATCCAACAAAGTAAGCAGATTAAGGGATTTAATACCCTTTGTCTGTTGATACAACGCTCCTGCTGGTAGAATAGGAGCTAGTAGAAGAAGTAGCTATAATGGTAGATGGAGTGTTGGACTCAGACAGTGATTGCACTACTGAATTATCCGGAGTAAGGATGATAAGCTGCTGCTAGGCTGTCACCTTCTTCAAGTTATCTTTGGCAACTTGCAAATCTTCCTTGATGTTAGAGGCTTGAGTTGCCTTAGGAACATGTAAAGAGAGTTTCTTGATCTTAGAAATAATTTTTTTAGAGGTTCGGGATAAGGCAATATCCCAACCTTCTTTCATTTTAAGAGGATCGCAAGTATCCCCAAGTATTACCCTAATAGAACTGGATGGATGTTCTAATAAGTATTCCTTGGGGATAACTACAGTGCTTGACTTATATCTATGCTCAAGCAAGTCTTTAAAATTAATACAATCCTTTAATACATGGCTAATCATGTGGTGGTAAGGGCAATAGTTTGGATCATCACTCTTGCCCACTTCCTCCAGCCTCTTAGGCTCTAGTAACTGAAAGTTATGTTTCTTTAAGAGATTCTTAAAGATTTTTCTAATTACCTCCCTCTTGAATGAATATGAATTATTCAATCTATCGGTAAGAGTAGGTGCGTAATAACTACCTGGTGATGGGCATGAGTACCGCTCTTAGGTAGACTGCTGAGGTGGTTGGAATGCCCATTATTATAGTTGGTATGATGGCCGATATGGTGGTTGAGGAGGTGACAAAAGAGGCTATTAAGCTCAGCATCTCTCATACTGGACTCTGGCTGGCTGCTTTCCTCTATCCACTAACACAACTATCCCTAGCTTTATCTTGAATATCGTCTATGGCTTGGGTCGAGATGATTGGTCGGGAAAGGGAAACTGTTTGGCTTCCTCTTGTAGGCTAGCCGCCTTGTTGATTGGTTTCTTGAATAATTTGATGGTAAAGCCCTTAAGTATGAAGGCGACCAGACCATGGATATTTTTAAGAAGAATCTCGATGGCGTGCTATTCGGACAGCTATGGCTCACATTTCATGCTCCAGTTGCACCACCTGAGAATATAATAAACAAGAGACTATAGTCACTCTTTGTTGAGCTCCGACAAATCTCTTGATGAAGAGATTCTCCAACTCCCAAAAAGTCATCACCAAACCGTTCGGTGGTTCGACATACCAATCAAATGCAACTCCTGCTAGGCCACTGACAAAAAGTCTGAATAAGCATGTGTCACTACCACCAGCGTTGCAACAGTCGGCCCTAAAGTGTGTAATATGTTGATGCGGGTTCCCACTGCCATCAAAGATCTTGAAGCAAGGCGGCACAAAACCCTTGGGGTATTGAACTACATCGAAGTCCTCCGGGTATGGTCTACCCTTTGAAATGGATGAGCCCCCCTGGCTTGCACTATCGCTTACATCACCTGTTGCTCTACCATAAGCTTGATATCATTTTCATGCATGGAGATGTCATCTGTAACCTTCTTATGCAAGCTACCAACATCATCCTTTACAGGAGTGCACCTAGGATGGTCTAAGGTATGTACCAACTCTGGCTGGTCAGCTACTGTAGAAGAAGGCTGTGAAACTGGGGTTGAGGTCTACAATGCTAAAATTACTGCCATCAACTCCTCTACTTTCTTCTATATCCTGTTAATATGATCATCCTTTTTCTTGAGCTAGTAGAGGAGATGCTGAGTCGAGTGGGAAGTGTCACCTTCCTCAAGCATGACACCTTCCTGACTATGTTGATCCTGCTGTAAGGACCCCTGTGTATCAACCATGTGGATCTCAACTGTGTCATCCAACATGCCATCCTCGTTAGGATCAAAGTAGACTCTATCCTCCTCCTGATCTGAATAGTCTCTCCTTAGAATTTGTCTCTTCTCGACAAAGTAGTTCTCTAATATGTCATCTAGTGATCGATCTACTATGGCTGGTTGGACCAGCATGAACACTCACTAACGACTGACCATAGGACTATGCTACTTTGACTCTATGCACTAGAGGCTGCCTATTGATAAGACTTCCTCACTAGAAGGATCAACTATCATGGGGACTATATCCTTGTCCCCTCCCCTCTTTCCTTCTATCTGCGATGGAGGTGGTGCGACCATGACACTCTTGAGTCGCCACTCCTTCCTAACCATAGCTGAGAGAGGGGATCAAGTAGGGGAGCTTGATATCACCTCAACAGGTGGAATGGATAGAGTGAGATCCTTAGGTCGTAGTCAGATCACCAGTGAGGATGTCTTTCCCCAAATAGGGGCTTCTGAAGCTTAGCGGGGGTGATAGATGCTGTAAGCTAAATGGGTGATGGTTGATGGTGAGTGAAGCTGTGTGATGGCAACACTGACTACCTATGAGTTGAAGATCTCCTCCTACATCATATTGTGCCCTTGAGAACAATGTTGCTTGAATGATTGACCCTGACAGGGTGACGATCAGGGAAATCTATCAGGGAAGATGCCCCAACTGCCTGTTGTACCTCCATCTCTATCTCTTTCTTGCTTGGGATGATACTCGAGCCTTGATGAATCTCTCCCTATAGATCTGTTCACTGATGCTCCTAGGAATCATTGACCTCAAGTCAAATAATGCTCTAGACTCTGAGCGCCCATAGGCTCCGCCCACTTTTCAAAGAATAGTCCTAAGACCAGCATAGAGCCTCTTACGCTCCCTAGCCGGTACCTCAAAGTGTGCTGGTGGTGGAAGTGATGTGACGATCCTCTTACATTGTATGTCAAATGGGGGTTCAAATATTTCTTGATTTTGTGTGTGATTTTTTGCTTTTGAAAAGAGGAAAACTCCAACTCTAGCACATATGGAATATACCACGTGGAGTTTCAACTTTATGTCATGATTTTGTTTGAAAATAGAATTTTCATTCAACAAATTTGGGTATGTTGAATGGAGATAGCTATTTTTAAATAGTGCTTTTGAAAAAAGGGATTTTAAAGTTATTGATTTTGATTTTGAAAAGAACCTCCATGTAACAATGGTAGGAATTGTTAAATGTGGTTTAATTATTTTTATGCTTTTTGAAAACTTCTCATTAATTTTGTGCAAATCTTTTATTATGTGAATTTTAAAAAGTGCTTTTTGAAAAAATGCCATTTTGCAAAAGATATTATTTTCTTAAGTATAAAATGAACCCTGCCTCACCAAGCTAGTGGTAAAGAGGTTCTAAATTTTTAGTCATCTCCTTTCATTAATTAGTTTTATCTTCATAAATAGGGGTTTCAAGACCTACTTGGATTGAGGTACTAAAACCTAAAGGATGTTGGCAAGCTTTGCTTAAGGATGAAACAAGTTAAGTGCCAATGGAAAGAAAGATAATCACAGGCTTTATATAAAATATAAGTCCACTATCGATGCTTGGAGATAACAATTGTCTACTAGAGATGGAGAGAGGAACCCTCCTTAGTAGAGTCACTAGAAAAATCTGTGGTGTTTATTTTTGAGATGTGTATGGGGGACACCACGTAGATCTGAGGGGGTACTTATTGAAGTGATCAGGTATGACATTGGGGTATGATATACTGTCTTGAAAGATAGAGACATCACCCTTCAATGGACCTAATCACTTAATAAAGACTCCTAAGGCATGATGGGTCTTCAAATATACTAGAGATTTTTCTCCTACTTTACATGGATGAATAAAGAAGGGCTTATATTAAACCAGGTTCTAAAATTTCGTATGAGAGCAAGCCCCCATAGTTAATTACATCCTGAGAAAGGTGAGTTCCATAAGAATACTCTTGATTAAAGTAAGCAATTATTGTCTCCAAAGATTTTAATGATAAGACTATTAATAAATTGGCTATGTTTAGAAAATCAAATAGGATAGATCAAATGGAGAAGACTTATTTTGGAAGTCAAAGAAGATGAGCAGGGAATGCTCATGATACTAGGAAGCCTAGTGAACATTTCAATATATCTTATGATTGGGCTTTACATATTTGAAATTGAAGAAAATTATGTGTTTAAGGTGAAATTTTATTAGATTATTAGGGCTTATAATCCACCAACACAAGGTTATGGAAATGTCTACGAGGTCAGGATTTATGATAGTAGCCCAAAGAAAATAACAACCTCAGATCCTAGATCTAAGGACCTTTGGCATAAGCCAAAGCATGACCTAAGTCTAAGTGAAGATGGGAATGTGATTGACCTCCACATGAGAGAGTAAATCACCTGACTGTTGGACTTATAATCGCCTAGAGTGGTAGTGAGCTAACTCCTTCTATGCTTTAAATCCATGTAAGCAAGTCATATGATTTTGCAAGATAGTTGAGTTGTTATTATTTTAGAAAGAGACCAAAGTTCTTAAACCTACTCCCTAAGTGATTAGAGTATCAGTGGTATGAATAATGACGTAATCTACAGAGGAGTCCCTTAAAGGCATTTTTCATATGTCTAAATGCATGATGAAAGTGGATTATGGGCTAAATTAGTGATAAATAGGTGTTTTCCACCATATAGGAGACCCCCAAAGATTAAGTCTTCCCCTGTCATGCAATGATGGAAACATTTTCTTAATAAGAGTGAAGCACTATGAATGCATGATATTAAACATACAACATTTAGCTAAAGGGTTGCTAAATCTTTTAATTATCTTGATTTAATTCTTAGGCTTTATGTGAGATTATGAATTATTTAAAACTTTAGTTATAAGTTATAGTCAGGGTAGAAAAATTAATTTTTCCCTGAGTGCATAATCACATCCAGGCCATACAAAAAATATCAATCATAAAGAAACTATAAAAAGGAATGTCATTTATAATACACAAGCTAAACATAAGATCAAACATTTTATAACTGTCACAAAAGAATAACAGATCGGTGCGGTCGGGTACCGCCGTATAGCCTAAAAAGAGAAATTGGGTTGTCGAGCTCCACCCTTATACAACCCAGAATATGTAAAAATAATTATAATTTATAAATGAATAAGTGCTATGGGTGGTCTTCTTTTCTTCATTCTTCATGGCTTCACTTCTTTCCTCCTTTGGTTTGGTAAGCTTCAAGGCATCATATGGCACCCAGGACAAAGTCTTCTAGCCAATGCTCATCCTTATTCCCCATAATACTAATCCTAATTCTTAATGCAAAATTACATTAAAAATAGAAAAAGTAAATCTAACTACATCTACAAAATAAGTGTTAGCTAAACACACCATACAACCTAAGCAGTTATATGTATAATTTAGACTTAGCACCCTACACATGGGTGACCAAGCCCACCTGTCTTAATTTAGATTTTACTTAAGGGTTAAACAACCAAAGAATTTATATTTCTTTTAAGCACCTTTTAAGCATGAACCCCTGTAGAAAACATGATTAGGCTAACCATAGCCTAACATCTATTTTATGAAACATACACCATAACATCTACTCTAAAATAATACATCATAAAACCAAACATACATCATACCATGCAACACCCTAACATAAGGCTAGAAATGGTGACTTAGTTCTAATATGTGTGTATTAAGGCTTGTGTGGTATGTCATAACTAGGTATTAAGATAATGATTTTCTAAATGTGAAAGGATGTTTAATCATAAGATGTTGATTTCACTTTAAGTGGTTTAATTGATTTAAGAGTTTTACTTAGTATTTTTTTTATTTCATATGATTACACTTAGCAATTAAGTGTTACAAAGAGAAGGAAAATAAAGGATTGCTCTCTTTCATTCCTACTTTAAGTCATTTCAAAAGTATGTTAATTAACAAGTTCTCTTTAGTGAATGGCTTATTATATTAACAAGTTCTCTTTAGTGAATGGCTTATTATATGTTTCAAATTAATCTTAAGTTTAGGTTCATTTTAAATAATCATATTCAATATGAAAGGCATCTTAAGATTAATTTGATTGAATTACTATCACATGACACATGTCCAACCACTCCTTTCCATCATATATGACATGCATATGATATTAAATCCTAAGTATACCTACACATACAACATGTTCCTTTTAACACACTTTAAATGAAAGATGCATGTGTGTATTTTATAGAAAATAGGATTTTCATTCATTAGCTAAATACACATCCAAGCGTATAAAAGTTTTAAGCAAGTACTTCACCATTGTTAATTAGGGGAGTGAGGTAAAGATCTCTTTGGAACTACTTAAAATCACACGTCCCCAAAATGTCCAGACTAGATATACCCACTATCCTTGAATAGACATAAATGTACAAGTGACTATAAGAATGAAAAATCATACAAAAGTTGTATTTTCTTTAATTGAATTATTTATACATGTAAGCTAAAGTTTAAAAATGAGATTTTCATTCATTAGCTAAATGCACATACAAGTGCATAAAAATTTTAAGCAAGTACTTCACCATTGTTAACTAGGGGAGTGAGGTAAAGACCTCCTTGGGATTACTTCAAGCCTTGCATCCCCAGAATGTTTAGACTAGATATACCTACTATTTTTGAATACACATGAATGTACATGTGACTATAAGAATGGAAAATCATGCAAAAGTTGTATTTCTTTCAATTCAATTAGTTATATATATGAGCTAAAGTTTTATATAAATTTTAACATAAAAATACATAGGAATGAATTCAAATAAATGTTGTGTCCTTTCAAATGGACTATACACTTGTTAACATTCAAACTTTATGTAAATCCATATAGATTAAAGAAAGAGAACTCTATATCACATGTTCTAAGTCATGGACACATGCAAGCTTATAGATATCTATAACTTATCACTCCAAATATTATAATTGACTTGTAAATTTTTTGAAAATAACTTTGATTTAATAATGATAATAGCTACACATATTCATAGGTTAATCAACACATGCAAGCTTGACATAAATAAAATTCATTTAAATTTTAACATTTTGAAAACATGAATGCATGAGACCACATGACACACATCACTTAATATGATTGGAAAGGAATAATAAGGCATAAGACACATATTTCATTCAATCAAACTAATTTCTAAGGACAATCATATCAAATAAAAACATTTAAAATAAACCAAAGCTTCTTAATGTCATTTTTAATTTGATGTTCAATTTGATTTAAGGAAAGAGAGAAAGAGGGAAAGAGGGGGTTGCTAGTCCTAATCCCATCCCAATTTTATAAGTTAATTTGATTTAATGAAAAGGTAGTTAGGTTGATTTTATGAATTAATTAGGTTAAGGAATGAATTAAATCAATTAATTAACCCTTACCTATGTTACCTTAAAATAATTATCCAAATAATTATGAACCAATGTAATATGCAAATGAATTGAAAAATAAATTAGCAATGATCCTATGAAATGAAAGGGCCTAATACAATTGGCTCACAATTAATAGTTAATTAAGCTTTAAGAAACTACTTAATTACTTTTATGATTTTCTCACACATATGGACAAATCATAATTTTATTAAATCTCTTTAGACTATTGAACACTTAAAGACCTACCCATGAATTAATTAGATTCATATGTATTTTAAAAATTAATTAAACAAATTAAGTAATTAATTAATCCATTAATCTTTAATCAATTTTCTTGAAAAAGTGAAGGAAACTTAGGAAAAAGATTAAGATAGAAACCCTAATCCACTTCCTTAAGTCTCTTCATTGTTAAACAATGATAGATGACCCAATTAATTAAGCAAGTTACTGTTCATAAGCTTAATTATTACTTAATTAAATTAATAGGGTAATTAGGGCTTAATCAATTAATTTTCATAATTAATAAACTAATAAATCCCAAGAAAAATAAGAGAGGCAGAGGTCATCAACCCAAACAGTCTCAAAAAAATTAAAGCTAATTAGTTAATTAATTAAGGAGTAATTAAGGTAATTAACTTTTCAATTTTAAGCCCAAATTATTATTCAAAATCAATTAAGGATAATTTTAATAGATTCCTCTCTGAAATATCTGTAAAATGAGCCTTGTTTGTTTTTTTTGAGTTTTTCTACAATTAGTTAGAAATTATGGAAGTTTTAGCCTTAAAAAACTATTAAATTAGACTTAATTAAGCCTTAATCTCATCGATGCCATGTGACGCGCTTTCCACATGGTGTCATTAGTCACATCTACTTCAACTAGCGGGATGCGGTGTGATCATCCAATCTCGGTCGGACGGCCGGTCAAACTCATGGTTAATGACAATTCGAATCAATGGATCAAGCGTGATCTGATCAGAGTCATCCGTTCCAATTAGGTGGAATGGATGGCCCGTGATCTCTCTTCCTACAAGCGACGAATGAAAGAGCCTGTCTACCATGGATCACTCAATCCAAGCTTGCCCGCACTTAGATTCATTCCAAAACCACCCCACACCTTTGCGGGAGGGATCCATAAAGATCCCATGGCTAGGATCGGCTCACATGCAACTTTTCCTCACAAAGCTCCAACACATTTTCTCCCTAGAGCTCGGTTTGAAGCAATTACCTCACCGGAGCTAAGACTGACGGTTCACATGCTTGAGGAAGCTTCGTCTAGTAGAGACAAAGTCTTATTGAGAAGCAATTGGATTAGTTCCACTCAAGTTGCTCGGAAGGCAAATGATCGAGCTTTGGACATTCAGCTTTGGTCGAAGTCCATCCTTTGATGGCATTAGAGCTTTTGAAATGACTTGGGTGGCTTCGACGATGTGTGTGAAAGGTGCGTGTAAAAGCAATTGAGTTTTGGTAGAGAAATGAGAGGATGTGAGCTCCCCTATTTCAGTTTCGCACGAGAAGAGGAAATCCGAAGTGGGGAAGGCTTGGAAATGCTCTGGGGAGTGTTGGGGAGTTTTGAAAATGCTTGGGAGGCTCTCACAAAATGAATTGCCTGAATTCCCATGAGAATTGAGAGGGTATACCCCTCAATCGACTAAGGTGGATAAACGAGATTGCCTCCTATTTTTTGGCTAGCTAGCTGTCGTTGGAGTGCCGGAGTTGTCCCCTTCAAGTCCACATGGCTCTGTTTGAGTGGAGGAATGCATAAGAGGTGGCTCAATGCTTGATGTGGGCAGATGGCTTCTCCCTTGTGATTTGGGAGGGAGGTGAGTTAGCTTACCTCTTTTTGGTCCATGGCAAGCCTAGCCCACTTATGGTTGGCTAGGTGGCTTAGGTGTTACCCCATTTGGGTGCTTGATGGTTGCCAAGGATGAGAGGAGAGTGGACTTTTGCAATGTTGACAAAATTCCACATGGGGAGGCATAACCAAGAAGGATTTGCCTTGGGTTTGGCTCCAATTAGGTTAGGGCTAGTTTTGGGCTGACCTAGGATGGTTTGGGTCGGGTTAGGTCAGGTTGCAAAGTCCCATGGGTTGATTTTATGAGGTTTGGCTTAATTTTTTTCAAATGGGTCAATTTGGGTCATGTTGGGTTAAGTTGACCAATTGGTTAAATTAGATCAAACCAATGCTTGGGTTAGGTTCAAATAATGAATTGAAGTATTTTAGTTTAAGTAGTTTCAATCAATTTGGCTTAGGTTTGATTTTGACTCACTTGGATTCATATAGGTCAAATGGGTCAAGTTGACCAATTTGATCAAATTGACCAAATTGTGTCAGGTTAGGTGTTGGTTCAAGTTCAATTTGTTAATTAAAAGTGATTATAGATTTTAGTTTGGTTTAATTTGGGTTTAATTTGGATTTTTGCCAATTTGATCCTTTAGGTCAATTTGGGCTAAGTTGATCAATTAAGCTAGGTTGGGTCCAATTGATCAAATTAGGTTTAATTATGGCTTTGGTGAAGTTCAATAATGAAGTTGGAATGAAATTGAGTAATTGGTTGCAATTAATTTGGGTTGGGTCATGATTTGACCCATTTTGGCCTTTTAGGCCAATTTAGGTCAACTTGGATCAAATGATAAATTGAACTTGGATTGGCTCAATTGAGGGTCAAGTTATGTTCAATCATTAATTATGAGTTGATGTGAATCAAGGGTTTCAATCAATTTGGTGTAGGATGAGTTTGGGCTAGTTTGGGTTTCATATGGGTTAAGGGTTGACTTGGTCAAATGGCCAAGTTGCCTTGGTTTGACCCAATTTAAGGCAATTGATCATCCTAGGGTGATCAATGATCATGGTATGAGATTTGGATGAGCTTGGTTCAATCCAATTTATGTTGGATTAGAACTTAGTTCATATGGGTTCTTAAGGCCACTTTGGGTCAAGTGGACCTAAATAGGTCAATCAGCTTGATTTTGATTTGATTAAGGTTTAGTTGGATTTATATATGAGCCTAGGATTGAAATATAAATCCAACTACAATCAATTTGGGCTATGATAGGTTTTGGTTCATTTTGAAATTTCAAGTCAAAAGGGATAAGTTGGGCTTGACTTGGATTGATTTTAATTTGGATTGATGATTGTAGGTTTCATTTATATTTGGATGGATGATTGAAGGAATGATTGATTCAAGAGAAAATCTATTGGTTTTGACTTGATTTGGATGTGTTTTGGCCAAGTTCAAGGAATTAGCTTAAATGACTTAAAATTAGGTTTTGATTTGATTTTTGGATTTAGTTTTGCTATTTAAATTTAGATTTCATTTATATTTGTGAATATAAATGAAGATATAAATGACTTATGAGAAAATCACTTGAGTTTGGAGTGATTTGGAAACAAATTTGACTAAACTCATGGAGGTAGGTCAAAAGGGCTTAGAAGGAAACCGATTTAGTTTGATTTGATTTTGATAATTGGGATGTGAGTTTTATTTATATTTGTGAATATAAATGATAGAATAATTGATTTATAAAGAAATCAATTGATTTTGGATTGATTTGGGTTGAAATCTGGTTAAGCTCTTGGAGGTAGGTCCATATGGCTTAAGAAGGGTCCTAGCTTGATTTGATTTAGTTTGATTTGGTTTTGGTTATTTGAATTTATATTTCATTTATATTTGTGAATATAAATGAAGATATAAATGACTCATGAGAAAATCACTTGAGTTTGAAATGATTTGGAGCCAAATTTGGCTAAGCCTATGCAAGTGGATCATATGGCTTAAGGAGGATTTTGGAGCTTATGTTCGATTTTGGGTTTCAATCATTTGGAATCGAGCTTGGACTTGATTTTAATAAATGATTGAGGGATTGAATTGATCTTAGAGAAAAGCAAATGAATTTGGATTGATTTGAATTTGATTAAGGCTAAATCTATAAGATAAAATCATTGGGCTTAGCAAAGATTTTGATTTTGGATTTGATTAAGAGATTGATTGTGATTTTTTTTTTCTAAAAATTTGATTTGGATTTGGTATGAATTTGGGGTTTGATTTGAGAAGAAAAATATGAATTGAGTTGAGGCCACAGGATGAGCAAGTCTCTCTAAATCTCTAAGGCATAACCTACCCCTATGACTAATCCTTCTAAGTCTCTAAGCTTATGTTAAGTGTTCACCTAATCACTAGAAGTGTCTTAAGACTAAGAAACTCTTAGTGTCTATAAGAATCCTAGATCTATGATGAGGAGATTGAGAATTTAGTCCAAAAATGAGTCAACACAAAAGTAAAGAGAAGCTCTTTCATGACATTGACAAATTGCTAATCTTTATAAAAAAGACAATCTAAAAAATAAGAAGTATGGAAATGAATACTTATATTCTTCTATAGAAATTAATAATTTATGAAGATAAGCTCATCAAATCCTAAAAAAAAATATCATAAAATATTACTTTTTGGTGGACTGGAATCTTGAGATTAATCATTGCTCAAGTGAAACAAAATAAATCATACTATCAAGAAGTAAATAGATTTAAAAAATACGGAGCCTGAAGAAAAAAGAAATCATTTCTCCTTATTTAATAATACATCATTTCATTAGTATAGCATTCCAGCAACTTAAAGAAATTAAGCAATAAAATAACCTAATCTGATCAATAAGAAAGATGTGAGCTAGGCTGTGGTTTTGGCCGAATGACAACTCCTCAAATACCAGGCCAAAGGGCTGCACTTGTAGCAAGGGCGAATGACTAAGGGGCTACGATTGAAGATAAGGGTGATACCACATTCGACGACTGAAGAAAGAGGGCTCTTGAAGATAACCTAAAATCGAAGGGTTGATGCAAATAATGACAGAGTGAGCGGCATCGAGCAGTGTACTGATGTCGCGAGGAATGGCCGAGAGAGCGGGGTCAAGCAGTCTCCCAATGTCATGAGGAATGGCTGTAGGGAGCAAAGTCGTGGACTATGTTGATGTCGTGAAGATCAGCCTTCGTGTATTCCAAATTCACTGATTGGGTTGTTTGTTTTTCTGCATTTGAAATATAATGTAAAAATAATATAATATAAAATAAATTTAATATAAAAAGATTACTTTACAGTTATTTGATTGAGAGTTTTATAAATTCATGATTTTATTTTTTTTTGTTTGGTTATAAAAAATGTAATGTAAAGTAATCTGATGATTTTGATGTCCAGCGACGGTGACCGTGGTTGGCGGTGGCCGATGAATTTGGCGGCGGCGGTTGGCCGGCGGGGCGATGCGGCGGTGGCGTCACTATATTATAGGTATATTGAAATTTGCCCTTATGGCAATCTGGAAAATAATATTTCTAATATATTTGAAATACATTACATTATATTAAAAATTTATTTTACTTGCAACCAAATACTCAAAAATTAAAATACATGTATTTAAATGTATTCCAAATATACACAATCAAATAGCCCCTGAAGGGATTTGGAAGTCACCGTAAAACTCCCCTATAAGGTATTTCAAAGAGCACTATTAAATACATTGCATTTATTTTGCTTTGTACCAAACAACGCCAGAATTTAAACAACTGCAAAGTAAATGCAGTACCCTTACTCTACATCATTCTAAACAGCTCCTGCATTTCTTTTATATAACAATTCTTTTTTCAAGCATCTAAACAGTCCTTAATATTGCACTCTTTATATTGAAGAGTAGTACTCCAAAACATTTACTTATAATATAATTTGGTTATGATTGGTAGATCTTTTGTGATTATTTAGTTGAAACTCATTATAATAATTAAAAAAATTAGAAGTTATAAATTTGTTATAAAAATATTTAAATTACATATTTTATTAAGTTTAATATTTAAATATAATTATTTAATATATTTAAATAATTTAATATAATTATAATTATAGTTATATTTTTAAAATGTATAAGATTTCTTATAAAATATTTAAATTACATAATTTGTTAATTTGAACAATAAAAGATAATTACATAATATATTTAAATAATTTAGTATAATTATTAATTGAATCAACCAGTTCAATAGCGATTCACTAGTTGAACCAATCGGCCCAATCCAGTTTTTAAAACATTGAATTTTTTTAATTAATTGAGCCAAAAATCTAATGTTTCTTCAAGATTGTAGATAACGGAAACAAACTAAAGGTATTTTGCCCGCCTAATAGTTCAAAAGAAAATTATGTTTTTTTATGGTTAAGATATGTCCATTAATTTATACATTTTTGGCCTCCAAAAAAAAAAAAAAAGAAAATTCTTGTTGCTCACTCTTGTACTCTATCACTCTCATAAAATTTCATAAGTTTCATAATAAATGAAATTGTCACAATTTAAATGATTATTATGCGATCGTATTTAAATCAAGTTGAAGTCCACTAAAGTCATGATTTTGCACTCTCATCCCTAGTTCATTCATTGCTGACTTGAGTCACCCACTCCCTCTCCTCTCACCCCATAAAAGTTTTTATTAATTTCATTTATGCTAATATGAATTCATTGAAAGAAATATACTATGGGATTTTTTATCCTATTTAGCGTGTGGCATAAAAAATCCTTTGCTAACTTTGAAGGATTTTAAGCATATTAAATTTATGAATAAAAAAATTGGTGGCAATACTCCTCATGCTAAGAACTTTGAAAACGTTCAAATTTGTATATTTTATTACAGTTTACTGTGTTTGTCAAATATTAGACTCTTGTTTAATTGATTTAATCATCAAATTGGCATGCTATTAGATGTTTACTTATCAAATCTTATATAATAATATTCTGATATGTCTTTTTCTCTCTCTTCTCACTTCACATACCTCACTTTTTCACCCTTTTTTGTTGTCAAAATTGAATTTACTTTTAAATATCTGCACAGATTCATCTATAAGTACTTAAGGTGCACTAGTCTTAATTTCTTAGATATTATTACTCCCACATGGACCTTTCCTATTAACTAGTTCAACTTTTTGTCTTCAATAATAAGCTTAAGAATATTAAATTTATACTTCTTGTATATCCAAGTTATACTTGGCTCACTAAACCCATCATAGAGCTCAACTTATGCCAAGTCACAACCCATCTAGAGCCGAAGGATCAAGCTAGCTTAAGTGTAGCTTCTAACAAGAAACTCAACATTTCACCAAAAGCGGTCATCATAACTCACTAAGTGAACCTGTTGAAGTATCTAGCAGAGGTATTAAATTGGGAACTCACCAACTACTCGCCCAAGGTGTAACTCGACAGGGGATCACCTAGTCCACTCTCCATTTAATTAGAATATATCATTTACCTCTTTCTATAAGAAATTTTATAATTTTAAGGATTATAAACCCTACATCATTATAGATCTACACCTTAAAATTTATTTATCTAGTACTCTTTATTTTTTCCTCATATTTTGGGATCATGATGATCCCTATAGATGATATAATTTCATAATAATTAACAAAGAGTCTCACTATTAAGATGGGTTGAACCATCAAAGCTAACTGATTTTGAATTTAATAACACGAGATAATGAATCTATAAAAAATTTAGCTATTAATTGCCCTTACCTAAGTAGCACTCTTATGGCATACCCAAGATACATTTGGATCACTTAGCTAGTCACAGAGCTCAATCCAAAAAGAGTCACAACTTACCTAATAATTAAGGAGGTAGACTAGATTAGGTGTAGAAATTGAGAAAGAACTATCACCTCAATAAGAGGGCTCACCATAATTCTCCAGGCAAGCTTGCTACATGCTAGATGTGCTCAACTAAGGAACTCACTAGTCATTTGCCCAAGGTACAACTTAGCCTAGGATCACCCACTACACTCATCCCTACTATAAATCCAATAAGTCTTGCCAAATGGAAGGCCATGCTAAGAGATGGTTGCCTTCAATGCAATACCAAATAATTGCACACATGTCTAAATCAAAGTAGTCTACTATTTTTGTTATTTAAGGTGTAGTCATTCTTATAGCTCTCTAACCCTATAAATATGGGATCAAGATACATGATAAGGACTTCTACTTTTTGGGATCTTTTGTTTGAGATTTTTACACATAGTGTTACTTTTACAAGAGACAAACTTCTACTATGCCATTTAAGCTATAATTATATATATATATATATATATATATTCTTCTTAAGATATAATACAATATTTTTTTAGATTCTTCTTTACTCTCTCCAATATATTTACTTAGGAGCTATACACCTCTCTCTCTCTCTCTCTCTCTCTCTCTCTCTCCTCTCCCTCTCTATCTCCCTCTCTCTTTTATCTTAGCCTCATCAAACTAGTCTTTAAGTAGGGTCTGGTGTCTTTCATGAATAAAATAAAATCTAATACTATGAAAGGTGCTTTGAGCATGAACTTGATGCCACGAACAGAAAGCTAAGAACAATGAGAAACTAAATAATCAACTAAAGATAACTTTATTAATAAAGAACAATAATAAGACTAGCACTATGCCACCCATCAAGATTTTAAAAAAATGGAGAAAAAAATTACATGCCCTATTTAAAGAGCCATTAAGCTAGTTAATAAGGAGCGCCCCATAGATGAGAACATGAAGGATCGTTATATTCTACTAATCATTGAGTATGACCTAACACTAAGGCATTGATTTCAGTAACTAGCCTAGATGATACACTATTTCATACCAGTGATAAAGAAATTTTACCTCCAAAGTGATAAAGCAATCTAGAATTAAATAATGCATTCTCTAGATAAAATTGCCAAGACATTGCTACCCTTGATATTAAAAAATCATTCACTTAGAGTCTTATGTAAGAAAAACTAACTTGGTGTACCATGTTTATAGCTTTGATCATCAACCTCATTATTAGACCTTGATGATGTGCTAAAATGCCATATCTTTTTTACAAGCTTCTAAGAGTCACGTTTAAGGCTAATTTCTTATCACCTTGTTGATGTTATTAGTTACTTTGTCAAGTTCAAGTAGATGTTTATTACTTAAATTCGTTAGCACATATAGACCACTAAAGATATTGCAATCACTATTACAAACATGCCAAAACTAAGGTGAGCCTTTGTGAGAGTTCATCATGTGTTCTAAAGAAAGATGTTGGAAGTGAAAGACTTGGATCCCACATTCACACATTCACACAAGATATTCTTACCCAAAGCTTAAGAGAAGTACCATTCAGATATACCCTTGGCATGTAACAATGCCACAAGATGTTAGCTTAGTTGCTAAAACTCACCAATAACCATGTCAATATAGAGGAGTATACTAAAGTTGTTCAATCATCTTGTACAATTTGATAATAAAGATTTCCTTAGAGTTAAGATTGCCTACCACTTACTTGACATGTTAGAGATTGTTTGCGAGCATGAAAGAAAAATAGTAAGTCACATATATCTGACAACTATTCTCACCATTGAGGGTACAGGCTCAAACAAGGTTACTCAAACAAGGTTGATGCTAAGAGAAAGAACACTAGCTCCCCATTATGAAGCACTACAACCTACACACCCTTATAAGAACAAGTACTAGCCATAGCTTCACATTTCTGCAATCATGCCATTATATGTTTTTATGGCCATGGTAGTTGATGTCATACAATATAAAGACTACATCAAGAATCCTACTCTCTTGAAGGTAAACACCCATGCTAGAGAACCATCATGATATTGTGCTTACCACCAAGACCATGGGAAAAATAATAAGAAGTATCGATACCTCAAAATCTTGGTTAAAGAGGTCATCAAAGTAGAAAGACTTATGAAATTCATACAAACAAATATTAGATGGTAAACATAAAAGGTTCTAGAAGAAGATCAGGGCAATGAGCTCTTACTTGCTAAATCCATCGACATTGTAGAGGTGGCACTAGCGATCTTTGTAAGATATAGTGCTAAGTTTTAAAGGTAACTAATAAATATGATTTAGTTTGTGATAGAGGAAGAATCTACTTAGACAATTGAAGAGCAAGGTCTGAGTTCATGTCCCTCCTTTTGCTATAGAGGGCGATAATATAGTAGGTGGAAGGAAGAAATAATGATGAGAGAATAGGAACCCAAAAAATCTTTCTTTACTAAAAAAAGGAGAAACTCCCAAAAAGGAAAATAAGAAAATACACCTCTCTCCTTTTATTTTTTTGTTCTAAGATGCTTTACATGTAGTCCACACAACTATCAGTAGAATAAAAAAAATCTAGCTCACCTTTAATTAATGAGTTTCACCATGATCAAATGGAGATTATCTTATACTAAAATTCTAAATTTTGTTAGGGTGGCTCATTTATCATGCCATTGACTATGAGGCCACCTATATATGGGTGAACTATTGATCTTGAGATATGATGCCAAACATTCATCGATCAGACATAGCTCCAGAGCTCCATTCTTCATGTGCTCACCTAGGAAAGTCTTTGTATTTAAGGTGGGTCATAGTGACTGGTGTCTTACTTGAACTAGTCATTTGGTTGCCTAGCTTATCGGGCATTCATGGGTATACATTTAGCTCATTGATTCATATAGTCCTTATGGAGATGATTCACAAAAAGGATTAGAGAATGAAAAAAAAATGGTTAGACATAAATGTTAAGTTGAATCTTGAGGAAGAAGTAGCCTTTTTATCATAAATGCATGTCACGTCTAGATTAGTTCCTTTCCTTTATGGGCTATAAAGGAGCACTAGTTGGGGGTTAGGATTTCTCCACCATGGATGTTTACTGGTCCTGATATCACTTGACTTTTGATGAGTTAGATCTTATTGTTAAAAGTTTATTTGCTTGGTGATGGACTCTAAGATGCTAGAGACTATGTTGACCTAGCAAAACTCTGAGCAAGCCTTTGGAAGGTGAAGAGTCCAAGAAGTCGATAGAGTTAGTGACTGTCTCTCTCATTGAAACAAACACTTTAATAACTCTCATCCAAAATGATGAAAGATGAGATGAAGTGTTTCTTTATCTCATTTGATTGGGTGGAACTTGGATGCCATGGTAAAGTCAACTTATGCCTTAGGTTTTTGGAGAGAAAGAGGCAACTCATGGTAAGCAGGTTGGCAAAAACTATCTTCATGAAAAAGGTGGTGGAAGAGTATCTCACTAATGTAGGACTCATCGTGATTCAAAGACTTGGTTATCTACTATTTATTTTTTATTTATTTTTCTGTCATTGCAGTTAATCATGATGTGTGTAGGCCTTGGAGGACAACGCGGGCACTTGTTGTCTCCAGAAGTTTTTTCATTGGATTCCCTAAGTATTTTTGAGAGATTAATTTATTTGGCCAAGAGCTAGTTGTTGGGGTATAATTTGAGTGAAGAGGAAGTCCAAATGTTATAGTGATGGCTTTCATTTTTAAGGATTATGCCTTTAACATATCACCTCATCAAGATTCCTCTATCATTATTTGATGAATTTATCTTCTGTCGTGTAGAGGAAACTTTAGCTCCACTGCTCTAGCATCCTTGATGGGCTTAAGTCATCCTCTAAGGGTGAATTTTTTGACCCTAGAAGGAGATGTTGTCGTTCCTACTCAATCGGCTATCAGGACAACTAGGTTTACCTCGACGGACATCTAGAAGATGTTGGTAAATCTTCCTTCATTAGTTCATCGTGACAATGGTGAGTCTGAAAGGAGAGTGTACCTTAGCACCGATGGGAATGTTGAAGGGCAACTGCCATTTCTCTTCTACTCTACCAATATCATTTCCTTATAGAGGAGGGTGACCTCCCTTGAATAAGGCATGGGATCATCAAGATGAGAGTTGGTTAAGCTATGGGTGAGATTGGAGGCTGAGCTATGGGCAAGACTGGAGACCTAGTTATAGTACTTGCAGATGATAGAGGCAAAGTCCCAACAAAAGTTGAAGGATGTTGAGCTAAATTTGCTTCGACACTGTGTTTAGTGCAAGTTGGCTCTCTTTGTCACAGACACCATTTTCATGTTTAATTAACTATATATATAAAGGGGACTCACTGAGGAGTGACACTCACACACCGTTATAAGATATTATTAAAGATGATGCTTGTAGAGTAATGAGTGAATTTATAATTTGATATGCTACAATAATAATAATAATAATAATAATAACCATTGCTTGAATGCCAAGTTTGATGCGAGCCTTTTGGAGGTAAGCGACAACTTTAATTATTTTTTTCATGGCGTGCACCACTTTGGGTTTCATGAGATGTTGTAATGATTTTTTCATTTAATTTACATAACGTTTGAGTTACCGAGCCCTATTTGTTGTGTTTATAAATTACCTTTCACTATGGTCAATTGAATTTTTGTCATCTTTTACCCTTCACCTTACACGAGTAAATTCTTGATGTTGGAGTCATTTTCTTATATACTCGTTCCTTCTTTGAGTTCCACATGGGTGCTTGCAAGATATGGTGATGGCATCTCTGAAGAAAGTGGTTGCTAAATTCTTGCTTGCTGAAGCTTGGGAGCTACCTGATCTGTAACTGTCAATTGCCTCATTTTTTGAGGTTACTGGCACCACAATCTAAACTTTTCAGAGTGGGTGGTCGATGAGGAGGAGCACTTTAACTCCATAAAATAGGATGAGTTGTGCATCCCTATTGATCATTTCTAGTTTGGGTTCTGCTTTCACTGCTCCATAAGTGAGTAAATATTCTTGACTTCTATGGAATGGTTCCTGTCTAGGTTCTATAGAACTTAGTGGAAAGCATCACCCCTTTGTTGATTCTATTGAGAGAGGAGGATCTACAATGGAGCCTACCTCTCTTTCACCATATCTTCACCATTAAGGGGCACCCGAATGGCACCAATCAATACTCAGTGATCTTGCTAGAGATCCACGACCTACTAAACAATGTTAGAAAGTATCAAATGAAGCTTTGCTTTGTTAAGTGCTTGGCTACCTTATTGGTGCCTATTGTTTCTATCTCATTCTTGGCGAGCAAGGTGAAGACTCTAAAGGCGAGTCCAGAGGAGAAAGAGATATTAACGAAGATGAAGGATATGTATTTGGACATCTACCACTACTTTCATTTTGGTAAAATGTAAGAGTTATTTTTTAGTAAGTGCTTCATATAGTTTCTATTATTTATAGGTGAGTAGTGTAATCTTATTTTATTACCTAATTGTAGAGGGAAATATCTTGGTCCCCCTCCCACTTGCTTTTGAGATTGTCACTTTTATGGATAAGTGTAAGGGTGCTATTGGTGAGTCGGCTCCTGCTGAAGCTATACCCATGGAGTCGACCAATGAAGCAGGGTCAAGTTCTCCTTCTAAGAAGTCCAAGAAAGGAGTAGTGATCTCTACTCTCCTCAAGCTTTTGAGTAAGAGAGGTGACAAAGGAAAGGACCAAGAGGAGTATGCCATGAACAACTTTATTGTTGATACCACAATCTAAAAAAGTGAAGTAGTTGAGCTGTGGTTAAAGATCAATTTTAGTGAGCTGGACTTTCTTCTCAAAGACCTTCCCATTGGGTAGTTGCCTCACAATGTGATGATTAGCCAAGCCATTTTGTGGTGATCAACCTCAGAGGTATGCAGTAAGTTCCTACTGAAGAAGAAAGGTCTGTCGTCAACAAAAATAGAGCTTGTGACCATAAAGAACAAGTTGGAGGCCTCTAAGGTGAGCTTACAGAGATCAAGGAGTAGGTGAAGCACTAGGAGGAGGAAAAGGAGAAAACCATCCTAGAGCTGACTAGCCTAGAAAGGACAAAGTAAGAGCTGGAGGTTAAGTTATCCCACAATATTGAGGAGTTCTAGTGAAAGAAAGCTGAGTTCACTGGCTTCCTAAGCTCTAATGAGTATAAGCTTTCTTTGCAAGAGAAGTTTATGGAAGGTGCTGACTATGTGATTGCCAAGTTAGTGAAGCATAATCTATTGGATGCTAAACTCTTAGATCTCGACAATGTACTTGCCCAATCAAAGTTAGATTCTGATGAAGGTGGCAGCAAAGGGAGCACTAATTAGCTCTTTTTTTAAAAAGAGAGTATATATATATATATATATATATATATATATATATATATATATATATATATATATATATATATATATATATATATATATATATATATGACAATTGTATACTCATTTGTAAAAATGAAACCCTATTTTTGTACTTCTTTTTTATTTTTTTTTTAAATGAGCTTGTGCAATAACTGTATTCACTTGGAGAAGTGAATACTAGTGGTAGAAGAGTTCGAAATGTTTGTTGAAATAAGGGTGAAAACTTATTTTTGTGTTTGTAAGTCAGATACTTGTTAGTATTATCAGCAACTTGGATATATCTTATGAAGCATGTTTGCCAACTATATTCAACTAGGTTGGTGTTTATAAGTGTTTGTTTGCATTTTACTCAACGAAAAGCTTTTGATCATACTCATTGTTATAGGATTTCTTGAAGGTATTAAATTCATTGCTTGTTGGGGGGAATAACATAAAGGGTTCCAAATACGGAGTGCTGGTCTTGGTGAGATACCAGCCTGATGGGGTGTTAGTCTTACACTTAAATTGCCAACTACACAAAGTGTTGTTCTTATGGAGTTGTCGAACTCGTTTGACACTGGTTTAATACTCTAGTTACCAACCACAAATAGTTGGTCTTTGAGAGTCATCAACCTCATGGGGTGTCAGTCTTACACTTTTATTTCCAATCACACAGAATGTTAGCCTTAATGAGCCATTGATATCATGGAGTGTTAGTCTTACATTCTAATTCCCAATCATGGAGTGTTAGTTTTGGTGTGTCATTAACCTCTCGGGCACAGCCTTATACGATTTTTTCCAAGCACACAAAGTGTTGGCCTTGGTGAGTCATTAGCCTCGTAGGGTGTCAGTCTAGCACTTAAATTGTCAATTGCATGAAATGTTGGCCTTATAGAGTCACCGAGCATGCCCTGTATTGGTTTGGTCATGCACTCTTTATCCCCATGATAATTTATGAAGCATTTTGCTCAAGTGTGATCATATTACTTTTGCAATTAATTCACTAAGTTTATTTCTGCCTATTTAAGGCAAGGGCAGCTTACCAAGTTTTGTACTTGGGCCAAAAGCGTTATGTCAAGTAGGCTGAGATGATACTCAACTCCGTTAGTGTTAACTTAGATTTATGAATATTTGCATGTTGACCTCACTTTTGCGTGAGGTTGGCAATTACCTCTCTAGGTCTAGGATTTGATCTAGGCAGTAAGGTTCTCCTAAGACTAAGGCACTTCTAGTGGCTATGTAGGACCAATCCTAAGCCTAGAGAACTCATAAGGCTCAACCCAAGGGTTAGACCCATACTTAAGCTAGGTATGACCCACTTACTCCAAATCCAATCCAATTTTTATAACCAAACCAATCCTTTAAACCAAAACAAATTAATTATAAATCAAACCAAATTTGAGCCAAGGCCAAATGATTTCAAACCCAATTTAGCCTAAGAAAGCTCAATTTGACCATTTGGTTAAGTTGACTTAATATGACCCATTTATGGTTCAAAAGGGCTAAACTTAAAATTAATCAAACCCATTTGAAATTTAACTCACCCAAATTATCCTAAAATCTCAATTGAACTTGATTGAACCTTGATTATAATCTAATTGAACCAAATTGAACCAATTTGATCATTGACCCAAGTTGACATGGTTTAACCCTATGGGGCTAAAATATATACAACTTGATTTAAACTAAATTGAGTCAATCTAAGCCGCATGATCATTCCAATCACTTGATTGAACATTCCAATTGATTCCAATCATCTAATTTGATCAATTGATCCACTTAGCCTAACTTGAACCCTCGCCCTCGCCCCCAAGTTAGCCTAAAAGCCTAATTTGAGCCAAAAATAAACCCAATTTCAAATTGTATCCAATCAAAACTATCCATCACTCCTAAATTAGTGATTGATCATATTCCAACCATTAATTAATTTTAGTTAACCCAATGAAGCCAATTGACTCACATAACTCAATTTGGGTCAAATTGAGTCAAATTTTAATTCATCCCAAATTAGAACAAATTAATCACTCCAATCACTTCCAAAATAATTATTGATCATGATCAATCCCCTAATTGCAAATAATTGAACCCAATTGAACCAATTTGGCCCTTTGACCCAAGTTGACATAATTTGGCCTAAAAGCCCAAATTGAGTGAAAACTTGATCCAAGCTATTTTTGATTAAATCAATGACTACAATTATTTTTAAATGGATGATCAAACACTTTCAATTTATCAATTGAAGCCAATTTGATCGACCCAACCCAATTAACCCATTTAGCCTAATTTGACCAAAAGGGTCAAATTGAATCAAAACTTAATCTAAACAAAATTGATTCAAATCAAAGCCTTCAATCATCTTCAAATGATCAATCAAACATGACTCAACCTCTTATTCAATCCAATTTAGTCAATTGGACCAAAGTGGGCAACTTAACCCATTTGGCCAATATGAATCCACATGAGCCAAATTCAAATCTAATCTAAATTAAATCAAATCAACTACACCAATAAGTTATAAATCATCATTTAAACTTAATCCAATAATTTTCAGTTGGTCAATCTAACACAACTATACTCAAATTGACCTATATAGGTCCAATTAAGTCAAAGCCAACCAAACAAAGTCTAAATCTAACCAAACTTGGCATGACTCATCCTTAGGTTTCCTTTGACTAGGCTAATTGGACCCAACCAAAGGTGAATCCAGTTCAGCCTAAACTAAATGAACCAAGCCACTTATTTGGGATAAAAATCTAAAATAAGATGGTCCAACCTCTCCCTTTGGCTTAGGAAGCTACCTTAACATTCCTTGAACTCACCCATATTGATTTGACTTAAAGCAAAGTTATTAGGCTCAACCATTGACCAAGGAGAGGCCACCCTCTCCTTGGCCAAACTATGGTTGAGCCACCAAACCTTATCTTTCTCAACACTGGCCACCAAACATCTCCAACCACTAGGGGATGTCCACCTCACCAGCCCCATGCTATTTCTAGCCACCTCTACTGCCCGACCAACTGCCATAACCTGAACTAACTTCTTTGATTGGTTCACTTGGGGAAGAGTCATCCTTTCTTAAAACTAAACACACATCTTCATCACGACCCCACACCAAATCCCTTAAGTTTTAGAGCTCTTCGAGCACCCCATTTCCTACGAGACCAAGCTCTCCCTCAGCTTAAATGTCCTTAACACCCAATCTCATCAGAACTCCCTAAATCTAAATCAACTCTTCCTACACCTTTTCATAGCTCTGATGAGTCAAAAAAATTGATAACCACTCAATTTGAATACTAGAAGGAGTCCCTAAATCAACTCTGATGAGATTCACAATGACGTTTAATCCTGAGACCAATCAATAGGGAGGCAACTCATAGCTTCATAAACAGGGCTTCATCTTTACTAGACGAAGCTACCTCAATTGTTGGGCCATCAATTTTTAGCTATAGCGAGGTAAATTTCTTCAAACTATAGAAAACTGTAAGGTTCTTGGTTTTCTGTGAAGTGATTTTGTGTTTGGGGTGAATCGAACTTTAAGATCCCCCTTAGAATTATTCCTTGATCATTTTGGAATCTTTTTATGGTCAAAATGAGTTTTGATGTGCTTGAATCAAGCGATAAGAGACCATTGTTGGAGGTTGACAATAGATCAATGGTCGTCCATTTTGGGTGATTAGAATGGTTGGCTGTGATTGATCACTATGGTGAAAATATATTCTTATACATTTCTTAACTTCATCTATCCCCACTCATTTTCAGAAAAGAAGGATAAATGAAAACATGAAATATATAAAAATATGCCTTGTTGGGACACCACGTAGATCCACAGATGTCCTTATTGAGGGTGATCGGGTATGATATTGAGGAGTGGTATCTCAAAAGATAGAAATCACCACCCTACAATGGACCTAATCATCTCAATAAGGACTCCTAAGAACAATGGGTCTGCATATGTACCAAAGATTCTTCCCCTACTTTACATGGAAAAGTAAAGCAGGGTTTATTTTAAATTGGATTCGTTAAGTTTCCTATAGGGGCAAGCCCCATAGTTAATTACATCCTAAGGGATGGGATCCCTTAGGAATACTCTTGATTAAGGTAAATGATCGTTGTCTTCAAAGATATCAATAGAAAAGGACTATTATTCGATTAGTTTATTTTTGAAGATCAAATGAGATTGATCAATGAGAGTGAGTTATTATCGAAGCCAAGTGAAAGATAAGTAGAAGATGCCCACGATGCTAGAGAACCTAGCGAGCATCTCAAACTATCCTATGATTGGGCTTTATATTTTTGAAATTGATTTAATTTATTTGAGTTGCATTTTTTTATTAGAAATTTAGGACTTATGATTCCATAACACAAGATTATGAAAATGCCTAAGAGGTGAGGAATTATGCTTATGGCCCAGAAAGAGGAGAAGCAACATCAGAACCTAAATCTAGAGATCTTTGGCGAGGGCCAAAAGCATAACTTAAATCTAAGGTAAAAAATGAGTATTTGGTTTTCCTCCACAAGAGAGGACAAACCACCCGACTGCTTGGACTTACAACCTTCTAGGGGTGGCTGCCAACTAACTCCTCATACAGTTTTCAATTTATGTAGGCAAGTCTTATGCTTTATGCAAGATAGCTAGGCTGTTATTTATTTTGAAAGAGACTAAATCCATACACTCACTCCCTAAAGAGACTAGATCATGCAAGGACATGCTTCAAATGACCTAAATCTAATGCAATTTAGATTTCATTTTATTTTCATTTTTGGACAACCATTTTGACTCAGGCTAATAGGATTCATATGTATAATGCATGAGAAATAAAGTTATTGGCCAAAATTAGCGAGAAGGGAGGAGGTGTATTTCCACCATGGCTCTCAAAGGTCAAGCTAAGTTTCTCTGGCAAAAGTGGAAGCCCTCTAATCAAGAGTGAAAATAATATGCATTTGTGCATGATGTTATAAAAGAAATACCCATCCAGCTAAGGGGTTGCTAATTCTTTTATCTTGATTTTAAACCTAAGCTTTAGGTGAAGTTATGAGCTCTTTATTTTTAGTTTTGAATTGTTAAGTTTGATAAAAAATTTATTTTTCTCTAAGAGCCTAATCTACATCCAGACCGTACCTAAAGTAAGGAAGAAACTAGGAAAAGGATGCCACTTAATGCACAAGCTAAACAAATCATCAATCAATTTATAAAGTTAATCGCAAAAGAATAAGAGGTCGTTGTGGTCAGGTACCACCGCATAAACCTGAAAACAAATTGGATAGCTAAGCTCCACCCTTATACAACCTGGATTACAAATGAATTAAATATAATTAAGCAATGAATTCATTATTATGCGGGTCTTCAAGCTTGACTTCTTCATTCTTCCTTTCTTCTTTCTTCGTCTTCTTTTCTTCTTTCTTCTTTGGTTCCTTCTTTTGGATGGTTGGAAGGTGGATGCTCCAAAGGCTTCACATGGTGCATAAGGTGAGATCTTATGACCAATGATCTTTCTAATCCCCATAACAATCATTCTAAAATCCTAATTACAAAAATTTACATGAAAAGGAAAAGTAAATCTAGTTAACACCTACAAAACAAAGGTTAGCTAAAAAAACCACCAAATCCTAAGTATGTATATTGGACTTATCACCCCACACATGGATGGCTAAGTCCATCTAGCCTATTGGATTATGTTTAGGGGTATAAGCACCTGCATAGCAAAAGTATTTGTATTTTTATTTATTATAATGCCCCTTTAGCACAATCCCCTGTAGAAAATAATGGTTAGACTAAGATCACCCTACCATTCATTTTACACACATACATCCTAACATCCAGTCTAAAATATATATCATAAAATAAAAGCAAGTATTATATCATGCACCAGCCTAACCTAAAGCTAGAAGTGGTGACTTAGCCTAATGTGTGTGCTTTGGAGGTTTGTGTGGTATCCTTATCTATGGCTTTAAGTTAGAATTTTCTAAGTGTGTTAGTGAATGTTTTGATTAAGTATTTTAATCAATCTTAATTTTAGATAAAACTCTAAACAAACCTATTCAAAGAGAAATACATTTTAAGATTAAATAAATTGAACTAAATTTAGAAAATATACATCACTTCATTTCTTTCCCAACATATATAACATGCATATGAGTGAATCCTAAGCATACCTATACATACAAATGAGAATGTTTAACACACTTTATGATGCATACTAAGTAATTCATTTAAGGAAGTTTAAAAGTTTATGATGCATGGTTTTCATTAAGTAGAAAAGGGATTTCTTATCCAATTTTCACATGCACACATGAAAGTAATAGAGCCATAAGTGAGTACAACATTATTATTAACCAGAGGTGTAAGGTACAATACCTACTTAGGGCTACTTAAAGCCTTGAAACCTCAGGGTTTTCCAGACTAATATATCATTTTTCTTAAATACAAACATGTGTATAAAAGAAATGAATGGAAAAGAAAGATTGCAAAAATTTGTATTAGTTGATTTATTTTGTTTATACAATTTATATGTGCAAGTATAAGTACCCTTTTTAAGTGATAATATATGAATGAATAGGATATGAAATTAGGCAAGTGTTAGGTTCTTTTCAAATGAACCATACATCTTACCAAATCCTTTTCAAAACTATACTAAAAGAGAAGAGAAGGAAGACCTATACTAAGCATATCTTTATATTTTCTGCACATGCAAATTTATAATTAAGATATAAGTAATACACTTTTAGTTTTGATAATTGATTCATATGTTTTGAAAGTAATTTGAATTTAATAGTGATAATAGCCACTCATATTTTTTACTTTAGCCAACACATGCAATTTGACATAAAGTAAATATTTTCTTTTTAAATTTAATTTTTGAAAAGTATGGATGCATGAAACCACATGAAATACATATTTAACATGTTGGGAAAAGAACTAAAGTAATGAAAGCATGTAAACACATTCACTTTAATTAAATCCGAAAGATAATCTTATGAAATTAGAAAGCTTAAAGTAAATCAAAGTTTATTTAGTTTGATTTTTGTTTGATTTAGAATTTGATTGAATTTTGAAAATGTAAGCTTAGTTTGTTGTTCCTGACCCATTCCCATATGTGTTTGACATTTTTGTTTAATTTTTAGATGATTAGGTTCATTTTAGATTTTAATTAGGTTAAGGTATAAATTAAGTATGTTAATTAACCCTTATATATACCACCTTAGCATAGTTAGCCAAATAGTTATGAGCCAATGAGATGACATAGAATCTCAGAAGGAATTTAAATTTATAATGCACTTAGGAAGAAAAGGGCCTAATGAAATTTGACTCATAATTAATGGTTAATTAAGCTAAGGGGTTTAACTTAAGTAATTTCAAAACACCGCTCACACATGTGAGTTGGATTTTGATTTCCTTAATTAAACTTAGGCTCTTGAATACCTAAGCATCTACCCAAAGTAGATTAATTAAGTTCTAGAAATTTTTAAGAATTTTAAGAAATTAATTAAGAGGATAATTAATGAATTAGCCTTTAATTAAGAGAGGATTAAGGAAAGAAAAGGGGGTTTAGGGAATAGCTTACGGGAAATACCCCAAAATTATTCTCTAAGCCTCCTATTCACTGGATCAAATCTTAATCAACTTCAATAAGAGATTAAAACACTAATCAAACCCTTAATTATCCTTAATTATATAAAGGGGATAATTAGGAAATGCATTTGCAATTCCCCTAATTAAGCCATCAATAAATCCCAATAAAATTAGGAGATGCAAAAGTCATCCCCCAAAACATACCCAAGAAATTTGAGATTAATCAATGGATTAATTAGGGAGTAATTAGCAAATTAAGATTTTCATTACAAGGAAAAATCAGAGAAATATATAATTCAAAACCTATTAAAACCAATTTTAGAATATTCTAGATTGAATTAACTTTCAGTGGTAATTTATCTCATATTTTTTTGATTTTTCTTTAAAGAGATATGAATTTTTAAAACTTAGAGGATTAATTAAAATTAATTAAAATATAATTAAATCCCTTAATCCACAGCATGACTGGCGGCGGCGGTGGTCATGTTCACTTTCCACGCGTCGATAATGGAGCGGCCACTTAAACATCCTATCACGGTAGCGGTACGTGATTTTATATCCACCGTTCGATCAAGGATCGAATGACCAGGAATAATCCTGCGGTTTTAAAAGGATAACTCAGACATAAAATGTGCATTTAATCTTGGCCATCCATCCAAAATGCACGGATGGATGATTAAAAATTTATCCCCTGCCAAAGCCTATGATCCATGGTGACCGTCAATGTTCTAGACTTTGATCCGAGCTTGATCAAGCTCGGATTAGGATAAAACTTTGCACACACCATCTAACACTAATGACAATCCTATCCGACGGTCAAAATTTCATGCCATTACCCTTTCTTTCACAAAGGACCAACACACCTTAAGTCTAGTGATAAAAAAAATGCCATACCTTGCCAGAGGTGATCACTGGCACTCGATTCCCTTGGAGGACCTTCGTTTGGTTGAGACGAAGCTGTGGTGAAAGAATTAGCTCCCGAGGTTGAGTATATTACTCTATGAACCAACCACTCCTCCTTGTGAGCTTGGTTTTCATTTAGGTGAGCCTTTCCTTGCCTTTGGAACTTGAGGGAAAGCTTAGGAAAGCTCGATTTGGTCCTTGAGGGAGTGTGCAAAGGCAATTGAGTTGAATTGTAGTGTGGAGGAAGTATGGAAATCAGTGGAGCTCCCCTATTTTCTTTTGAAGAAAATTGAGAATGGCTGATTTCATTTCCCTTCTAGAGAGCTTAGGATCACTCTAAGATGGCTCCTCTAACTCTCTCTTACTCGATTGATAATGAGCATCTAAAAATTGAAGTGAATTAGGGGGAGTATATCTCCCCCTATGGCAATTAGACGGTCGAAGCTATCTTTGCCATTTTGATCCAATTGCTAATATAAAAAGGTTTGTTTGAGCTGTTAGGAGTTTGCACATGGTTGATTTGAGCCAAGGAGTGGATTGGTAACCTCCCATGTGCTTCAAATCAAGTGGAGGGAGGTTTCACACATGGCCAATTTGAGCCATGTGCTCGATTTTGGCCTTGGGTCCATTTGGGCTGACCCAAACCCATTGGGTTGGGTACACCACCCTCCATAGGGTCTACTTGACCTAGTAGGAAGGTATCAAGTAGATATGAAGAGGGCTTGACCATATTCCCCAAGGATTTGACCAAAATTTATTCTATGGCCTAGAAGTAGAATGGTCATTTGGCTAATTTTTGAATTTTAATGTGTTGGGTAGGTTGAGAAAATAGGCTTGGCCAAGTTTCAATGGATTTGGAGTTCATTTGATATGGTTTGGCTCATGTTGACCCATTTAGGTCAAAATGGGTCAACTTTGGTCAAGTTGACTAATTGGTCAAATTGAGTCAAACCAAGGGTTAGGACAAGTTCATATGACCATTTGAAATGTTTTGGTGGCTTTGGTTTGATTCAATTTGGTTTAGTTTTGAGTTTGGCTCATATGACTTCATTTAGGTCAAATGGGTCAAGTTGACCAATTTGACCCATTTGACCTATTTGAGCTAGGTCATGGGTAGGTCTAGGTTTGGTTTGTCATATGAAGTGGATTGATATATTTGTTTCCAATCAACTTTGGTTAAGTTTGAATTTGGCTCAACACGACCTTTTAGGTCAAGTTGGGTTCAAGGTCAATTGGGCTAGGCTGGGTCTAGTTAGCCAATTAAGGCTTTGGTCAAGTTCAACAAGTGATTTGGAATGATCTTAACCCATTGGTTTCAATCAATTTGGCTTAGATCAAGTTTTGACACATTTTAACTTTTTAGGTCAAGTTGGGTCAACTTGGGTCAAGTGGCCAATTGGGTTAGGTTAGGCTTAAATGTTGACTTGGTCAAGTTCAAACATTGGTCATGAATGAACTTAGATTAATGGTTTCAATCAATTTGGCCTATGGTGGATTTTGGTTATGCTGGGTTTCATTTTTAGCTAAGTGTTGACTTGGTCAACTCTTAAGTTTGACTTGGTTTAACCCAATTTGATTGATTGATCATCCCATGATGATTGCTGATCATGATGGGAGACATAGGTGAGTTTGATTCAATCTAATTTGGTTAGGATTAGAATTTGGCTCATTAGGGTACTTTAGGTCACTTTGGGTCAAGTGAGCTTAAGTGGATCAAATGGCTTGGTCAAAGCTTGATTTGAGTTTGATTGAACTTGTATATGAACTTATGATTGAAATATAAATCCATTTGCAAGTGGTTTAAAGTCAAATGGGTTTTGATTCATTTGAAAATTTCATATTCAAAGGAAGAATATGAATGGATTTGGGGTTTGATTTTTGAATTTGATTTTGATTTAGTGATTGAAGTTTGTATTTATATTTGAATTCATGATTGTAGGGTTGATTGAATCATAATGAAAAATCAGGAGTTTGACTTGATTTGAAGTTGATTTGGCTAAGTTCAAGATTTTGACTTGAAAGGCTTAGGTTGGATTTTGAGTAGATTTGAGTTTGATTTTTGGGAGTGGTTTTGATTGTTTGAATTTATATTTCATTTATATATGCTAATATAAATGAGAACATTAATGGGTCATGAGAAAATTTCAAGGATTTGAAGTGATTTGATCATGATCTAGGCTAAGTCTTTTAAGAGGGGGCTTAAAGGACTTAAGAAATTTTTGGAGTTTGGAGCTTCAATTTTGGATTTAGATTTGATTGATTTGTATTTATATTTCATTTATATATTTGAATATAAATTAGAATATAAATGAGTTATTAGAAAATTTCATGAATTTGAATTGATTTGATCATGATTTTAGCTGTCCTTAAAAGGGAAATTAAAGAGTTAAGAAGGATTTTAAATTTTAAATTTAATTTTTGGATTTGATTTGATTTATTTGTATTTATATTTCATTTATAAATGAGAATATAAATAAGTTATGAGAAAATCCCATGAATTTTAATTGATTTAATCATGATTTAGGCTAAGTATTTAAGAGAGAAATTAAGGACTTAAGAAGGATTTTAAATTTAGAATTTCAATCTTGGATTTGATTTGATTGAATTGTATTTATATTTTATTTATATATGTGAATATAAATGAGTTAAGAAAAAATCTCTTGAGTTTGAATTGATTTAGATTTGATTTAGGTTAAGTCCTTAAAAGAAGATTATGACTTAGAAATTTCATTCATATATTTCAATAATGGATTTCAATTATGAATTTCAATCACATGGAGTCGATTTGAGTTTGGAGAAATTCAAATAAAAATGATTTGGAGTTCTACTTGAAGGAAGGAAGGTGAGGAATGGTTCAAGTTAAGGGTAGACAAATTTTCTTAACACCCTTAAAGCATGACCTATTCCTATGGCTAACTCTTCTAAGTATCTAGGGCTAGGTTGAGTGGCCACCTAATCACTAGATGTGTCTTAAGACTAAAGAACTCTTAAAGTTTACGAGAAGTCCTATGTCTAAGATGGAGGGGTTGAGAGCTCATTCTAAAATGAGGTCAACAAAGGGCGCCCAATAGGTGTGGTGTGACTGATAAGGAACACCGCACATATTGGTGTTGACCGAAACGATCAATAACACTGGAAGAGAGTTGAATTTGTTTCAATTTTGTTAGGTTTGAATTTTTGAGATGAACCCTGTTGGTTTACGATGGATCGCACTGAGTAGGAGCCATGGAGGCCTAGACCTAACTCAAATTTACAAATCCAAAGGGGTAGTCTACTAAACACATAGTAGGACTAGCCAACCAAAGAGATACCTTTAGGTATATAATAGCTGAACTAGGAAGAGAGCATAGTAGACTTACATTTTCCAAAGTAGAGACCAATTGCTGGTGTAATTTATCGACAAGGCAACAGATTGAACCCAACATAGGGCTGGCTATCGAGTGAATGCCATTGGGGAACTTAGATCAACTCAAAGATAGTCAAGATTAATTTTATTTTTAGATTTGTTTATTTTGATGGATTCTGTCAATTTGCGATAGATCACACTGAGAAGGAGCTCATATCGACCCGACGTCTGATTCTTGAACCAAAGAGTAGCTTCCGGTAGATGGGAGAACTATCTAACCAAAGGAGAGCCTTTCGATTTGCAATGATCAATTCAAGGGAAGAAAGCTCGAGGACTCACATCTTCTACTAGAAAAGATCACTAGGGTGATCTACTACTTTGGGCAACAAATCAAACACGACCTAAGGCTGCCCGTCAGTTTGCAATAATCATGCTAGAAAGAATGCGTCATAGTCTTACATATTCTAAAGAGGAATGATTGATAGGGTAACCTGCTTTCAATAAAATATATTGAACCTGACCTAAGGGCGACTACGGAGTGAGTGTCGACCCGGGGACTTATCTCAACTCAGGTAGTCAAACAATTCCTATAGGGAGTTCTGTTGACACTGCCCTAAAGATAGGATACCTGCTCGAGAAAAGGGGCCCTTTGGGGGCTTGAATTCCTAATTTACAAGCAAATATTTTTGTTTATTTTGTTTATTTTGTTTATCATGGACCCTGTTAGTTTGTGAGGGGTCAAAGTAAGAAGGAGCTCATATCGACTATCTCAGTTCTTGAACCAAGGGAGAATCGCATCCAGAATAAATTCTCCAACCACAAGGGTGGTTACTAGGGAAGGGGGACTGTCTAATCCAAAAGTAACCCATGTAGTGTCTAAATGGGGTCGCAGAGGACGTGATCCAAATAGAGTGCCCGCAGGGGATGGGGATGCTAAGGGCTTAATACAAAACCCTAGAGAAGATGACATGGCTAGTCATATATTCAATAGGTATTCGGTGTCCAACTCAAGGAGAAAGAACGGGGACTCACATATGCTAAGAATGGTGTATCCACTAGGTGAGTCGCTGTCAACATAGTGAACATCAACCAACCTAAGGTGCCCTTTGGTTTGCAACAATCAGCATAGGAAGAAAGCTCAGGGACTCACATCCTCTTATAGTGGAACTGATTGTTGGGTAGTCTATCTTCAGATTGACATGTACCATCCGACCTAGGGCGACTACTGAGTGAATGCTATTGGGGGACTTATATCGACTCAAACATAGTCAAGAGAAAATGTGCCTCTGGTGGATTTATCCTAAACCTTAAATATACTCGACCTAGTTAGTGCTTGATAGCTAGTTCAAGAAGAAAGCATGGGGACTCATATCTTCTTAACCAAAGTCAACCTGAGGTAGCTTATTAGCTGGGCAGTGAAGACTACAGTATTAACAAGGCACTCATTGGTTTGCAATGGTCAAGTTAGGAAGAAAGCACGGAGACTCACATCCTTTAACAAGTGACCACTGGGGTGACATACTAACGAGGTGGCATGTAGACCCGACCTAGAGTAGCTAATGTGTGAGTGCCATAGGGGGCTTTCTCCCACATCAAAATAGCTTGAGATAAAAGATTTGTGTTTATTATTATGGATGTGTCAAAAGGAATAGGACATCTCTGGGGGACTCTTACACCTACCTTAAACACACTAGGGGATTGGATGAAATGATGCCACAGACGGCAAACAAATTCCCACTAAGAAAGGATGCCGCTTGGGTTCTCTCACACCTAACTTAGTTGTGCTAATCAAAATAGGATGCTTCTTGGGTTCTCTTACACCTATTCTAATAGCATTGGGAGATTGTGTTTGTGTTGTAAAAGAGGGATAGGATACCAATGGGGGACTCTTACACCTACCCTAGACACGTCATGACGGATTTGTAAGACAAGCAAACAACGCTTCGAAAGAAGAGAATATTTGATGAATGTAATAATATTTTTATTCTTTTTATTAATAATTATTTTCAAATATAATTTATTTCATGGGTAATATTTCTTTAGATAGAGCCCATTAAGTAGAAGCATTAGGTGTTCCCCTTTATAATCAATAAGCTGATAAGATCCTCCTTGGTTGGCCTTCTCTATGACATAAGGGTCTTCCCAAGTGGGTTCAAACTTGCCTCCCATCTTTCTACAAGAAATAATTGGTCTCCTTAGGACTAACACAAGTTCTCTTACTCAGAAAGACCTAGGGCGGACCAGCTTGTTGTGAGCTTGAATCATTTTGGCTTTGTACAACTCGAGGTTCTGGCATGCCTGTAAGTGACTCTCTTCCAAACCTTTGAGCTCTTCTAACCATAACTTTGCATTCTGCTCTGTAGTGATCTTGCTACCCAATGCTATCCTTAGTGATAAGAGTTGAACTTCTAAAGATAGAACAGCTTCAGACCCATACACTAAGGAAAATGGTGTAGATTGAGTTGGAGTTTGATATGTGGTGCGGTAAGCCCACAAGGCTTCAACCAACTGTTCGTTCCATTATCGTTTATTGTCATTAAGAGTCATCTTCAGTATCTGAAAGAGAGTTTTGTTGAATACTTCTGCTAAGCCATTTGCTCTAGGGTAATAGATGGTAGAGTATCTCCAATTTATACCATGTCTTTTGGCAAAGCTGTTGATCTTTGTGCTTTTGTATGCAGTACCATTATCGAATTTAATTTGTCGAGGTACCCCGAACCTATATATGATATGGTTCCTGAAAAATTGAAAGACATGCTGAGCTGTGACCTCTCTAAGTAGGATGGCTTCTGCTCACTTGGAAAAGTAGTCAGTGGCAGCTAAGATGAATCGATGCCCCTTGGAAGAAGGGGGATCGATCAGATCCATAATGTCAGTACCCCAACACTCGAATGGCCATGAGGCCAATATAGGGTATAAAATGTTGGGTGGTTGGTGGAGGACCACACCGTGTACCTGACACTGATTGCATCTTCTAGCTACATCCATGTAGTCTATAATCATCGAAGGCTAGTAGTATCCTAGTCTCTTAATTTTCATCTTCATCTTTGGACCAGATTGATGCGCTCCACATAGACTTAAATGTACATTGGTTACAATGCCATGGGCCTCATGTTTGTCTAAACAGTGTAACCACATTTGGTCAAAGGACCGATGATATAGGGTGCCATCAACAAGAGCATATGAGAGAGCTCTCTGTTTCACCTGATGGGCTTGTGAGTTTTCTTGAGGTAGTTTGCTGGTGTTCAAGTAATCTATGAACGGTTGCCTCCAATCTAGCTCCTTGTCCATTTTGGCAACGACAACATCCCCTTCATGAGAAAGTCTCTCGATGAGTTAAACATCAATAAGGGATAGGAGTTGTCAATTTGGGACCCTTATTGAAATGGACTCATCTTTCAAACATGCGAATTCTTTGGCAAGTTTGGCCAAAGCATCTACTATTGCGTTCTCTGCTCGGCGAACCTTGTAGATGGTGACTTTGGGGATTTAGGCCAATAGCTTCATGGTATACTTGTAGTAATATCGAAGCTTGGGTTTGAGGACTTGGTAGGACCCGATAATCTTATTGATGATCAACTGAGAATCCCCAAAGATGTTGATGCTCTCGACGCTAATAGTGATGGCTAACTCCAGACCTACAATCAAAGCCTCATACTGAACTTCGTTATTGGTGTAGGGGTTGAAAAGATAGTATGAGAATCTCATCACATCACAGTCTAGAGTTAGGAGAACTATTCCTACCCTGCCTTTCCTAGGAGAATAGATTATGGTGCTTCCCCTTTGTGAAAAGAAGCTGCACCATCAAAATACATTTACCATCGGTGGTTATCAACCTCCCCTAAGTTCATGATTTGTTCACCAGAGAGATCATCATTAAGCAGAGAATCAACAAGAAGTGGGTGTGCTGCTAAGAAATTTGCTAGTGCTTGTCCTTTTACTGCATGGAGGGATATGAATGTGATAATCAAACTGTGAGAGAATCATGGACTAATGTGCCAAACGTCTGGATAGCATTGGCCGTATCATGAGGTACTGTAGTGGATTTGTTTTAGAGATCAAGTTCACATTGTGAGAAAACATATAATGTCATAGCTTTTGGGAAGCAAAGATTAAAGCTAGGCAATATTTCTTAATAGGTGGATAGTTCACTTCAATAGGAATCAGATGATGGCTGAGGTAGTAGAGAGCATTCTTCTTCCCTTCATCTCTGGCTTGGGCCAACAGAGCACTGAGAGAGTCATCCAATGCAACAGTGTATAGGATGAGTGGCCTGCCCGGGATAGGGGCTGCTAGAATTAGAGGCTTCACCAAATACTACTTGATATCTTCGAAGGCATGCTGGCACTTATCATCCCACTTGAACTTGGCATCCTTTTTTACAAGTGCTGAGAATGGCTTGCATCTCCTCGATAGGTTGGAGATAAAGCATCTTAGATCATATGCCCTTGAAAGAATCGAGTTGAGTTAAACTCTTAGGAGGTGGCATTTCTAAGATTTTGATCTTTTGGATCTATTTCTATTCCCGTGTTGAACAACAAACCCAAGAACTTCCACGAAGCTAGTCATGAGGATTCATTGAGGTTATATTGTCTTAAATGTTCATAAATTACTCTAAAGTCAAAGTGATGGTCTTCCTTTTCTCTACTCTTGACTACAAGATCATCAACATAACACTCAACCTGATGATGGATGAGTTCATTGAAGATCTGAGTCATGGCCCGTTGGCATGTAGCACCAGCAATTTTAAGGCCGAAATGCATGACCCTATAAAAGAAGATTTCAATCAGGGTTCAGAAAGTAATGTTTCTTTCATCTTCAGGAGATATCTTGATTTTGTTATAGTTAGTTGACCCATCCATGAAAGAGAAGACTGTATGAGATGATGCAATATCCACCATTAACTCTAGTATAGAAAGAGGAAACTCATCATTAGGACATGCCTTGTTTAAGTCCCTAAAATCGACTCATATGTGAATTTGGCTATTTTTCTTCTTAACTGGGATGACACTAGCTAACTAGGTAGGATATTTCTCTTCTCTGATGAAATCAATATCGATCCATTTCTTGACTTCAGAAATGACCTATTGTTCAATTTCTAATCACGTGTGTCTAGGAGCTTGCTTAATAGGAGTAGCATTAGGATCTATTACTAGCTTGTGGACTGCTATGTTAGAAGATAATCCGGGCATCTCTTCATAGCTGGTATACTAATCACATTAGACTCATCCTCCAAGCTGGATTCCAAGTCTATGTGAATAGTAGGGGCACTCTTATGAACTGAACATGATCTCTATTGGCTGATGGCCAACTAGGGGTCTTCGCCTCACAGGCGCCTGCCTCACTTGGGTGGAGGTTGAGCCATCCTACCCACATGTCCATATGATGGAATGAACTGCATGTGGAATGTAATATGCAGATCTATTTCTTCTTCAATTCCCCTTTCTTGTTCACTTGGATTTTTATTTTTATTTTTCTTTTCTTTTTCTTTTATCTTTTTTTTTTTCTTTATTTTCTTTTTCTTTTGATTTTGAGTTTTTCCCAAGTTCACGAGAAAGGGAGTTTTGAGGAAGGTAGTAGGTTGTATCCTCGTAAATCTCAACCTCTCTAACTGAAATTAGCTTTTCATCTCCATTGACACGATATTCAATTCCATCTTTTCTGAACTTGATGCGCTGATAAAGGGAGGATGGAATGATCTTATTCTAAAGTATCCACGGCTTATCGAGCAAAGCAATGAACGAAGTATTCAAATCAATGATGTAAAAGTTGGCTTTAGTCTTCCATTCACCTATCTCCAAAGGCAACACTATAAAACCTAAAGCCCGCTCACCTTATTCATTGAAACCTCTCAACATCATCTGATCTTCTTGGAGCATGGAGATGTCGATCCTCAAATAGGCAAGGGTCTTTAGACTCATAATGTTCACCGATGCATCTGGATCCACAAGAACTCTGGCAAGTCTGAACCTGTCCATGTCAACTGTGATGTAGAGGGGACGATTTTGCTCCAAGTCCCCCCAGAAGAAGGTCTTCATTTGTAAAGGTGATCCCCTGAGCTTCTTTTGTATAATGTGCCTCCTCACCTACAACGGTCAGAAGGAGAGCCTTGATTAGTGATTCCCTCATTTCTTTGGATAAGATAAGGGCATCATATATGCTTAGCTTGGATGACAGCTTTCTTAGATGAAAAGGACAGTCCACCTTGGGCTGGTCCTCCATAAGCATATCCAAGAGTGGAGCATCCTGTGGAGGGGCTTCTCGATCCTCTGTACCAATGACTTATTTCCCTTTATCTTGAGGTGCTGCCCTAGAAGGTAGAACCTTGCCACAATGGAGGTTGACTTTGGTAATCTCTTGTGACAGGATAATCAAAGGTTCCTTGCACATCAGGCTCACCTATAGCTTCTCCTATGGGACCCTCGTAATCGGATGATTCCAAGTCTATCTCAAGAGATGAACCCATAGTATTCGGAGTAGGAAAGTCCAACTCTGAATTAAGAAGAGGAAGATAAGAATTGTTATATTTATTTTGACTTGAAGAGTTATCATTAGGAATAGAAGAAGACAACCCATTAGAAGTGACACAGATATAATTCAAACTAGTTTTATTCTTCAATTTCTTGGAATTATTTAGAGGTATAAATTAAAAATCAAGTAAAGTGAGTGGGGTAAGGGATTTGATGCCCTTATCCATCAATACAAGAGTTCTACTTGTAGAAGAAGAAGAAGAGCTAGCTGAAGTGGAAGAAGTCGCCGGTGTGGAAGGCACAATTATATCTTTGGAGGCTACTCGTCGGTGGTTGCACTCTGGGGTATCCGGTGACATGATGTTACTATTGAGCTCCCCTTTCCTTGAGTTGGCACTGGAAACTTGTAAACCTTCCTTGATGTTGGAGGTTTGAGCTGACTCAGACACTTATAAGGAAAGCTTCTTGATCTTCTGGATGATCTTCTTAGAAGTTTTGGATAAAGAAATATCCCAACCTTCTTTAGTTTTGGAAGGGTAACATGTATCCCCAAGGATTACCCTAATGGAACTGGATGGTTGTTCCACAAGGTATTCCTTTGGGAAAACTACAACACCAGTCTTGAAACTATGTTCAAGCACGTCCTTGAATGTGATGCAATCCTCCAAAACATGGCCTAGCATACGGTGGTAGGGGAAAAAGTTTGGATCATGATTTTTTCCAACTTCCTCCGGTCTCCTAGGCTCGGGTAGTTAAAAATTAGGCTTCTTTAAGAGATTCTTAAAGATCTTCCTAATTACCTCACTCTTAAATGAATAGGGTTTATTAAGCTTATCTAAGAGAGTAGGTGGACCATAGCTACCTGGCGGTGGGTATGAGTGCTGTTGCTACTGGCAGTATGGCTAAGGAGGCGGCGGTGTTGGCTGTGGAGGCCGGTAGGGCTGCCTCGATGGTGGCAAAGGAGGTGTAGGTTGTGGAGGTTATGGTCTCTCAGACTGATTTCTAGCTGCTACTTCCCCTTATCTACCATTGTCATTGCCCCTAGCTTCTTCTCATAGACCTTTTATGGCTTTGCTATAAGAAACTGGTCTTGAAAAGGCAACTGTTTGGCCTCTCCTTGTAGACTCCCTGCCTTGTTGGTTAGCTTCTCAAATGTCTTGATAGTGAAGTCCTTATGCATGAAGGTGACCGGACCATGGATATTCTTTAAAATAATCTCAATGGCATGCTGCTCAAACAATTGCAGCTCAAATTTTATACTCAGGTTACTCCATCAGAGAATATAATCAATAAGGGACTCACCTGGGTGTTGTTGTACTACAACGAGATCACATATAGTAACCCTTTGCTGAGCTCCAACAAACCACTTGATAAAGAGTTGCTCTAACTCAACAAATATCTTTATCGAACCATTGGGCAGTTCAATATACCAATCAAAAGCAATCCCTGGTCGGCTACTAACGAAGAGGCAGAAAAGTAAAGCGTCGTTGCAATAACTGGCCTTGAAGTGTGTTATGTGTTGCCTTGGGTTTCCACTGCCATCAAAGCTTTTGAAGGAAGGTGGCACGAAACCCTTGAGATATTGGATTGAATCAAATTCCTCTGGGTAGGGTCTACCCTGTGGAACCGATGATCCTCCCTGGGCTTGAGCCAACATTTCCTTCACTTGCTATTCAATCATGGATCAGATGTCCTTTTATTTTATGGAGGTACTTTCCACTACCTTCTTATATATACTAGTGCTACATTGCTCAACGGGAGGTAAGGTCTTGACCGGGTCCAAGACATGCACTAATTCTGGCTGATTGATGACAGCTGTAGTAGGATGGACTGCTGGGGCTTATTTCTGAAGTACTGAAACTATTGCTAACAAGTCCTCTAACTGTCATGCCATCCTATCTATCTGCTCATCTTTTTGTCTCAACTGATATCAGAGGTGTTGGGCTGATTTGGCGGTGTCTTGCTGATCAACCTCATCACCTTCCCTGGTCTGCTGCTCCCTAAGAAGAGATCCTCTGGTATCAACCATACTGACTCCAGCTGAGTCTCCCAACAAGTCATCTTCGTTGGGATCGAAGCTGACTTTCTCCTCATCTGACCAATCATACCCCAAAATCTCCTTCTTCTCTCCAAGATAATGAGCTACTATCTCCTCGAGAGAATGATTTACTTGAATGAGAACAAATGATCTAGGCAAACTGGTGTGATCACTATCGTGCACTGAGAGGCACCGGACCTCACTTGCTGCTGGGGAGTCAATCCTATGAGGACTATACTCACTAGATGAGAGACACTCCTGACTGTCACTAGCTATGAGAGGGGTGACATTCCTAGAGGTTCCACTTATATGCTTGAGACTATCATCACCCTTTGAAATAACATCTGTCTCCACTCAATTGGTGGAGTTGGTGAAGGGACGACCACTATGCTTCACAATCACCACTCATTCTACACCACCACCAAGGCAGAAGGTCGAGCAGGAGAGCTCGACCTCACCACAATAGGCAGTATAGATGGAGTAGGATCTCTCGGCCGTAGCTGGATCACCAACGAGGTACGCTTCTCCCTGGATATGGCCTTCATGGCCTTTGATGGAACTAGAGATGCTGTGACCTAGACTGGTGATAGAGGATGAGGGGTAGAGTAGTATGGTGGAGACATCACTGTCTCTTTATAAACTGGAGCTACCCTCATGTGATGACTGGTCTTAATAAGTAAGATGCTGTCGGTATGGTTGACGCGGGTAGCACACCAAGCTGGAAAATCAACAAGTGTGGAAGTTGTCGACTGAACCTCTGCCTCTCCCAACTGGTAATGTGAGCAAATGTATGGGCCTCTCTGGCCCTCTCCTGATGGATATGTTTGCCCACACTACGGGGGATGATGGATCTCAGATCAAATTGAGCTCCAGACTATGAATGTCTGTAAGCTCCACCCACTTAGCGCAAGACTGATCAGAGGCTGGCATACGACCTCCTACTCCTAGTAACTGATGGCTGATGATGGACCATTGGTGGAGGTGATGTGCGAATCCTCCTAGAATCCTCTTTGTTTGACCCAGAGAGAGAGAGAGAGAGGATGAAACTGGTTTGCTGTAACCAGTGGTGAAGTAAAAATAGAAAATTCCTTAACAGCTAAATGGGTGGCTGGCTCCATCTCCTTGGAAATCCTAGTGTGGTACCGCTTGATCATGCAATTTTTATTCCTACACTGTGTCCTGGTTGGATGGGAGGAGTGAGAGCTAGACCTATACTCAAAAGTAGGGGAGGCAATCCCTGAGATCAGGGGAGCCTTACCTTTAGAGGTTATTGATGAGAGGGTGCTAGCCCTCACTAGGGTGCACGAGCATGAGCACTAAACTGGGGCGACACTCTGAGTGCTACTTCGGTGGGTGCCACTACTTTCTTCTTCAATGAGGAGATGTCGTCGGAAGGTAGATCAATCCAGTGACTTACGTCACCCGTGGTCCTCGGTATCATGAGGGAGTGCCCTCACATGTAATCCTCACTCCCTCAAATCCCCTAGATATGGATAAGGTGTATGATGTCAGTTAGTCCAAAGCCAAATCCATGCCATGAGGAAAAGTGAAACAAATTTCGTGAGGACCATTCATCAATGCAAAGGCGAAAAATTGAACTCGTGTTGTACCGGCGTGAGAATCTGCAATATGAAATTATGTTGGATCAGATTTCTTTGTTGAATTTTGAATTTGAATTAAAAATTTGAACTCACATCCAACATCTTAGAAGTGTTAAGTGGGGTTCAAATGGATTTGAGAAGATTTAGAGATTTGATCGAAAGAGGAATTTTTGAATATGAATCTACCTTCAACAAATTTATGTATGTTGAAAGATGGATTCAAATATTTAAAGAAGGATGCTTCCATAGGTTCATGTTTGTTTGAATTTGGATTTTGGATTTGAGGACCCTTTCCTTTAATAAATTTGGGTATGTTAAAGTAAGGGTCAATTGATTTTGTTTTTGTTTAGTGATTTTGGAATTTTACTTAACAAATTTGGGTATGCTAAGTGAAGTATTTGAAAATAATTATTTCTTTTTGGTGAATTATTATTTTAATTTTGAAAATTGGAATTCCCACTTAGCAAATTCAGGTATGCTAAGTGAAGAACCCAAGTGTGTTATGTTTGATTTTTGAAAATAGGATTTTTTAGCAAATTTGGGTATGTTAAGAAAATCCTAAGTGTTTCATTTATTTTGGATGTTTTAATTTTTGAAAGAGTAGAATCCTTAGCAAATTTGGGTATGCTAAGGAAATCCTAATGTGTTTCATTTTTATTTTGATTTGTTTGAAAGTGGAGACTTTACTTTTTATATGGTATGCTAAGGATGAAGTCCCACTTAGTTTTATGAAATGGAAGTTTCACTTAGCAAATTTGGGTATGCTAAATGAACTTCCAAAAGATGTGTTCAAAAAATTTTTTAGTTTGGCTTTTGAAAATGAAAACTTCTCTTTAGCAAATTTGGTATGCTAAAGAATGAAGATTCAAAGGTGCTTGAAATTTTTTGTTTTGTTTTGAATTTGGAGACTTCACTTAACAAATTTGAGTATGCTAAATGAAGTTTCAAATATGTTTGAAAAATTTTGGTTTTGAATTTGGAGACTTCACTTAAAAAATTTGAGTATGCTAAATAAAGTTCCAAATGTGATTGAAATTTTTTTGATTTTGAATTTGGAGACTTCTCTTAACAAATTTGAGTATGCTAAATGAAGTTCCAAATGTGTTTGAAAATTTTGGATTTTGGATTTGGAGACTTCACTTAACAAATTTGAGTATGATAAATGAAGTTCCAAATGTATTTGAAATTTTTTTGATTTTGGATTTGGAGACTTCACTTAACAAATTTGAGTATGCTAAATGAAGTTCCAAATGTGTTTAAATTTTGAAAATATGATCGTTAAGTTTTGATTTTTGAAAAGGAGACTTCCATTCAACAAATTTGGGTATGTAGGAATCGAAATCAATCTTATTTTTGAAATGTGAAAAATTTTGTTTTGTGTGTAATTATTGCTTTTTGAAGGAGGATATTCCAACTTAATTATATATGACATATGTTTAAGTGGGATTTCCAAGTGATATTATTTTTATTTGGAAATTAAATCTTCATTCAATAAATTTGAGTATATTAAATGGATGTTCATATGTGCTTTTTAAAAATTTTAATTTTATTTAAAAAAGAAATTTTCATTCAATAGGTGTGAGTGTACTGAATGGAAAGATTCATGTGAGCTTTTTGAAAGTTTTATTTTTAATTTTGATTTTGACTTTTGGAAAGATGATTGTTCATTTTATTTTGAAAATGAAATCTTCATCAAAATGAATTGAAGTAAGATGTTCATTTGTGCTTTTGGAAAAGATTATTAGTTTTTCTTTTGAAAATTCCTACATGTAACAATTATGAGAATTGTTAAATGAGGGCGATTTAAGAAAATTTTTGTGGAAAATATTTTATTATGTACATTTTTGAAAGAGTGCTTTTTGAAAAGCAAGGTTCTTATGAAAAATTTATTTTATCTTTATTACTTTAGAATGAACTTTTCCTTATCATAAAAATGATGAGGAGGAAGTCTTTAAATATTTTTTTTTATTTAGATCTTTTTATTTTTACCCATTGGGGAACCTGACAGGGGTTTTAAGACCAACATGGGGTGAGGTCCTAAAACCTAAAGATGTTTGCTAACTCAACTTAAGAATGAAATAAGCTATGTGCAAATGAAAAGAAAGATAGTCTCGGATTCATACCAAAGTACAAACCCACTATCGATACTCAAAAATAATGATTATTTACCAAAGATGGAGAGAGGAACCATCCCCAATGGAGTCGCGAGAAAAATTTGTGGTAAAAATATATTCTTATACATTTCTTGCCTTCATCTATCCCCACTCCCTTTCAAAAAAGAAGGATAAATGAAAACACGAAATATATAAAAATATGCCTTGTTGGGACACCATGTAGATCCGCAGATGTTCTTATTGAGGGTGATCGAGTATGACATTGAGGAGAGGTGTACTATCTTGAAAGATAGAAAGCACCACCCTACAATGGGCCTAATCACCTCAATAAGGACTCTTAAGGACAATGGGTCTGCATATGCACTAAATATTCTTCCCCTACTTTACATGAAAAAGTAAAGTAAAGTTTATTTTAAACTGGATTCATTAAGTTCCCTATAGGGGCAAGCCCCCATAGTTAATTACATCCTAAGGGATGGGATCTCTTAGGAATACTCTCGATTAAGGTAAATGATCACCGCCTTCAAAGATTTTAATAGAAAAGTACTATCAATCGATTAGTTCATTTTTGAAGATCAAATGGGATTGAAGCCAAGAGAAAGATAAGTAGGAGATGCCCATGACACTACGGAACCTAGCGAGTATCTTAAACTACCCTATGGTTGGGCTTTATATTTTTGAAATTGATTTAATTTATTTAAGTTGCATTTTTTATTAGAAATTTAGTGCTTATGATTCCACAACACAAGATTATAGAAATGCCTAAGAGGCGAGGAATTATGCTTATGGCCCGCAAAGGGGAGAAGCAATCTCATATTCTAAATCTAGAGAGCTTTGGCAAGGGCCAAAAGCACAACCTAAATCTAAGAAAAAAATAGGTATTTGGTTTACCTCCATAAGATAGGACAAATCACCCGATTGCTTTAACTTACAACCACCTGGGGGTGGCCGCCAACTAACTCCTCATACAGTTTTAAATTTATGTAGGCAAATCTTATGCTTTATGCAAGTTAGCTAGGCTATTATTTATTTAGAGAGAGACTAAGTCCTTAAACTCACTCCCTAAAGAGACTAGATTATGTATGGACATGCTTCAAATGACCTAAATCTAATGCAATTCAGATTTCATTTTATTTTTATTTTTATTTTTATTTTTGGACAATCATTTTGACTCAGGAAAATAGGATTCATATGCCTAATGCATGAGAAATAAAGTTATTGTCCAAAATCAGTGCGAAAGGAGGAGGTGTGTTTCCACCATGGCTCTCAAAGGTCAAGCCAAGTTTCTCGGGAAAGGTGGAAGCCCTCTAATCAAGAGTGAAAATAATATGCATATGTGCAGGATGTTATAAAAGAAATACTCATCCAGCTAAGGGGTTGCTAATTCTTTTATCTTGATTTTAAACCTAAGCTTTAGGTGAGGTTATAAGTTCTTTATTTTTAATTTTGAATTATTAAGTTTGGTAAAAGATTTATTTTTCTCTAAGAGCCTAATCCATATCCAAGCCATACATAAAGTAAGGAAGAAACTAGAAAAAGGATGCCATATAATGCACAAGCTAAACAAATCATCAATCAATTTATAAAGTTAATGAAAAGAATAAGAGATGTGGTGGTACCACAAACCCAAAATAAATTGGGTAGCTGAGTTCTACCCTTATACAACCTAGATTACAAATGAATTAAATACAATTAAGCAAGAAATTCATTATTATGGGGGTCTTCAAGTTTCACTTCTCCATTCTTCTTTTCTTCTTTCTTCTTCTTTTGTTCTTTCTTCTTTGGTTCCTTCTTTTGGATGGTTGGAAGTTGGATACTTCAAAGGCTTTACATGGTGCATAAGGTGAGATCTTATGACCAATACTCATCCTAATCCCTATAACAATCATTCCAAAATCTTAATTATAAAAATTTACATGAAAAGGAAAAGTAAATCTAGCTAACACCTGCAAAATAAAGGTTAGCTAAACAAACCACCAATTCCCAAGCATGTATATTGGATTTATCACCCCACACATGAATGACTAAGTCACCTAGCTATTGGATTATGCTTAGGGGTATAAGCACATGCACAAAAGCATTTATTTTTATTTATAGCACCTTAAGCACAATCCCTAATAATGGTTAGACTAATAAGCCCACCATTCATTCTATGCATATACATCCTAACATCCAACTAAAATATATCAAAATAAAAGCAACATCAAACCATGCACCCTAACCTAAAGCTAGAAGTGGTGACTTAGCTAATGTGTGTGCTTTGAGGTTTGTGTGGTATGCTTAGCTATGGCTTTAAGTTAGAATTTTCTAAGTGTGAAGCATGTTCAACTTAGAGGAGGGTTTCATTTAAGTGATTTAATTATTTTGGATTGATTTTTATTTTATATTTTGATTAGGTTCAAGTGAATCGTTTAATTAATTACTAAGTTATAAAGAGATGGAAAGAGAAGAGAACTTCTCTTTCCTTCCCTAACCTAAGTAATTTCTAAAGTGGATTCATATTTTAGTTTTGTTTAGTGAATATTTTGATTAAGTGTTTTAATTAATCTAAGTTTAGATGAAACTCTAAACAAACCTATTCAAAGAGAAAGACATTTCAAGATTAAATAAAATGAACTAAATTCACAAAATATACATCACTTCATTTCTTTCCCAACATGTATAACATGCATATGAATGAACCCTAAGCATATCTATACATACCAATGAAAATGTTTAACACACTTTATGATGCATGCTAAGTAATTCATTTAAGAAAGTTTGAAAGTTTATGATGCATGATTTTCATTAAGTAGAAAAGGGATTTCTTATCCAATTTTCACATGCACACATGAAAGTAAGAAAGACATAAGTGAGTACAACGCCATTGTACTAGAGGTGTAAGGTTCAAGACCTACTTAGGGCTACTTAAAGCCTCAAAACCTTGGGGTTGTCCAGACTAATATTCCACTTTTCTTAAATACAAACATCTGTACAAAAAAAATGAATGGAAAAGAAAGAGTGCAAAAATTTATATTAGTTGATTTATTTTGTTTATATAATTTATATGTGCAAGTATAGATACCTGTCTTAAGTGATAGTATAGGAATGAATTGTATTTGGAATTAGGCAAGTGTTAGGTTCTTTTTAAATGAACCATACATCTTACCAAATCATATTCAAAACTATACTAAAAGAGAAGAGAAGGAAAACCTATACTAAGCACATCATATATTTTCTTCTCACATGCAAACTTATAATTAAGATATAAGTAACACACTTTCAGTTTTGATAATTGATTCATAATTTTGAAAATAATTTGAATTTAATAGTGATAATAGTCACTTATTTTTTTACTTTAGCCAACACATGCAATTTGACATAAAGTAAATATTTTCATTTTGAATTTAATTTTGAAAAGAATAGATGCATGAAATCACATGACATACATATTAAATATGTTGGGGAAAGAACTAAAGCAATGAAAGCATGTACACACATTCACTTTAATTAAATCCTAAAGACAATCTTATGAAATAAGAAAGCTTAAAGTAAATCAAAGTTTATTTAATATGATTTTTGTTTGATTTAGAATTTGATTTAATTTTGAAAATGTGAGTTGAGTTTGCTATTCCTAACCCATTCCCACATGTGTTTGACATATTTGTTTAATTTTTAGATGATTAGATTCATTTTAGATTTTGATTAGGTTAAGGTATGAATTAAACATGTTAATTAACCCTTACCTACACCACCTTAGCATAGTTAACCAAATAATTATGAGCCAATGAGATGACATAAAACCTCACAAGGAATTTAAATTTATAATGCACCTAGGAAGAAAAGGGCCTAATGCAATTTGGCTCATGATTAATGGTTAATTAAGCTAAGGGGTTTAACTTAAGTAATTTCAAAACACCCCTCACACATATGAGTTGAGTTTTGATTTTCTTAATTGAATTTAGTCTCTTGAACAACTAAGCATCTACCCAAAGTAGATTAATTAAATTATGGAAAGTTTTAAAAATTTTAAGAAATTAATTAAGAGGGTAATTAATGAATTAGCCTTAATTAAGAGAAGATTAAGAAAGAAAAGGGGTTTAGGAATAGCTTAGGGAAATACCCCAAAATTATTCCTAAGCCTCTATTCACCGGATCAAACCTTAATCAACTAATAATTAAAATACTAATAAAACCTTAATTATTCTTAATTATATAAGGGTAATTAGAAATGCATTTGCAATTCCCCAATTAAGCCATCAATAAATCCCAAGAAAATTAGGAGAGTAAGTCATCCCCAAAATATATACCAAGAAGTTTGAAATTAATCAATGGATTAATTAGGGAGTAATTAGCAAAATTAAGATGAGAAAACAAAATTCAAAATCCATTAAAACCAATTTTAAAATATTCTAGATTGAATTATTTTTCAGTGGCAATTTACCTCATATTTTTTTGATTTTTTTTTTTTTGAAGAGATTTGAATTTTTTAAAGCTTAAAGGATTAATTAGAATTAATTAAAACCTAATTAAATCCCTTAATCCACAACATGACATGCGGTGGCAGCAGTCATGTGCACTTTCCATGCATCGACAAGGGATCGGCCACTTAAACGTCTCATCATGATGACATGGCGATGGCGGTACGCAGTTTTATATCTGTTGTTTGATCAAGGATCGAATGATCAGGAATAACCCCATAGTTTTAAAAGGATAAATCAGATATAAAACGTGCATTTAATCTGGGCTGTCCATCCAAAATGCGTGGATTGATGACCGGAGATCTATCCCTAGCAAAGCCTATGATCCATGGGGACCATGCATGTTCTAGGCTTTGATCTGAGCTGAATCGAGCTTGGATTAGGATAAAACTTTGCACACACCATCTAACATTAATGGCAATCCTATCCAATGGTCAAAATTTCATACCATTACACTTTATTTCACAAGGGACCAATGAACCTTAAGTCTAGTGATTGAAAAATGGCATATCTTACCGGAGGTGATCAACTATGCTTGATTCCCTTGAAGGAGCTTTGTCTGGTTGAGAAAAAGCTGTGGTGAAAGAATTAGCTCTTGAGGTTGAGTGATTGCTTCTATGGACCAACCCTCCTCTTAGCTGCTTTGATTAGAGCCTTTCCTTGCCTTTGAGCTTGAGGAGAGCTTGGCAAGCTTGATTTCGAGAGTGTGCAATTGAGTTGAATTGTAGTGTGGAGAAGTATGAAAATCAATGGAGCTTATTTTCCTTGAAGAAAATTGAGAATGGATTTCAATCTCTGAGAAGGATCTCTTGGCTCCACTCTCTTACTTAATCGACAATGAGCATCTTAAAATTAAAGTGAATTAGGGGGAGTATATCTCCCCCTGTAGCAATCAAATGGCCAAAGCTATCTTTGCCATTTTGATCCAATTGCCAATATAGAAAGGTTTGTTTAAGCTGTTAGGAGTTTGCACATGGTCGGTTTGAGCATAGGAGTGGATTGGTAACCTCCCATGTGCTTCAAATCAAGTGGAGGGAGGTTTCACACATGGCCAATTTGAGCCATGTGCTCGATTTGGGTCATTCACCAAACTAATTGTTGGGAAGGTATCAAGTATATGAAGAGGGCTTGACCAAATTTTGTTCTAAAATTTGTTCTAGGGTAGAATGGTCATTTGGCTGATTTTGAATTTGAATATGTTGGGTATGTTGAGAAAATAGGTTTGGCCAAGTTTCATTGGATTTGGAGTTCATTTGATATGGTTTGGCTATGCTGACCCATTTAGGTCAAAATGGGTCAACTTGGGTCAAGTTGACCAATCGGTCAACTTAGGTCAAACCAAGGGTTGGGTCAAGTTCATATGACCATTTGAAATATTTTGGTGACTTTGGCTTGATTCAATTTGATTTTGGTTTGAATTTGGCTCATATAACTTCATGCAGGTCAAATGGGTCAAGTTGACCAATTTGACCCATTTGACCTATTTGAGCTAGGTCATGGGTAAGTTTAGGTTTGGTTAGTCATATGAAGTGGATTGGTATCTTTGTTTCCAATCAATTTTGGTTAAGTTTGAATTTGGCTCAACATGACCCTTTAGGTCAAGTTGGGTTCAAGGTCAATTGGGCTAGGTTAGGTCTAGTTGGCCAATTGAGGCTTTGTCAAGTTCAACAAGTGATTTGGAATGAACTTGACCCATTGGTTTTAATCAATTTGGCTTAGATCAAGTTTTGACACATTTTGACTTTTTAGGTCACGTTGGGTCAGTCAACTTGGGTCAAGTGGGCTAGGTTAGGCTCAAATGTTGACTTGGTCAAGTTCAAACATAGTTCATGAATGAACTTAGATCATTAGTTTCAATCAATTTTGCCTATGGTGGATTTTGGCTATGTTGGGTTTCATTTTGGCTAAGTGTTGACTTGGTCAACCCTTAGGTTTGACTTGGTTTGACCCAATTTGATTGATTGATCATCCCATGATGATTGTTGATCATGATGAGAGGCATAGGTGAGTTTGATTCAATCCAATTTGGTTAGGATTAGAATTTGGCTCATAAGGGTACTTTAGGTCACTTTGGGTCAAGTGAGCCTAAGTGGGTCAAATGGCTTGGTCAAAGCTTGATTTGAGTTTGATTGAACTTGGACTTATGATTGAAATATAAATCCATTTGCAAGTGGTTTGAAGTCAAATGGGTTTTGATTCATTTGACAATTCCATATTCAAAGGAAAAATATGAATGGATTTGGGGTTTGATTTTGGATTGGATTTTGATTTAGTAATTGAAGTTTGTATTTATATTTGGATTCATGATTGTAGGGTTGATTGAATCATGAAGGAAAATCAAGTGTTTGGCTTGATTTGAAGTTGATTTTACTAATTTTGAGATTTTGACTTGGAAGGCTTAGGTTGGATTTTGAGTAGATTTGAGTTTGATTTTTGGGACTGATTTTGATTGTTTGAATTTATATTTCATTTATATATGTGAATATAAATGAGAACATAAATGGGTCATCAGAATGATCTAGGCTGAGTCTTTTATGAGGGGATTAAAGGACTTAGAAAATTTTTGGAGTTTGGAGCTTAAATTTTGGATTTAGATTTGATTGATTTGTATTTATATTTCATTTATATATATGAATATAAATGAGAATATAAATGAGTTATGAGAAAATTCCATGACTTTGAATTGATTTGATCATGATTTTGTCAAAGTCCTTAAATGGGAAATTAAGGACTTAAGAAGTATTTTAAATTTGGAATTTAATTTTTGGATTTGATTTGATTGATTTATATTTATATTTCATTTATATATGTGAATATAAATGAGAATATAAATGAGTTAGAAAATCCCATGAATTGATTTAATCATGATTTTTAGTCCTTAAGTGAAATTAAGGACTTAGAAGGATTTTAAATTTGGAATTTAATTTTGGATTTGATTTGATTGATTTGTATTTATATTTCATTTATATATGTGAATATAAATGAGAATATAAATGAGTTATGAGAAAATCCCATGAGTTTGAATTGATTTGATCATGATTTAGGCTAAGTCCTTAAAGAAGATTAAGGACTTAAGAAAGATTTGGACTTAGGAATTTCATTCATGGGTTTTCAATCATGGATTTCAATCACATGTGGCATTGATTTGAGTTTGGAGAAAATCAAATAATATTGATTTGGAGTTAGACTTGAAGGAAGGAAGGTGAGGAATGGTTCAAGCTAATGGTAGGCAAATTTTCCTAATACCCTTAAGGCATGACCTATTCCTATGGCTAACTCTTCTAAGTCTCTAGGGCTAGGTTGAGTGTCCACCTAATCACTAGATGTGTCTTAAGACTAAGGAACTCTTAAAGTCTAAAGAGAAGTGCTATGTCTAAGATGGAGGGGTTGAGAGCTCATTCTAAAAATGAGGTCAACAATGACGTTAGATTTTTTTTAATCTCATTTAAACTACAGGATTAATCTTGACAATTTTATTTATAATTGATTGAAAAGAAACCACATCCACCACTACAGAGTCAACATGCCACACAAGATGTTTTAAGTAGAAAACTATGTGGTGCCACATAGAAAGTGCTGTTGTGTCAACTCTGACACATCATCAAATGTGTAAATCGATTAATTAAGGTTCAAAATCTGATTAAAAGGCCAAAATATAAAAAATCATAACTAATTATAAAACAATATAAAAAAATATAAATCCCTCTATGGAAAGCATAAACAGAGGAGAAAATAGAAAAAAAATAAAAGCCTTAAGCTTTATTAAGTGTATAGTGACTAATTAGTGTTTCAAAATTTTTTAATTAGTAAAATTAATCCCTAATTACTAAGCTAATTAAGTTGAAATTTTTAGTGATAGTTCTATGGGATGATTTCCGCCTCTTTGAATTATATCAAGTCAATTGATTGGGTAATTTGAAAAATCTAAATTTTCAATTCCTAAATGGTTATTTTATGTCTTTAATAAATTTATATAATTTGGAAAATAATGAAAGTCATTATGGGAGCTTAAATGCATTTTAGATTAATAATTATGACCAAAGAAATAATTAGGGCCATAGATAATAATTATTTCCCAAAATAACTATTAAGGGAATCTTATTATTTAATTAAATCATTAATTTTCTTAGGACTTTGAAAATTTATAATAATTAGCCTAGTTCTCTAACAAATGTGATCAGCACCTCTATGTGCTTAACTAACAAAGAGATTTTCAATGAAATCAAAATGCTCAATTGGTTTTGAGTATTTTAAGTGTAATTGATGATTTTGGGTTTTCTCCATTTCTTCAATTAATCCTTAAGTATAAGCTAAATTACATTAAAACTTTTAGGCCATGTTTATGTGTATTTAGTAATTTTCTCATAATGTTTTGACTTATGCTTAAGGAATAATTGAAGTTTGGGCTCTTTTGGGCTTAATTGGGTAAAATAATTACTTAACCTTAATTAATTCATAAAAATTATTTAAATTGCTTTTGAATCACTTAATGAATAGAAATGGGTTAAGAAATAATTTAAGATGCTTTGTCTCCTCATTAGGCTTAAATAATTAAAATTTTAAAATTAACATTTAATGAACTTGATTAAGCTTAAGTATGATCATCTTCATATGAATGAAATTAAGACTTAATGGTTGTAAGTAGGTTATATAGTGATGTTTAATTGCTTTGCTTCAATTATTCTATAAATTTGTGTTTCACATGTTCCATGCATCCATATTTCAGATTAAATAAAGGATTTTGTAAAGTGCATACTTTGGATTAATTGTGAGGCTATTATCACTAGTAAATCTCAAATTATTTTTCTTTAATAGACTTAAATATTATTAGCGTAAATATATGCTAATCTTAATAAATAAAATATAAATTTAATCCCATATATATGATCTACATACTTAAAATTTATATAGTCTCGACATCCATATAGCGCACCACTTTAAGTAGCCCAAAGGGCGTCTTTGATTACCTCACTTACCTAGTCTAATAATGACACATACCTTAAAGTTTGTAGTGAAATACATAGAAAGGTTATATTATTTTTAGATATATATATATATATATATATATATTAAAGTATCTTAAAATATTTACAATTCATCATTATACTTATATACATGTGGACATGCATGTGAATTAACAAGTATATATACTGAACATCTTGGGAGCTTGAGACTTTAAGTAGTCCCAAGGGGTCTTTGGTTACCTCAATTCCTTGGTCGAATAGTGGCACATACTTGTATAAATTCAACATACTAATGTGTGTGCATATGTCTAAGGAGACATTGAATTATCTTTTCTATAAAATTCATGCATGCATCATGTGTATTCACACTGTCAAATCCTAAGTTAAATATTAACAAATAAAACATATCAATCTATTTATGGACCAACATGTGGAATACTAAATTTATATATATATATATATATAATCTAATCATTTCTTTAAGTAAATAATTCCTTTAAGTGAATAGTCAAAGTAATGAAGGAAAGCTAAAAGAAAAAAAGCTAAATTAACTATTGTTTAACTCCATTAATCTTGAGATGACTTTTTGTGTTTTGATAAGAACATTTAAGTAAAATCTAAATATATGATTTAATGGGAAAATTTATGACATTTTATTAAGATGATTAAAAATTACAAAATTCATCCTTAGGTTCAGCCTAAGTTAGGGTTTGAGGTGAATCCACTCCTTATCTCTCTCTTTAATTTCTAAATTGGAATGAAATCAAAAGAAATAAGTTGTATGTGCATAATCTGAATTGTAGGGAAATATTAGACTAATGATTTTTTCTACATGGGATTTTTCTTAAGAGATCGCGATAGTAAAAATAATTACTATAAATGCCCTTATTTGTAGGTGTTTCTTAAGTCCTTAAGCATAATCCATCAGGACAGGTGGGTTTGGTGACCCAAGGCTCGTGCTAAGCCCCAATATATGAAATATAACTGCTTGGTGTGTATGTATGTTCATATGACCATTATTTTGTAGGTGTTGTTAGATTTTAATGTTAATTAAAGATGTAATTTTTTATAATAAGCTTAGAATTTGAATTATGCGATTTAGGATGAGCAATGACCAGAAGGCTTAGATTTAAGAGGCCTTGTGATGCCTCATGAAGTGAAGATGAGGATGAAGATTGAAGACCCTATAGCTTTATTTTCATCATAAATCAATTGTATTCAAGCAGTACAAGGGTAGAGCTCGGCTACTCATCCTTTTTTTTCTCTTTTCTAGGGTAAATGGTGGTAACCTATCACACCAGCCTCGTATTTTTTAATCGATGATGTTTATTTGGCTTGTTTACTTTGATTGTACAACAACATTTTTTTTATAACTTTTGTAAAATTTGATTATTTTTTGTATAGCCTAGATACAATAAATTCTTTAAGGACTTAAATTTTCTACCTTAATTAGTCAAATTAAAATTTTAATAACTCATGACCTAATTTTAAAGACTAAGTATTTAATCAAAAAAAAAAAAAAGAGATTTAGCAACCCTTTAGTTGTATGTTGTATGATATAATATTATGCATGCATCTTATTTCCTTCCTTCTAAAAAATGGTATCTCCATTCTTGCATAAAAAATGGTAATGCTTGACTTATTAGACCAGTTTCCTTGAAATAGAGAACACTCTTTCTCTTTGATTTAGCCTATAACTTAATTTCATAATGTATATAAGTATAAACCTTCCCAAGTTTGAGTCCAAAATAATGTGTTAAAATGGAATAAAATTTATAAATCTTATTACATTAGCCTAAAGCAAAATTTTTATACAGTCATGATCTAGTCGCTTATATAGTTTGTTTAGGACTTTCATAACTTAATTTTGTCATGCATATAGTCATAAGCCTTCCCAAGTCTAAGCCAAAAATAATGAGTCAAAATGGAATAAAATTTATAAATTTTATTGCATTAGTCTAAGTCATGATTTTCATACCAATCATAATCTAGTCTCTTAGGTAGCAAGTTTAGGACTTTAAATTCATTCCTAATAAATAACAACCTAGCCATCTTGCATTTACACAAGACTAGACTATATTATTTTGAATTGTAGGAGGTGTTAGCTAACATCCACTCAAAGCAGTTGTAAGTCCAAAAGAGTTGGGATCGATTCATTGTCTCTAGTGGAAGTGAACCAATATTTCTCATTTTCTTCTAGTAGTATTAGGCCAAGCTCTTAGTTTGTGCTACAACAATTTAAATGTAGGTTCAAAGGCTACTTATTTCTTATTTGCTACAAGTGTAAATCTACACCTCTTATGTATTTTCACAATCTTGTGTTATTGGAATCTAAGTCCTGATCTTCTAATAAAATATCAACTAAAATAAACATAATTCTCTTCCTTTAAAATACAAAGCCTCACTATAGGATTCATTGAAGTGCTCATTAGGTTTTCTAGTATCAAGAGAACTTATTACGTATCTTCTCTTGGATTCCATTAAGAGCTCTTTGAGCTTTCCCATTTGATTTCCAATTATTACCAATCTTTTGATATTAAACTTTGAAGTCTTTAGAGAAATTAATTGATTATTTTAATTGAGAGTATTCATAGAAAATTTATATTTTCAAAGATGTAATTAACTATGGAGGCTTGCCTCCATAAGAAACTTAAGAACCAATCATAAAATAAACCATGTTTTATTTTATCCATGTAAAGTAAGGAAAAGATTTATGGTATTCCATCAATCCTAGGAGTCCTTATTAAATGATTGAGTCTATCGTAAGATGTTTCTACCTTTCAAGATAGTACACCATTCTTTGATGCCATACTCGATCATTTAAACTAGTACCCTCCTAAGATTTGTCTGGTATCCTTATGAACTCCAAATATAAACACAATAGATTTTTTTAGTGACTCCTCTAGGGAACTTTCCTCTCTTTATCTTTAATGGTTAATTATTATTTTGAAGCATCGATAGTAGACTTACATTTTTCATGAGTCAAAGATTACATTTCTTTCTGTTGGATTCCTTGTCATTTTCATCCTTAGACAAGTGTTTCCAACATCTCTATGGTTCTAGAACCTCTCACAAGTAGGTGTTTGAATCTCTATTGGATCCCAATAGGTAAAGTAAATTTAAAATTAATTATGCTAATTTTATAAAGAAATCCTTAAGTCATATCTTTGAACCTATTACCATACCTAAACTTGATGAATAAGGTTCACTAATCTTTTCAAATCCATTGAACCCACCTCATAATGAGGTTCAAATTTAAAGTCTCTCTAAATCAAAATCTCTATAATTTATAAGCCCCATCTAGCATAATCAAATTTGTTGGATGGAGGTTTAAATTCAAAACTTAATCAAAAGAAGACAAAAAAATATTATTGGTGTTTACAGACTATTTGTATCATCTTTTAGTGAAGTGGTACTTTTGTTTTGGTCAACTGTGTACACCAATTTAGGCCTATCTATCTTCATAGGTGTACTTTGAGTGCATGTATCTGACCCTAAAGAGCTAACATAACTAACATCAACTCTTCCTTCCTCTTCTCCATGTAGTCAATCTGATCATCTTTTAGTTTGAACTGATGTAAAAGTCACAAAGTTGAGTTTGATGGATCACCTTCCTCAACTATAGCTCCTTGGACATCAATATTGTGATGCTGCTCTCTATGAGAGGAAGTCCTAGTCTCTACCATATGAGAGGTCATTTTCTTCCATGTCAAAGCTGACCTTTTCATCATCAATCCATTCTTTCTCCATATTTTTTTTATCATTTTCTAATATTTTGCTAAGATCTCTTTGAAGGAATGACCATCTATATTATTTGGATATATAGTGACATATCCAAGGTAGAAATCCTCATATTTTTTTGGTGAAGGTGAACCAAAAATTCACTAAGGATATCACAATCACTTCATGTCTCCACTTCTAAAGAAAGGAGGATTAGAAGACAAACCCAAAAAAATTGTTGGTAGCCTTGAACAAAAGTATGATTTGTAGAAAACTTTCATCAAGTATTTTCTATTATTAACCTCTTAAACAACTTTGTGCAATATGATTGAATCCATTTCAGACCCATGGACAAAATTCTAGCTACTTTATAAGAAGCTAACAACAACTCTCAAAAAATGGAATTGGGAGGTCTTCAGAAACTTTACAACACAAGTGGCCAAAGTTAAACAAAATGTGGCTAACCTTAAAATTGACTTCTTACATGATGATTCCAATAAGGACTATCTAAATTATTGCATGCCCATTAGGAACTCTAGGATCTCATTTGCATGAAAGAAGAGCTTCTCAAATTGAAGGCTGCCATCACTACTTTCACTAAAGGAGATAGGAACACCAAGTACTTTCGTGTTGGTATTAAGAAGACAAGAGAGCTGAAAGCTATCTTAAAAGTTAAGGATGAAACAAAAGGCTTGATTAACAATCAAGAAGAAATTGTAACTAGTGTACTAAATTACTTCCAAACTCTTTTAAGTACTAGAGAAACTTCCATATCAAACTTCAATCATGCTTTCTTAGAAGATAATAAAGAATTAATAAGTTCTTTAGACTTATTTTACATTCTTGGGGAAGAGGAGGTCAAGGCTGCTCTTTATATAATAGATGGTTCTAAAATTGCTGGGCTTGATGGCCTTTCTGCACTTGTTTACCAATACACATGAGATTATATTAAAGCCTTAATAAATTAATTGTTCAGTGTACACAAATAAAATTTTCCAAATGAAAAATATATATAAAAACTTTGCTTTGAAGGGATATTTAAGTCTCAAAACTTTAATCCTTATTTTCTTTTTTCTCTATATATCCCTCTATACTTCTGATTATCCATGTTTACAACCATTTAATGAAAATTTCAATTTATGCTATGAGTTTTGAAGTGTGTCTAGTACTAATTTCCTACTTAGCTTATCTTATTTTTATATGCAATATATAAAGTTACACATAAACATGAGTAATAGTACCATAACTAACACAATTAATTATGCAAGATATAACTCAAATTATTTTGCTCGTATAATTAACACAATAACATTATAATAGCAATTCTAATCTCAATATTCTACATTTGTACTCAAATAATCAACTATATATTTTCAACATTGATTCCAAAACATAATAAAGCTTATCACAGTCCTTACCCTCATCTTTCTACTTAATGATCAATAAGAACTAAACATTTCAGCTCAACATAGAGCAAAAGTGATAACTAAATATAAAGTAAATTAATTTAAGAAAACATATGTATAATGGTACCAAAATAGAAATACACATGAAATTATTAGACTAAAAATAAATAATAGAAAAAGCAATTGCAAAAACAACAAACTATAATAAAACTACTTGAAAATATAATCAAGTCTCATCAAAATATCTACGCATCCCAACCCCCACCCCCATTCTCTACATGCACAAACAAACAGACTTGAACTATGCATTTTTCTAAATGCATCCAAGTAAAACAAAAATAACAAGTAATGACAAGGTATATAAACTTCTTAGTGGTGTGGAGCTACCTGTTGTCATCATTATATTTTTCCTTGTCTTCTTCTTCTTCTTTATTGATAGGTGGCATGAGGTATTATGGTGGAGTTGAAAATTAAACATTGCTTGGTCTAGCATGTAGGTGCCTATTTAAGATCATATTTGCTCTGAAGGTGTTGAATCTTCTAATATAGCACAGTGAATTATGCTACATTTTATTATATACTCCAGATTCTTGTCTATCTAGTATTGTTGGCTCTCAATCTTACCATATGACTATTAAACCCCTAATATCAAGCTCCCCTAGCCTTTTATTCTTGAAACTATGTATCTTCTTATTTTCTATTATTATGGGACCCTCTATGCTTGGGGCATTTCTTTTTATTCATAGTTTGTCTAACAATATCTGCCATAGGTATCATCTGAGTAATCGTGCCTTTAGTTTGTGAGCACTTGGGGTAGACCCCCTCTTTAGATGCACTCATCTGTAAACACAATCTATGAATTAGAGAAGGGTAACCCAAATATCTGAGGGTTGTGGACCTCACTATATGCAGGATGTTGGAGCGAATGAGTACTCTGATGATGATTGTCATTTTCAATTGAATTAAAAAAATTTAGCATAACCATATCTTTAGTCATGTTGCATAGGTGGCCACTAAGTAGTAGCCTAGTTGACATGAATGTGTGCTAGGGCTTGTACTCAACTCTAAGGTTAGAGGAAAGAAAAATTATGATGTTTTCATTGTGCCTTCTAACACTAGAACATAGATGACTATATCATAGCATGATCTATTTTCCACAAAATAGAAATACATGTCATTTGGGATATCTATAAGCCATTAATGTATTTATATAAGTGCCACTAAAGCGTACCAATTTACCTCTCACAAATAATTTATTGTCCATGTGTTTAAGCACATTCATGTAGAATTTTTTTATTGCTAGCATTATAGATCTCTTTATCAAGATTTTTCTTATGATCTTCATACACCTTAAAGAATTGAGTTTCAATCTCTATCTTGAGCTATAGTTATCTTTTCAAATATCAATTTAAGCCTACCTTGTAACTTTGAATGATATTCCAAAGATGATTGGGTATTTGGGCTCATCATCATCCATATCAAGAATTAAAAGATTAGCAAGAAAGATGATTTTATCAATCTTTATCAGCTTGTCATCCACAAACACTTCAGGTTGTTTCATAGAATATTAGTGAGAAATAAAATTTTATAATGGGCTTTACCTTCCCAGTCTTAACTTCTTAAATACTAATAGTGGCATTAAGTTTTTTTTGCTCCAAGATCACGCAGTGTACTCTCAAATAATTCCCATATTATGGCATATGGTACGGTGAAGCAACTTATATCATTTATTTTTTTGGGTAGCTTTCTCTTTAGCATGGTAGTGAAATCTTTAGTTAGCATCATTGTCTCATAATCTTGTAGGATTTTATTCTTTGCCATAATTTTCTTAATGAACTTTACATAGCTAAGTATTTTTTTCGTGGCATTAATGAAAGGTATGCTAATGTGAAGCTTTCAAATACATTTAGAAATTTTAATAATTGTTGGTCCAACTTTTTTTTCTAAGATCTCTGGAGGTAGGGTAGTGGCAATACATACGAAAATAGATTTTTTAAGAAAAACTTTGATCGGGCTACCCTAAATTTTCCTCATTCTTCCTTACTAAGCCTTGTCCTTTTCTTTACTAGGTCTCTCTTAGTCCACAATTGTTCTAATTTTGTCTCTTTTGGGGTAGGCCATAGAATCTTCCAATTCCTTTCCACTCATTAGCATGATAGCCTTATTATTCTCCCTGGGGTTTAGCTCGATGTTGCTTGGGAGTAGCTAAGGCCCTAACTTATAGGAAATTTACCCTATTTGACACTTAATACTTTTCATAGCAATTATCTATCTTTGAACTAGGGTTCATGCATTTGGACTGTGGTTAACTTCAATAATGTCTCCTTCAATCATGGCTATTTGTCTTGTGAAGCTATGGCCTTAATTGTGACACAAAGCCTAGTAACTAGTATCGTCTTTGCTAATTAAAGCTAGATGACTATTGATAGACATTTGATACTTTCCCTACTTACACATTCTTCTAAGAAAAATTAGATGGCTTCATCACCCATGATTATATGTGTTATAATAAGGATTATTATCTTGTTGGCTCCTTATAAAAGTTTCTTGCTCCATACAAGGTTGTGTGAACAGGTTATTGGTCTAGTAGTCAGTACTACATATATCAGAATAAAATGCATAGCTCTATGATACAAGTGTTGTAAGAGATCTGAGTTGCATGACCAGAGAAGTGACTTGAGTAGTAAGAGCGACAACAAAATCTCTCTTATGCTGCAGCTATGTGCATGTTTAAGATAAGGCATTCTAATAACCATTGGTAGTTATTCATGACCATTTTCTCTGATAATCATATGTTTTCATTTGAGTCTAGCTAATGAAAATGCAGCTAGATGCAACATTGATTAATCTCATTGGTCTAGTTATCCCATAATAAAAGTCTAAACTTTCATCCACTTGAGTAGGCCATGGTGTTGGAATTTCTTTAGGAGGTCCTTTAACCTCTCACATGCATCATAAAATGTCTCACCCTCCATCTACACAAAGTTAAAGATCTCTATTCTCATTATTATAGCTTTGCCAAGTGGAAAGTATTTAGATAGGAACTTTTGTGTAGGTTATCCCAACTAGTGATGGAATTGCAGGGAAGTGAATTAAGCTAAATCTTCGCTCTACCTTTCAATGAGAATGGGAGCAGTCTCAACCTGATGGTTTAATTTGAAACTTCATTGTACTTGAAGGTGTTGAATATCTCCAAGAAGTTTTTAATCCAAGTATTAGAGCCTTTAGTGAAGCCCTTGAATTATGAGTTCCAAATCATTTGAAGTGTAGTAGGCTTAACTTAAAGTTGTTAGCTTTTACTCTTATTTTGATAATGGCTTAGGGGAAACCATGAATAGTATGAAGTACATAGTTTCTTAGAACATTCACTCCTATAGCCAAATCTTCTCCATTTCCAAGATCAATTATCTCTTCTATTTCTTCTACTTTATTAGTCTTAATTTCCCATGTCTCCTCAGGAAAGTTCTTTCAATTTTTAGATCCTTAAGAACCAATGATCAACCACCAAACATATCCATACACAACATTGTGTCTGAAAAATAGAGTGAACAACATAAAAAAAAATAAATAAAGTAAGGAAAACTAATAAGTGTTCAAATTAATAAAAAATCATCATTACAATATCTTGCAATAGTGTTAAAAACTTGATGCGATGTAGGGTAAATCATATGTGCAAGAGTACACAATTACATTAAGTAATAAAGAGTGAATAAAATATTATTCTCTTATGGATTGAAGACAAAACACTAAAATTCAATTTATTTTTTAATATTTGGATGATGAAAGGGGTGTTAAACCTAAATTTATAACTACTATTAACTCTATTAGAAAAACTAATTAATTAATAAGAACAAGAATTTGTGAGATGAACTCAATATAAAAAAGATTATGGATTTGATTTGACCAATGTTGTTTTATGGTGTTAAGATTTTAACAAAGTAGGAATCGATTTTTTTTATCAAAGTCCAATTGAGGTGTCCATTATCTTTCTCTCAAAAGCCAAGAGTCTTTATTTTTCTCGCACAACCTACCTACCTCTCAATGATAAATTTAATGCAAGAAAAAACGGTCAAAACACTTATGATCACAAGAAGGACTACACAGCATAGTTACAATTATTTCTAACATACAACCCAACACTATGAAATTTTTTCCATGATGAATCTATTTTCCACTTCTTAGTTTCAATCAAACTTCCTAACCTCTTGAAAATGATGGTCAGTCAATTCAATAGGCCCAAAACAAAAATGCGGTAAATAATGAAAATAATACTTTAAACTTTTATTAAAATTAAAACAAACAGAAATACATTATGGTTACACATGACTCCTAGAAAGGGGATTTAGTTTATGATAGAAGTAAAACAAAATATGATAATTCCACACATAAAACATGATTGCAATAATTTGAAGAAAGAAAAAAAAACTCAAGTAGAGAACATCAAGAACATCTTTCTCTTCACCTTGTCACCTTGCCTTTGATATCACTTTAAAAACCTTTTCCAAAAAAAAAAAAAAGATTAAGAATTTACAATAATCTAATCTAAGACTCTTTAAAGACTAAGGAAAACCATAAAAGTATGGCTATAAAAGTCCCTTAATTTAACTAAAAGATTGGCTTAATTATAGTTGAACCAAATCTCCCTTATAAAGAAAGTTAATGAGAATTTAAGGCAAACTATAACAACTTTGAGGTCATCACCTAGAAGTCATGGTCTCAATCTTGTACAAGATGAAATTTTTGGGTCTAACACGTAAGTGCCTAGCTCTTTATTTTGAACTACACTTAGAATTTGACTTTGGTGTGTAGACACCAAGGGTTGACACCTAGGCATTGACATTTCTATCTTAAATCACATTTAGGTTTAGGGTCTGACATCTTAGTGATAAGGGTCGATGTTTAGGAGATAGCTTCTCTATCTTGTTCTTGTAGTATGATGCTTAGGCACTTGGTTTCTAACGCTTAGGCACCATTTTAGGTGCTTTGCTATGCTCTAACTACTAATTGAATCTCAAATTGCACTTTTCATTCTAAAATCATTTTCAAATATTGATCCATGTAATTATGTGCATAAATGATGCATTTTACCTTCTTCATAGTGGTCCTATAAAAAATTTAAATTTTACAAAGAAGTACAATTCCAAAAAGTACTAAAAAAACATCTTAAAATCAAAGCCAAAGGCAAGAAAAATCTTGTATATTTATCCTTGCTCCAAGAAATAGTGTATTTTTGAAGTGTTCCCCTCCTATAGCATAAGGAAAAGTGAGACTATTTGGATCCTTTCTTTATAGGGGTAGTTTGCTCTTTAGTACTTTCATGTATTCTTTAATACAAGCCACTATTTCATGTTTATATAATTTCATAACCTCACATAGCTAGAGATGAAGTTTTTAAAATCTTCCAAAAACTTTAAGAAACATTGATCTATATTTTTGTCTTTTGGAATCTCTAAGAGTAATAAGGAGGTGGCACAAATGGAAATTGGTTATCCATAAATTACTTTGATTGGGCTACCATTCATTCTTATCTCTCCTCTTAAGTTGATCTTTACTTTCATCTACATTAGACATCGTTTGGCCAACAAAATCTACCACATCAAACTTCTTTATTTTGGGCTTTTCCTAGCCCAAAAAAATCCTCTTGTTGTCTCCAATTCCTTGATTAGATGGCTTTGAAATGATTTCTAGGATTTACGTCTATGTTGGCTGGCAATTGGATAGATGATATGTAAGTTTCCTCACTTAGATCTCAATGTTCTTAATGATAATAAATTTTCTTTACAAGAAGTCACAATGCTTATGAAGTGTGACATTTGTATGGGCCATAAACTAAGTGGTAGGAGCTAACAATTCTTCCAATGCCTCCTTAATGATAGTTCTTCTAATTTTGCATTTGAGGACCTAAATGTGAAGTGCAGCCACATGCTTGTTAGCCTCTATGAAAATTGAATTTAAATGGTTATTGGAAATCACCTGACTACTTCCCCACTTGAGCATTCTTCCATTAAAAATTAGATTGAGTGTTGTAATAAAGATTGTTGGCATAGAGGTTTCTTATGAAGTTCACCTGTTCTTAATAAGACTATGCAAAGGGGTTTTTAGTTTGGAAATTTATGCCATTGTGATCCCTTTTATAGTGATCATAGTAAAAGGCATGGCAATGTGGTGTAGGTGTTGTGAGAGGAATGAGTTGCTTTGCTAGTGAAGTAACTTATCTAAAGAGGGTTACAATAGAATCTATCTTTTGTGTTGTATCTATAAAATTCATTAACATAATTCTTTTATTTGGACACTTATAGTCATCCATGGTCATCCCCCTCCTGTAGATTATAGGATGCCTCTTAAGTTTTGCTCATGAAAGTGCTACCATATACAAAGTCAATCTTTGTCCTCACCAACCTAGCTAACCCAATATAGAAGGTCTACACCTATATCATTTAGGAAGGCCATAGAGTATGTTCCCATGAGGATTACATATAAAGTAGAAAAACTGGTGGATTTTCTATTATTTGGATGTTAAAAATGGGGTGCTCTACTAAATGAGCTAATAAATTATCAGGAGCATGAATATTTGTGGGTAATCTCAATATGATTAGACCAAGGAATTATACGTCATCAATAATTCTTTTTGTAGTTAAATTTTAAAAAACTAATGAGTTGATTTTTATTGAAGTTTGATTAGGGTGGTTGCTTCATTTATATAGAAACCCTAAGGTTCTTATTTTCTTAGTAAAATCTACTTACCTTTTGGTGATAAATTTAATACAAGAAAATTTTGTTAAAGCTTACAAAAAACTCTAAATCTTACTAAAATCACCTCCACAAAAATAACATGGCTAGTGCTAACAACTAAAGATAGTTTAGTTCAAGATAAAATAGAAGAAAACTATGGAAGATTGATACATGAACATTATTACAATAAATAAAAATACAGAATAAAACAACTCTAGTAAAGCACATCAAAAATGCCTTTTTCATCACCTTGTATCCTTGTCCTTAAGATCTTCCTAATGGCTTCTCCAAAAACTTTAATGTAATATTTACAAACTCTTTTTTTTTGGACTCTTCAAAAAACTAGAAGACCCCAAAAAATAGATAAAAATAAAAAATAAAATCTAACTATGGAATCTCCCAAATTCGTCCTCATGATTTGCTTAAATAAGATTGCACAAAAAATAAGTATTTGTCAAAGAATTAAGGTATTTCATAATAGCTGCTAGCACCTAAAAGCTAGGATCATGTGCCTATGCATCTTGTTCTCTATTTGCACAGTACACTGGGAACTTCTTGGTAACACTTATGTTTTAGGGGTCTTTATCTTGAATTGCATTTAGGGTTGAGATTTGGCATCCATGCACCAACTTCTTTATCTTGGTACTACAATGAGGCGCTTAGCTGCTTAGTGATTGGTGCCTAGGTGCCAAATTTAACACTTAAGCATTAGGCTAAGCTTCTAGCACCAACTGAGCCTCCAATCACATTTCTACACTCAAATCTATTTTAAATGACTCTCTACTTGATTTTGCTCATTAATGATTGAATTTTTCACTTTTCTTACAAATCTTCAAATATTCAAAATTTGAATTATTCTTATTGCAAAATCTTTAAAATAATACAAAATATATGACAAAACATAACCTTAGGTAGGCAAGGATGTGTAATTAGCACACTTATCACCAATAAATAATAAGCTTACAATACTTATATAGTTGTGCTTAGGATGCAACAATTGATGATGGTGGTTGGTGGTGATTGTTGGTATTGGTTAGTTTTAATCTCTCAAGCATTGGTCTTGGCGACACCTCCCCATCCCCATCCCACCCATTGAGAATAGTATCATATTTATTAAATTTTAAGAGAGGCATTTTGATAAATTTTGCTAAAATTCTAAAATACTCTATCAAATGGTCCATTTTGAATCATTCAATTATAGATCATTCATTTATCACTTAAGTTTGTTATTGACCTATAAATAAAGTAGAATTATAACATTAGGTTGCTCTTGTTGACTTCTTTGATTTGATTATAACCATAATAGAATTGGAAATCATTTAATTTTTAATTAATGCTTTAAATCTTTTTAATATACATTAAGTGCATGATTTGGGTAATTTGGACTTGAATTGGATTGCTTTTGGTCATTATGTATGTCTCATTTAACTAATTAATTTGGCTATAAAGTTGCTAAAATTAATAGAGGGATGATCTTATTTTCATTGAAAATTCTCTATTGAGAATTACATCAAGATACATGAATTATTTGATGGATTTCTTAATCATGAATCATTCAACCCTAATTTCTAGATGACAAAACTTATTTCACCTCAAAATGTATATTAAGCTATTCAGTAAATTGATAGTACAAAATTATAAATTTAAGAAATATTCAAAATGTGACCAATTCTTATACATTTATATGGACCTCCTCTTAGTGTTATGAATCAAGTTAATTATCCATAATTATAATTTTATTCTTTTATGACACTAATGCTTCAATTGGTGTGATATGTAGTGCTATAATGTTGTTTTATTACACTGATATATAGATCTTCATCTACAAAATCCTGACATATGGCCTTCGCTTTTACTTCTAATGGGGGAGTGTGCTGATATATTTAAGTGCCAAAATATTACTTGTTAGAAAATGTATGGCACTATGTAAATAATTTTATTTCACAATTTCTTTGAAATATCTAGTATACATACATAGATAATAAAGAAGAATATGATAAATACCAAAATTTGTATATGAAAAGCTTAAAATAAGAAAAAAAATGTAAGCCTAGATTAGCTTAAATAATCCACTAAATAAATAAAATTATTAAGTCTTATGCTTCTCTCTAATTGAAAAAGACATGATTAAAATTTTTTGATTGATTTCTTGCTCTTCTGTTGTATAAAACTTGGGCAACTGCATCTAATAAATAACAAAAATACAACATCCATATTATGGTGGTTGGACTATAACAACTGTTGATGGTGGGCAATAATAATTATCGGTTATAGCTTTCTTCAAACTCTCAAGCTTTTCTCCTAGCTCTTAGCTCCTTCCTGTACCCATGTTAAGAATGGGATCCTATTTACCAAATTGTGGGAGAACCATTTTGGTAAATTTATTAAAAATCTATAAACACCTTGCCAAGTAATCTTTTTGATCATCTAATTTTATCTATGAAGTGATGAAGGTCCTTTCTTAGGCACATAAGAAGTAGGGCAAGTTCATGCGGGACAAAATAAATAGAAGCTAGAATAGTAAAGTGCAAGAAAGTTTAAGAAATTTCACTATATTTAGGAATATAAGTATGAGCAAAGAGTTAGAGTAGAGATGTAAAAAGATAAAAAAAATCTCAATCTCTTCAAGAATCCCCCTTTTTATAAGTATAAGAGGTTGATACATAAAGAGAGTACACATAAACTATGTCAGTTATATAAAAGACATGATCATGACCTAGAATGTAGATGAGTGATATTTGCTGAGTGATGAATTCCTAAGCATGGTCATCAAAACTTGTGGGGTGAGATGTCTAATGTGAGTGCTTAGCTGTGCATCCCCTTATAAATAGGAAATTTCTTCATAAATGATGTAAAATGCAAGGTTGTGAAAATCGGACCGGACATAGAACCGGAAAACAGAGAGGTTCAAGGTTTAAAGGTCGAACCGGGGTCGAACCGGATGATATAATAAATATTAAAATTATCTAAATGAGATTTAAATGATCAAATAATCATATAATATGTACAGTTTGAGAGAAATAAATTATAAAATATAAATCATATGCAAAAAAATCTCATATAATTTCAAAGTTAAATACATGAATATATAAATATTAACCTTTTTGTAGCCATGATAATTCTTTGAAATAATCCATTGTAGAGCTTCTAGAAATTGGTTATCTAAAAAGGAATTAAAATTAAATAAAAATTAGTAATTTGGCATCAACTATATAAATTATACAAGTAAAACATAAACGAAACTAACTATAAAAAGATATTATAAATTATGATAAAAAGCAAGTTATAACAAATTTGAGATATTAATAATTCAATAAAGATGATATATGATGTATCAATAATTTATGTTCTTTACCCAAAAACTTCTGCTAAAAATAAAAACATCAAATACATATTAAAATTTATCTCTAAAATAAATTCAAAAGAAATAGATTCTAATCAAAGAGTTTGGGTCAGGGTTGCTGTTTTCCAAATAACCTCCTTTTGAAAACGTGCAGTATAGCAGCAGGAGGAAAAAAAAAGTAAAAAACTAAAAATCTGAAACTTTTTGTTTAGATTTAGGGAAACAGAAGAAGAAATGGAAGAACAGCCCAGCTCCTGCTTTCAAAGAGTGCAGCCCAAAACGGAAGAAGGAACGGAGGGGCAATTGCAAAAAGCCAAAAAATTAAAAACCTAATTCCTAAACACGTCAGTGACAGTCGACCAAGGTTCATGGTTAAACCGTCCCCGCAAAGAACCGCCGCTTTTCGAGGCGTTTTTTTGGGTTTTCAGACGGACCGGTTCATGGTCGACCGGTCGAACCGTCCCCTGGTTTTCAAAGCATTGGTAAAATGCTTGATGTTGGTCACCTGGCGGGGATGATCTTTCTTCATGTTCATCGCTAAGAGAAAATACTTTTGGGTGAGTGAATTACTTATTTCAATTTTACTCTTCTAGTTTGAATACTCTTATGTTGATCCATTGCCACTCATGAGCATTTGCTAGGTCCATGCATTCTCCATGAGTATATATTTAGCTCTTTGATTCTTCTACTTCTTATAAAGGTGACATGAAAAAATGATAGAAAAATAAAAATAACTATTAATTATTTGCATTTAATTTTAAAAAATTTAATAAAAATACTTTTTTTTATTTACATCACATCATCTTTTACTTGACACATTATTTTTGAGTTTTCTCTGAGCATCAGACTATAAATTGAATTTGAGCTCTAGAAAATTTTTTTTGTCATGATCTTCATGGAATTCATCTCGCCTTCCTTTGCTAAGTTTTTTTTTATAAAACAAACACTAGACCTAGCCGTGATATAGATCTCATTGAGCTTTAGTTTATTTTATAAAAGAAAAAAAAAAGAAAATGAAGGCAGTTAAACACATTATAGTGCTTCCTATTGAGGCAAGCTCTTCAGTAGAGCTAGTTATGAGTGAAATTACTTCTCTGACTAAGAGTACTGATAAGGACTCACAAGTAGAGGCAAGTCTTCCATGTGAGAGTGTTGTCTTTAAAAGCATCCCTAGTGGGAGTGATGTTTCTATTTGATGGATAAAGATTATGGTAAGTAGGTCAATGAGAAGCTCTTCTTTATAAAGGGTAGATGAAGATTGTCTCACCATAGTATGAATTTTACCTTTTACAACTTTGTCATTTCATATACTATCTTAAATGGTCTTTTTTGTTGTAGCTGGGTGTGTTGAGTGTTTGTGAATCTGTTTAGGGAGATGATGGTTAGTCACTGGATCCCATGGACATTCCTTTAGAGATTTTAGGTAGAAATGAGATGAAAATTCATATTAGAGTAGGTGAGCTATTTGGGCATCATTTAAGTGACAAGGAAGTTCACTTGCTTCAATATTTTCTTCTTTCCTTAAGGAAAATGCCTATGAACAAATGCTTTATATAATTTTTTTTATTTATACTTGATGATACTGCTTCTCATTGTGTAGGGGCTACTTCAGTGGAAGATATTCTTATTATTGTCGATCTCCTAACAACTCTATTGAGTGGTGACTTGGCATTCCTGAGTTTATGTTTGAGTGGATCATCCTCTATTAGAGAAAGATTCAATAGCTCAACGCTTTCAACTATCAGAGAGATTAGCTTCACTTAAGCAGATATTAAGAAATAATGGCAACATCCCTTTGTTGACTTCTCATGAAAGTGGCGAGTCAAAGATGAATGACTCCTCACTTCAAAGAGAAGATAGTGCTATAGGGGAGCCTTAGCCATCTACATCTCTACTTAATTTGTTTGTTTTTTTTATAGAAGAGAGTAACTCTTTTTCAAGAAGGTACAAACTAGATAGGATAGTTAATGGTCAAGTTGTAAAGAAAACTATTAGCCATAGAAAAGAAGCTGGTAGTCCTGGAAGCCAAGTTGACTTAAACTCACCATCATGACTTGTCAAGTGGGACTTCTCTCTTCATCACATGTGCCAACATTTTTTTTTTTTTGAATACTTTTCTAATAAAAAAAAACACTTGCCACCAAGTGGTACTCAGATTCAATAGTTAGGCAATTCAAAAAATAATGTTAGAAAAAATTATAAAGGTGAGTGTATGCAAAATGAATATTTATTTTAGTATAAAACATTTTAATTTTACTTGCCTTTTATTTATGTCGAGTTCATTAAATTTTGTTTGGTTGCAAGTGAGCTTATTAATGTTTACCCCATGAGCTTTTATATAAAACTCTAAGTTTTGATGATTGCTAACATTCCTTGTTAAATATTTATCTTCACTAATAAGTTGTGAGTGTATGTTATACATTGAATGCAAGAACAACAATAAATTAGTATTTAGAAGATTGATTGATAGAGCACAAATAATGACTGAGTTTCAAAACAATTGTAAAAGCTTATTTTGAAGATAATAATTGAGGAATGAGCAATGCTAGAAGACTCAAGTCAAGCTTTAACTTTTGTCATTGGTCATGTTATTTTTCAATATATTGTGTCTTCATATATTTGGCATGTGAATGATGAATAACTACCAAGTGCGCACACACACACACACACACATAAAAGATTATTAATAAAATAAAATTTTTAAATTCAAATTTTTTAGGAAATCTTATTGTACGAATGTTTCTTTTTATTAATTATTTAGTTGGCATAATTAAGTTGATTAAATCAAAAATTTTCCAAAATTAAACTGATCGTACAAAATTATTTGGATTGTGCTATATGCTTATTCATTTATGTTAAATTTTTAGCCTACCTAAACAAGTTGGTTAGGCCAAAAAAAATTTGCTAAATTAGGTTGATCGTATTGAACAAATATAATTCATATTGTATGATTTATTTTTTGACAAATTACAAATCATGCATAAATTGACTAATCTTTTAGTATGATGTGCATCAATTTCTGAGATGTTTTCTTTATTTGCTTGTATTGTATGATTGGATCATAAAAAATGAATAAATAGAAAGCTAATTTTTTGATTATTGTTATTGTTATAGTATAATCCATGATCGTATGGTAGGAGTAGTGGCAGTTGTTTGGGATGATCTGATCCTCTAGGGCTTCTAACCATAACAAATTTAATTAATCATATAATACAATAGTAATCATACATAAAGATTGCACCGACTTTTTGAAGAATAATTGTAATAATTTTATTTAGCCTTCTCTTTATAAATACCCACTTTGGGTGCCTAATACAAAATAATCTTGAACTTGAAAAAATAATTCTAAGGTGGCTTAGGGAAGAGTGCCTTGCTAAGAAGGGTGGGGAGATCTCTCTTCTTTTTTCTTCTTAGGGATTGTTGTTGGTAAGATTGGTCTTGATTGTTTATTTCTCATCTATCTTGCCTTTGGGTCTTGTGATTTAACTTGAAATTATGTTCTTTAGTGTGAAAACTTGTGTAAACTTTATTTTTGATAGAGAATTTCTTTGACCTTTTAAGGAGGAGTGGCATCCTTCTTTCCTTGTAAGAGAAGGGAAGTAGGTTTCTCCATTCCCTACTAAGGAGAGAGGCTTCTCTGCCTAGTTTGTTGTACTAGAGGAGAGTTAGTGGATTTTTGGAGAGATCTGGAGAGTGTATGTATGTCGGTTGGGCTAAACCACTATAAATCTTTTGTCCCACCTTTTTTTTTATTTACTGTTGTTTTGTTATGATTGAATTGATGTGTTTAATTTAACAAGGTGAAACAATCCTATATAAATATGGTTTAACACGATAATGAGTTTTTTTTGTATGTTACCTCATGAGTTGATTTCTAATATGTATACATGCTTTACCAAAATCATTACTTCATTACATGCTTTGGGAAGAGAAGTTATTAATGCTAAAAAATGCTAACAAAATCCAGCATTGTTTGCTTAATTCTTAGGATGCCAAAGTTACTACTATCTCTGAATCCATAGATTTATCTATTTACTCGATTGATCATTTACTTGGCTCACTTATTTCTTATGAACAAAAAATCTTCAAAGAACTATTGATGTAGGTGATTGGAGAAAAGAGAAGACCATTTCTCTTAAAGATAATACATTTAATTGTAGTGAAGAAGATAATAACACTGAGGATGAAGACATTGTTATTATGACTAGAAAGTTCTAATACTTCCTTAAAATGAAGAGATTCAATCAAAGATAAGGCAAAGGTAAACCTAAAAATTTTTCAAAGGTTACTGATATTATTTACTATGAATTTAAAAAAAGTTAGGTCACATCAAGTGGCAATGCCCACTTCTTAAGAACTCCAATTAGAAGGACAAAAATGAAGATAAAGGCAATACAATGAAAAGCAAGAGGAGGACTAAGCATGCCTTCTAGATCAACTCTAACTTAGACTCTTCTACTCTTCAGAAGAAGAAGTTATAGAAGAAAACATAAACCTTTGTTTAATGGAAAAGCATGACTCATGTGATTCTGGTCATAATCAAGTAAGTAATCTCTTTTACAATGAGTTGTTGAATTTTTGTTGTGAACTACATGCTTCTATCAAGTCTATTAAAAGGAAATATTCATCCTTAAAGAAATATTTTTTATCTATGGAAAAGACTTATAAAACATTTTTGGATGAACATGAGAATTTAAAAAATGACCATAAAAATTAAGAATGTAGAAGGCTCAAAAAGAAAAAGACTTATCTAAAAAAAGTAATGTTCTTGAAAATGCTAATTAGACTTTCAAAAAAGAATTTAAGAATTATCAAAAGAAGAACACATTCATTAAAAAAAGAATCTTTAAAGCTAATAAATTCATGCATTCTTTCCTTAACATTCATTGTTTCTCTTCTCATATATTTGGACATGTTGCAATCTATGCATACATCATTTAAGCTCAGCATATGCATGGATTCTAAAAACTCTTTCTAAATGTATGGGGCCTAAGCAAGCTTGGGTTCCCAAAAATCTAACTTAATTTATTTTGCATATATGCCTTCACTTAGGGGTAGTGGAGGCAAATGGTAGTTGGACAGTGGGTTCTCTAGGCATATGATTGTAGATAAAATTGAATTCATTTTCTTAGAACTTAAAAGTAGAGGAATTATCACTAATGTACTCGGGTCAGGTACCATTGGCATTAAAATTTTTTTATCTATTAAAAATGTACTTCTTATTGATGGTTTAAAACATGATCTACCTAGCATTAGTCAATTATGTGAAAAAGTTTTCAATATAAAATTTTCAAATGATAAATGCTTGATCAATTTAAATGATAAAACTTTTTTAGAAGGTATTTAGATGAACAACATTTACATGATTAATCTTGATAGCTTAAGTTATTCTTTGGTTATTTGTTTGAAGTCCACTCTAGATGAATCCTGGATTTGGCATAAGAGATTGTGGTATGCCAGCATGCATACACTTAGAAAAATTACATGAGATAATCTAGTTAGAGCTGTACCTAAGCTATATTTTCATTATCATTTGTATGATTCTTGTCTACATGGTGAGCAAATAAATCTTCTATTAAATCCACATTAGGCAATATGACTTCAATGCCTTTAGAAATTCTTCACATGGATTCATTTTGACCTATCAACACAATTAGCCTGGAAGAAAGTCATATAGATTTATCTTTATTGATGATTTTACCAGATTTACTTGGGTGATGTTATTGAAACACAAAAAATAATCTTTTCTTAAATTCAAGATTTTTTCTATTTGGATTCAAAGAAAAATTGGTTATTGCATTGCTTCTATTCACAGTGATCATGGTGGTGAATTTAAAAATTGATAAATATGAAGTTTGTTTTAATGAGATTGAAGTATAACACAATTTCTTAGCCCTTATGACTCCACAACAAAATGGGATAGTTGAATGAAAGAATAAAACCCTCATAAAGGTCAATAGATTCATGCTTATTGAATATAAACTTCTATAATATTTTGGACTGAGGCTGATAACACCACTTGCTTGAGTTAACTTTGATAAAAGCTAATTAAAACTCCTTTTGAGCTTTTGAAAGGAAAAACTCTGAATATGTCACATTTCATATTTTTGGATGTAAATTTTTTATGTTAAATAATGAAAAAGTAATTTAGGGGAAATTTGATTCAAAGTTTGAAGAGGGGATTTTTTGGGTTACTCTTCTATAGAAATCTTAATAGAATCTTCAATAAGAGAACCCTATTGATAGAAGAGTTAGTCCATTTTGTATTGATGAATCTATTGTCCCTTCCACTTTTAAGGAACATGTAGATGAAGATGACTTAGTACAAAAATTTAAGAATATGAGATTGGAGGAAAATGATGATGTTAGTGAAAGACTACCTAAAGAGTGGAGATATGCATCAAGTCATCCCAAAGATTTAATCTTAGGAGACCCATCTATAAATGTCAGAACTAGGAGTAGTCTAAGGGAAGAGATTAGCCATACATCCTTCATTTCCAGTAGAGTAGAAGAAGTAATCTCTAATGAATTCTAGGTTGAGGCAATGTAGGAAAAATTAAATCTATTTATTAGGGATGATTTTTGGGAATTAATGCACAGGCCCTTATCTGAAAGTATGAATGGAACAAAGTGGGTTTTCAAAAATAAATTAAATGATTTGGCAATTGTTGTTAGAAACAAAGCAAGGCTTGTGGCAAAAGGCTTTAATCAAATAGAAAGAATTGATTTTGAGAAAACATTTGCACTTGTTTCTTGTTTATAAGCTATTTGATTATTACTTGAATTTACTTGCTTTAAAAGCTTTAAATTATTTTAGATGGATGTTAAAAATGCTTTATTAAATTGTGTTATAGAAGAAGATATTTTTGTTGAATAGTCACCTAGATTTAGAAGCTCATCACACCTTGATCATATTTATAGATTGAAAGGCCTTGTATGGTTTAAAATAAGCACCTCATACTTGGTAGGATAGGCATAACCCTTTTCTCTTAGCAAATTCTTTTGTTAAAGGATCTATTTAAACTACTTCGCTTATCAAAAGAATAAAATCTAATATTCCTCTTGTTCAAATTTATGATGATGATTTATTGTTTGGATCTACTGACTTTTTATTATGTTAAGATTTTTCAAGACTGATGAGCATATAGTTTGAGATGAGCATGCTGGGTGTACTTACCTACTTTGTAGGATTCAATGTTAAGCAAAATCAAAATAAGCCAAACTAAGTGCACAAGGGAGTTATTAAAAAAAATTGGTTTATAACGTTGTAAAAATATCAAGACCATCATGAGTCCTAGCACTTAGTTAGACAATGAACCTTCAAGTAAATCCATTGACCCTAAAAGCTTTTGTAGAATGATTGGACCCTTAGTCTACTTGACTACTTGTAGACCTGATATCATGTTTAGTGTTTGTCTTTGTGCACAATTTCAAGTTGTCCCAAAGGGATCACATTTGAAATCTATGAAAAAGATCTTTCAATACCTGATTAGTACACCTAATTTTGGAATTTGGTAGCACAAACTTTGATATTGTTGGAGATTTTGATTCTAATTTTGTAGAGTGCAAACTTTATAGGAAAAGTACTTAAAAATGTGTCAGTTTGTAGTACACTCACTAGTTCCTTGGTGTAGTAGAAAATAAATATTTTTTTCTTATTAACTACTGAATCTGAATCATTGCTGCAAGTAGTTGTGTTGTACAAGTCGTATGGCTAATGCAAAAGCTTATGGATATTGATTTATAAGTAAGTACATTTCATGTTATGTGTGATAAAACTAATTCTATTTACATAACTAAAAATTCTATTTATCACTCTCACACCAAACACATAGATGTCCAACATCATGTCATTAGAAATCATGTTCTGAAGAAGATGATAATATTTAATTTATTGACATAAAAACCCAATTGACAGACATCTCCATAAAAGCCCTAAATTTTGAGAGGTTTAACTCTCTTAGATAATGCTTAGGGGTAATAGAACCCATTGCTTATGAATTTGATTTTTTTTCCCTTTTTCTAATTTTGTTTTTCTTTTTTTGTGTGCACGTGTCCATGTTTTATTTTATTTCTTCTCTTCATTATTACATAACTTTATTGTTCCCTCATTTTTCAACTATTTTCTTTTTTTTTCCACAATCATAGTGTGTGATCTTATATCGTATTGTGCGATTGCATTATTTAAGATAGCCAAAAAATGGTTGGGATGTTTGACTAGATAATTAGTTAAAAAATAGATAATATTGGGCAATTTATTGTCATATTGTATGATATGTTTGTAATGGAATGATTAACCTAATCAAACTAGTCATTATTCTAAATGTTGGGATGATTAATATTGCTTAATCATATGGGACAATTGACTCAATCAATATAGTCATTCGAATAATCATTGGGATTATCTAAATTATTCTAGATGAGTCTATAAGCATACTATATGATTGATTTAGTTAAATATAGTTATTTAGATGACCATTAGGATGAACAAAATTATTTTGTATGAACTATTGATCATGCTGTACAATTGATTAGAAAATCTATAAGTTGCCATTTCTTGCCATTTTCTTCTCACACATTTCTCTTGCCTCTTCAAACTAACATTTTTTTTTCTTAAGTACATTGCTTGCAAGTTTTGTTCAAAATGAAATCAAGAGATTTTGCAACAATAGGCAGGAAAATTGCTTCTAATCTAAGGACAAGGAAGTTACCTATAGAATATATAAGGAATGGAATATCAGTGACTACGAGACACTTGTCTAAGATAAGTTGTCCTTTTATATTTTTTATTTCTTTGCTAACATTTCTCTTATATTTCTCATCTCCCAAACTTACCTTATCCTTTCAACTCTAAGCTTCTTTTGAATTTTTTGCAAACCTTGCAATAAATTTTGATCGCACTATCCTCCAATCTCAAGTCTATTGTAAGGAAAGCTCCATCGTCAACATTGATTTGCATGACTACCTCAACATCTAAAACACTAGTCCATCTGCTAGTAATATAGCAAAAAACCCAACTTTCAATTGGACCACTGTCAACGAGTCATTAAAAACTCATCCCTTTAACCAACATCAACCTTTGGTTAGTGGCCTTATGCTAAATGCTCGTGTTATCTAACACGTGCTAAGGCATAATGAGATTCCTAAAGCTGGTGACCACATAAATATCAAACCTCTCCTCTCTATTGTCACCTACTCTTGCATGACCAACACTTAGTTCAATGTGGCAGATCTTTTGATTCATTACATTGAAAATCTCACCCTTATTAGGAACCCAAATCTAAATGAAAGTATAATTTGCCAATAAGACACATGATTGCCTATCTACTTGAAGTCAAATATAATATTTCATATCTCAAAGGGCTAGAAAATATTCCTTCTTACTTAACAAATTAGTCTTATACTTTCTATAGTGAGATATGGTGGCCATCTCAAGCTGTAGTAGAGGCCGAAGAGGAGGATGCAGTTGGATAAGAAGAGTCTTCAGCTCATTATCGCTACCCCAAGATGCATGGATAGGGCAATCTTTGAAACTCCAAATTAAGATCAATAGACACATCGAGGAACAAGTTAGTTATTGGACGGAGTACCATCAGCATTGTGGAGAGGATTGAACTAGGTTTCAAGCCAGTTTGATGTTCTACATGACATTTTTTGATCACCACCACCTGAAGAGGGACCTTCTAATTTTTAAGTTTTCTTCTTCTTTTCTTATGTAAAATAGCTTGTGTTAGTTTATTTTTTTAGCATTTGATGTACTTCATGTCATGTGTTATGCACTTTATGTTATTTGCATTAGTTAGCATTTGATTTATTGTACTTTTTATTTGCAACCATTATTTTTTACTAGTTTATAGTTTGTGGATTTATAATTATTGTAATATTTTCCTTAAATCCTTTTTCCATATTTCATTTATAATCAAGTAGTTCTTAAAATCTATGTAGTTTAAGTATGCATCTTTAACTTAACCTAATCATCTAAATTTATTATAGGATGATACACATATTTGTTTAAAATATGAATTTACTTGGGTAAATCACATCTTTTTTCTTTACTATATTTTTCTTTACATTTTATAACATAGTATTTTATTTATAGATATTACTGAGAATGTATGTGATATTGTCAATTGTAGAATGAATTGAGCAATAAGAATCATGAGGTTGAGATGTTCAAATTGAGATAAAAGGCAAATAAAAAAAAATTCCCGAAGAAGGGAAGTATAAATAAAAATATCCTTAAAAAGGAGAAGTATAAAATAATTTATATAATAATTTGTGCTTTAGCAATTTGACATTAAATGACCAATCTTAGCAGTCGTCTGTTTGCTTGAATTATGAAATAGCATATCTATTCATCCAAATGGAATTTAAACAACATTTTATTTTTGTCACAAATGTATCTAGAAAATTCAGTAAATTGACTGATGTTATTTGCATAAGTTATGAAGTGTCAATAAACATATATGCAACATATAAGTAAAAAATATGAAAGTGTAGTTAAGGAAATAGTTAATGACACATATCATTCCATCTTTAAGCATTATAAATTTACTTGTCTTATAAGGCATGTGTTAAGAATATTTTAGAAAAATTTGCTTTATTTCAAATTCATAAATAACCACTAATTTTGATTTACTAGTTTTTTTTTTCAACCCTTTTTGATGTGTCAAAAGGGGAGAAGGTTAGTGAGTGTCTTTTAATGTTTCCTTACATCTCTTGCATATTTTCATCCATTTTTTGATCTTTTTGCATATTCAATATTATCACATATTTTTAAGGCATAAATTAAAGGGGACTTAACATTAATTTTCTTTTTAATTAACCACCCAAAACTTAACTAAAATTTTTTTCCATCATTCGAAAGGGGGGAGATTGTTAACCCCATAATCCTTTATATAAAACTCCAAGTTTTGATGATCGCAAACATTCTTGGTTGAATAGTTAACTTCACCAATCAATTATGAGTGTAAGCTATACTTTGAATATAGGAATTACAATCAAAGAGTTTTTAGAAGATTGCTTAGCTGAGCTCAAACAATGATTGAGTTTCAAATAAATTATAAGATTATATGAAGACTACAATTGAGAAATGAGCAATGCTAGAAGACCCAAGTTAAGTTCCATTTTTTTGTCATTGGTCATGGTATTTTTCAACGTATTGTTTCATCATGTATTTAGCATATGAATGATAAATAACAACCAAGCATGCACACACACACACACACACACACACACACACACACACACACACACCCCTGAGAGATCATAAAAAAATAATTTTTTTTCTAAATCAAAATTTTTAATAAATTATATTGTATGATCTTGATTGTACTATACGAATGTTTCTTTTTGATAATTATTTAGCCACCATAATTAATTTGGTTAAATTAAAAGTTTACCAAAATTATATTGATCATACATAACAATTTGGATCATATTGTATTATTATTTATTTTTGATAAATTTTTAGCTGACTTAAACTAGTCCATTAGGCCAAAAAAGGTGCTAAATTAAGTTGATCATACATGATGAATATAATTTGTACCGTATGATTTATTTTTATTGATTATTATTGCTGTCGGGATTAATTTGGGTAAATATAAATCATGCCTAAATTTACTAATCTTACAGTATGATCCTAATTTATTAATTACCTGATTATGGTATAAAAGTTGAGGAATTTGATTTCTCAGATTTTTCTTTATTTGTTCATATTGTATGATTTGATCATATAAGATGAACAAATAGATAGTTGATTTTTGATTTGTGTAGTTCATACAATATGATCCACAATCATATTGTATGAATAGTGGGAACTATTTAGGATAACCTAATCAACCGAAGCTCTTAACCCTAGTAAATTCAACTAATCATATAGCATGATTGTAAATCATATGGCATGATTGTAAAACATACAATATGATTGCACCAACTTTTTGAAGAATAATTTAAATAATTTTTTATTCAATTTCCTTCTTATAAATACCTCTTTGGCCTAATACAAAACAATCCTAAATGTGAAAAAAAATATTTAAGGAGGCTTTGGGAAGAGTGCTTTGCGTAGGATAAGGGTGGGGTGATCTATCTTCTCTTTACTTCTAAAGGATCGTTGTTGGTAAGATTGCACTTGGTTGTTTATTTCTCATCTGCCTTGCTTTTGAGTCCTGTGCTTTAACTTGAAATTCTATTTTTTAGTGTGAGAACTTGTGTAAGCTTTATTTTTACTTTTCTTTGTACCTTTAGAGGAGGGAGTGAGGTTTCTCCATTACCTGCTAAAGAGAGAGGCTTCTCTACTTAGCTTGTTGTGTTAAAGAGAAGTTAGTTGATTTTTGGAAGAGATCTGGAGAGTGGATGTAGGTCAATTGCACTAAACTACGGTAAATCTTTTATCTCATTTTTTTTCTTTTTTGTTTGCTACTCTTCTGTTATGAATGAATTGATTTATTTTCTTTTAAGTTAAAGTTTTTATTTTATTTTATTTTATTTTAAGAAATTTTATAAGAACACTAATTCACTCTCCCTGCTTGGGTGTACCAATACTTATAATTAAATGTTTTTAACATGACATGTTGCTTGAGATTTCCATATGATTTATTTATGATTCTTCATAAAATGCTTGACATAATGCCAACATTTCTGAGATCTTTTTACAACACTTATAATTTCTTTCAGTCATTATTAGGTAGTAAGTCTTTATTGCCTTGCCTTTTTTGTTTTAAGTGAGTATTTCTTATCTTATGTAAATTCATTTATTCTTTTTTGCAATTTTTTTCATCTTTCAGTGAATTCACTTTTTGATTATGGTGATGGCGGCATAAAGAAGGCATGGGTACTATGGAGAGCAAATTCTCTATCCTTAGTTTGAAGATAGAGCCCTTCATTTTTCATAGGTAATGTTATAGTAACACAAACTACTCCATGTGAGTTGCTCATAAGGATGAGCAAATAAAAACTTTAAAAGAAGACAAGCTATGTCCTCATTGTTCACTTTTAGTTCACCCTTCAAGTTTCTCTCTGAACCAAGTGGGTAGAAATCTTTAATTTTTATGGGGTGGCAAGTTCTGTCGAACTTCATAGTGATTATCATGTCTTTTATTTTCTTTTTGAGGTAGGAAGGGTTCATCTTGGTTTGACCCTTTTTTTTGCCACGTTTTATCTATTAAGGGTCACAAGGACGAAACTCTTTAGTTCTCTATAATCCACCTACAAATTACTAGTTTTTTGAACAAAGTAAAAAATTGGCATTCCAAGCTTTACTTCATCAAGTGCTTAGATAGGTGCACGTGTTGACTATGCCCACTCCCTTAACCATTGATAAAGTAGTAGTTCTTAAATTGTGTGCTCAAAAGATCAAAATTATAAGAAAGTTGGTGGGCAAGACACTCAACGTCAAACTTTTCCTTTAATTTGATAAACTTCATGATATCATCTATAATAAACCCTACCATTGTATAGATTCCTTATTTTTCTAACTTTTTCATGTATTAATCATTCACTTACTTCTTTTAAGGGGTGATGTCTCTACTCCCTTCCCAGTTAAGCCTGAGGTCATCAAGTTTCTTGATGAATTTGAGGAAGGTGAGGAAGGTGAGAGCGAACATGTACCCATTAAGGCTATTTCTAGACAATCAATCAAGAATACGAGTGTGGATAGGCTGAGTTCAACTCTCAAAAAGTCCAAGAAAAGGCCAGTGGTGCCATTCCTCATGCTTTATCAAAGAAGAAGAACAATATTGGTAAGAAGCTTGTGGATGACCCTTTCTACATTTAACCACAAAATAATTATACTCCCATCATGGCTAATCTGATGAGTGAAGCATTTAGGTTGGGGCATTTGATTTTTTTGATGAGCTGGACACACTACTAGACTCCCATGGGGAAACTCCACCATGAAGACATGACTAGTCAAGCGATGGCATGGTAGTCTACTTAAGAGCTTGATAGGGAGTTTGTGTTTAAAATAAAAGATCTTGTAGCTGCCAAAAAATAGCATGACTCAACAAAGGATGAACTTCAAGGCACCAAGTCCAAGTTAGCCAAGCCCTATGAAGAGGTGAAGCAACAAGAGGAGGAGAAAACTAGAGTAGTTTTGGAAGTGGCTTGCATTTCTAAGATGAACAAAGCTTTAGAGGTAGAACTTTCTATCTTCCATGAAAAATTTTATCAGAAGGAAGCCTAGTTGTTTAGATTTCGTGACTCTGACCAGTATAAGTGATGTAGCACATTAAAGGAGGAAAGGATTTATCATAAGGTCTCAAACTAAAACTTGAACTCAGGAGGACTTTTAGTATATTTTATGTGTTATGGATTTATATTTCGTATGTTGTATTATGTACTCATGATTGTATTTGATCATGTTTAAGTGTTGTATAGGAATTATGATTGAAAATATATGAGTTTATGTCTTGATTAGCATATGTGTCATCCTAGTGCCTAGGCACTACCTTTCTAGTGCCTTAACTCTGCATTATGTTAGTTTTAGTGTTTGGGAATAGAGAAGCTAACACATTGTCACTGAAATATAGCACCTCAACATTATGAAACACATGTTCCAACTTTTTTTTCTTGGTAGTTTTCTCCCTAAGGGATGCATTCCTTTGAGTATTGTACTTATTTAAACACTATTTCTGACCTAATGAAGAACTTTTGATTTTTGTGTGTGAAATTTGAAGTAAAACACTTTTTATTTGGAGCTTGGTGGTTGACTGTCCCAAAGATTTAGTGATCTCTCACTACCATTTTATTTTGGTGAGTAGAACTTCTTTGCATCCCTTCCACTTCGATGAGGTGAAGATCTTCATATCCCTTCCACTCTGGTAAGTTGAAGATAGTGGAGCATCTCTTGCTCCACAATTAGCTACAACATCATTCTCTCAATGATCGCTTCATTAATTTTTGGTATTAGAGCATGATCCTCCCTACCAATTTTGATATCAGAGCCCAAGGATTGGAGGTGTTGAGAAAGTGCTCGAAAATAATCCATTTTTGAATCCAAACAAAGTTAGTTATATATTTTAGATTTTGAGTAATTTCTTTTATAGAATTAGTGATTTCTCTTGGAAACGCATGCTACATTCATGTGGTAGGTAATTCTATGAATATTTTTATTACTACCAAGTAGTTATCTTCACTTATAAAGCCTAGCCTTTCTCTACTTAAGCTAACCTCAAGCCATTATACTTGAGTGACAACTTGAGTAAGTGAGAGTTCATTAAATAGCCTAACTTAGTATACAAACCCTACAGAAAAATCAAAATCATATTTTGAAAGATCTTATGTTTATTTCATTTTAAGTTTGCTTAATATTTTGTATTATCCACAAGTTACTTTGTGTTTATTGAAGGCTAGTTATTTTTAAAATTTGTGTGCCTCATTTATGTTAAGTTTAGTTTACTTATTGAATATTTAAAACTTTCATTTGGATTGTCATACTTACATTTTATTAAATATCAAGCCACCCAAGTCTATTAGTTTGGACCAAATAGAGGACTTAACTAAGAGAGTAGATAAGATCTATATGAGAAGTGAAGAGAAATTCACTAGAGTAGAAGACCTTCTCATGAACCTGATTGCATAACTTCAAACTTTGAGTATTAGGCTTAAAAGCCCACAAATCCTGATTACTTAGAACCTGTAGGAGGTGAAAACATTGAACTTCCTATAGATAATTATCCTATGAGAAGGCCAAACTTTAGGCAAAAACATCTTAAGATCTATGAAACAGTACAAGAACCCACAAAATAAGTTAAAATAGAAGCCCCAACAAATGACGGAGTTCATGACCCTAATAAGTTTTAGATTGGTTAACCTAAATAGATGACTTCATTGATTGGTATCATATGAATGATTAACAACTGACCATATTTACTAAAATGAAGCTAGTAGGTCATGCTAAAATTTATTGGAATTAAATTTTATTTAAAGAAGAGAGATACAATAAAAACCTCATGACATGGGCAGAAATGAAAGAAATTCTAAGAGCTAAGTATTGTCCTAGAAATCATGATAAAAAGCTCCACAAATAATTAACTACTCTTAAATAAGGGATTATGTCAGTAATAGAATATATGAACACATTTGAGGACATAATTATTATAAATTAATGCACTGATCAAGAGTGACAAATAGTTAATAACTTTGCTATCAAATTACGAGGAGATATTTGGAATGAAGAAGAGCTTCATGATTCCCAAACCTTAGAGAACACCTTTTACAATGCTTTACTCCTAGAAAAGCATAAGAAAGCTGAATCCATTTCCAAGATGAAAGCTCAAATATTTTCTAAATATCCACCTACATCGTAATCTCAAAAGCATATTGTTAGACCTAATCTTGCTATATTGAACAAACCCTCTAAAGTAATCCTTAATGAAACTACTAAAATGAAAAAGAGATAGTTTTTTTTGAATGTCATAAGGAAGGTCATATAAAAAATCAATGTGAAGCATCTCTTTGGTTTTTGACCTACTTAAAAATATTTGGATCTTGTGTGTAAATTTTGGAGTGAAAAATTCTTTGGTTAGAGCTTGGTGGTTGTCCATCTAGGAGATTCAGTGATCTTTTGTTAATATTCTACTTTGGTCAGTAGAACTTCTATGTAGCCCTTCCACTTTGATGTGTGGAAGGCTGGAGGATCTTTGTCTCCCTTCCACTTTGGTGAGTGAAAGATAGTGGAGCATCTCTTTCTCCACCATCCACTATGACGTTCTTCTCATGGCTATTGATTCACCAATAATAGTTTATTGTTATAAAAGTTTGAAGAAGGTGCCAAGTTCATCATTTCCAAGATAGTAAAGCATGGCTAAGAGAATGTCAAATTCTTTGAGTTTGACAATGTAGTTCCTCTATTAGAGTCAGACTTTAAGGTGAGTGGTGATAAAGGAAGCTCCATCTAGCTTTTTTTATTTTATGATTTTTTCTTTTAGTACCTATGAGTTAGAAGAGTTATTGCACATTTAAATTTTATATATTAGTTACTTGCTTTTGTAGTTAAACATTTTTAATGAAAAGAAAAAAAATTCATATAGTCCATTTTTGCATAGATAAGCTTATAAATGTACTCACTTTATGAATGTACTCGTTGAATGAATACACTTGCTAAATATACTCATTAAATGAGCACACTTGCTTAAATTAGAGTATTTATTGAGTGAATGTACTTGCTATATGAATCAACTATAGCCACTAAATGTTTTTATTGAATGGATTTACAAGTTGAATAAATTTCTTAAATGAATATACTCACATAATGTGCTTGTTGAATAATTATTTTAAGTAACCGCTTCATATTGTAATGGGAGTACTAAGTTGGAAACTACAAAGTACCAGGCTTAGGTTTTGGTTACCAACCATAGGAAGTATTGGTCTTTTTTATATAGATGCCAACCATATAGAGTGTTGGTCAACCATATAGTGTGTTAGTCTTTTGTTCATAATTTCCAATCACATGGATTACTAGTCTTGCACTTTAATCACTAACCATATTGAGGGTTGATATTTTATTCATAGTTTTCAAGCACACAAAGTGTTGCTCTTACACTTTAATCACTAAGCACATGGAGTGTTGGTGTTAGACTTAAATTTCCAACCACATAAAGTGTTTATCTTTTATATGTATTCTTTAATATATTTATGAAGCATTTATGATGAGTGAGTTTAGATGGTTAAGATTTAGTTTAAGTAGTATATTGAGTTAATCCTTATATAATTGAGCTAAAAGTAAGTCGCCAAGTAATCCAATTCTTCACAAAGCTATATAGTGTTTATTTTTGGATGTGGGGTGGGACACCATGCAGATTGTATGGGATACTTATTGAAGTAATCGAGTATGATATTGAGGTATGATGTACTATCTTGAAAGATAGAGGCATTACCCTACAATGTATCTAATCACCTAATAAGGACTCCTAAGACATGATGAGTCTTCGAATATACGAGAGATTTTCCCCTATTTTACATGGATGAATAAAGCAGGGTTTATATTAAATCAGGTTCTTAAGTTTCCTATGGAGGAAAGCATCCATAGTTAATTACATCTTTGAAAATGAAATTTCTTAAGAAATCTCTCAATTAAAGTAGACAATTATCATCTCCAAAGATTTCAAGATTAGACTATCAAAGAATTGGTTATGTGTAGGAAATCAAGTGAGAAAGTTCAAGAAGAAGACTTATTTTTGGAACCCAAAGAGAGGAAGTAGGAAATGCTCATGATACTAAAAAGCCTAGTGAGCATTTCAATCTATTCTATAATTGGGCTTTATATATTTGAAAGTGAAAAGATTTATTTATTTGAGTTGAATTTTTTATTAGATTGTTAGGGCTTATAATCTGCCAACACAAGGTTATGAAAATGCCTAAGAGGTGAGGATTTATGCTTGTAGCTAGAAGGAAAAAACTACCTTAGATCCTAAATCTAGGGAGCTTTAGTATGAGCTAAAGCGCGACCAAAATCTAAGCGACATGTGGACATAAGGGTTTTCCTCCATAAGAGAAAATAAACTAATTGACTTTTGGACTTATAACTGCTTGGAGTGGCCGCCAGCTAACTCCTCCTATGATTTTAAAATCATGTAGTCCAATCTTTATGAATCACAAAATAGCTAGGATAGTTATTTAATTGGAAAGATACTAAAGTCCTAAACCCACTCCCTAAGAGACTAGAACATGAGTTGTATGACCATATGACTTAATCTATAAAATGCAAAGTATTTTCAAGTTTTATTTTATTTTAGACACTTTATTTTAAATAAAGGCTTTGGGATTTTTATATGCCTAAATACATGATGAAGTAGATTATTGGCCAAATCAAAACAGAAGGTGAAGCTCCATCTATAGGGGTTGCTCTCATGGGTAAAGCAATCCCTATGCATGTAAGGACGGAGGCCCTCATTTTGCAAGAGTGATTCAAGATGATATGTGTGATGTAATACATACAACCATATAGCTAAGGGGTTGCTAAATATTTTAATTATCTTGTTTATGTCCTAGGATTTATGGTGAGGTTATGAGTTATTTAAAATTTAATTATGAGTGATTAGTTGGGTAGAAAATTTATTTTATCTTAAGAGTCTACCGCAACCAGTCCACACATTAAAGCATCAATCATAAGAAACTATGAAAAAGAATGGGATTTCTAATGCACAATTTAAATAAATCATCAATCAATTTTATAAACTACCACAAAAGAATAAAAGGTCGGTGCGGTCAGGTACCGCAATACAACTTGAAAAGAGAAGATGGGTGGTCGAGCTCCACCCTTATACAACCTGGTATATGAAAGAATAATACAATTATAATGAATACATATTATGGGGGGGGGGGGTCTTCATTCTTCACTCTTTCATCTTCCCCCTTCTTTGTCTTGATTTGGTTTGCTCCTTCTTTAGTTTGGATGGTGCTTGCTTCAAAGGCGTCATAGGGCACTACAAGACAAAGCCTTCTGGCCATTGCTCATCCTAATTCTCCACAGCACTAATCCTAATTCCTATTACAAAATTACATTTATATATGAAAAATAAATTTAACTACACCTGCAGAATAGATAGCTAAACATACATACAATCCCAAGTAGTTATATATATAATTTGAACTTAGCATCTTGCACGTGGGTAACCAAGCCCACCTGTCCTAATATAGATTATGCTTATGGGTTTAAGTAACCTGGAAAGAGAGCATTATATTTATTTTTAAGCATCCCCTTAAGAACAATCCCCTACAGAAAATATGATTAGGCTAATAACAACCTAACATCGAGTCTATGAGGCATACACTCTAACATCCAATCTAAAATAATATTTCACAAAATAAAATATACATAAAATCATATACCATCTTAACATAAAGCTAAAAGTGGTGGCTTAATTCTAATGTCTGTGTTAAGGTTTTGTGTGGTATGTCATTGTGGTGAAATATATTTTCTACCTTCATCTATCCTTTTTGGAAGAGGATAAATGAAAATAGAAAATATACATCATTTGGGATGTCACGTAGATCCCGCATATGTTCTTATTAGGGTGATTGGGTACGATATTAAGGAGAGGTGTACTATCTCAAAAGATAGAAGTCACCACCCTACAATAGACCAAATTGCCTCAATAAGGACTCTTAAGGACTATGGGTCTTCAGAATGTACCAGGGATTATTCCCTTACTTTACATGGAAAAGTAAAGCAGAGTTCATTTTAAATCAGGTTCGTTAAGTTTCGTATAGGGGCAAGCCCCCATAGTTAATTACATTATAAGGAATTGGATTCCTTTGGAATACTCTTGATTAAGGTAAATGATTATTATCTCCAAACATTTCAAAAGGTAGGACAATCAATTGATTGGTTTATTTTTAGAAAGTCAAGTGGGATCGATCAAGAGGAGGGAGTTCTTATCGAAGCTAAACGAAAATAAGTAAGTGGTGCTTAAGATACTAAGAAGCCTAGTAAGCATCCCAAACTACCCTATGGTTGTGCTTTACATTTTTAAAATTGAATTAATTTGTTAGAGTTGAATTTTTATTAGAATGCTAGGGCTTATAATTTCATGATACAAGGTTACAAAAATGCCTAAGAGGTGAGGATTTATGCTTGTAGTCCGCAAAGGGAAGTAGCCAGCTCTGAACCTAAACCTAGGGGACTTTGGCGAGGGCCAAAATTATGACCTAAATATAAGGTGAAAATGGATATTTGGTTTACCTTCATAAGAGAGGATAAACCACCCGACTGTTGTTGAACTTACAACCACCTGGGGGTAGCTGCCAACTAACTCCTCTTACGATTTTAAAATATGTAGGCAAGTCAAATGCTTTTGCAAGATAGCTAAGCTGCTGTTTATTTAGAAAGAGATTAAGTCGTTAAACACACTCCCCAAGAGATTAGATCATGTAGGGCATGTTTTAATGACTTAAATCTAATGTAAAATTTTCATATGTTGTATTTTTATTTTGGATAATCAATTTGGCATAAGCTTTAGGATTCTTTATGCATAATGCATGATAAATTAGATTATGAGCTAAAATCAACAAGATAAGGAGGTGTGTTTCCACCATAGTCCTCACAAGTCAAGCCAAGTTCTCTGGCAAAGGTGGAAGACCTCCAATCAAGAGTGAAATAATATATATTTTTTTATGCATGATGTTAGGAAAGTAAGACAACATCCACCTAAGGGGTTGCTAATTCTTTTATCTTGTTTTATAGCCTAAGCTTTAGGTGAAGTTATGAGTTATTTATTTTTATTTTGAGTTGATTAATTTAGTAGAAGATTTATTTTTTCTCTTAAGAGCCTAATCTTCATCCAAGCCATATATCAAAGCAAGGAAGAAACTAGGAAAATATGCCATCTTAATGCACAAGTTAAACAATCATCAATCAATTTATAAAACTAGCACAAAAGAATAAAATACCATTTGTGGTCGGGCTCCACCGCACAAACCTGAAAAAAATAAATTGGGTAGCCGAGCTCTACCCTTATACAACCCGATTACAAATGAATTAATTACAATTAAGCAAGGAATTCATGTTATGAGGGTCTTCATTCTTCATTTCTTATTTCTTCTTTTCTTCTTTTCTTCTTTCTTCTTTCTTCTTTCTTCTTTCTTCTTTTGGTTCCTTCTTTTGGATGGTTGGAATGTGGTTGCTCCAAAGGCTTCACATGATACATAAGATGCAATCTTATAACCAATGCTCATCGTAATCACCCATAATAATCATTCCAAAATCTTAAAAAGTACATGAAAATTGGAAAAAGAAAATCTAACTAAAACCTGCAAAATAGAGATTACCTAAACAAACCATACAATCCCAAGCATGTATATGTATAAATTGGACTTAGCACCCCACACATCAGTAACCAAGTCCAGATGGTCTATTTTGGATTATGTTTAGGGGTATAAGCATCTGCATAGAAATAGTAATTTTATATTTTTATTACAGCGCCCCTTAAGCACAATCCCCTATAGAAGATAATGATTAGACTAAATTGTCCTACCATTCAGTCTACACACATACACTCTAACATCCAAACTAAAACATAATACCATAAAATAAAAGCAAACATCAAACCATGCTTCGCGCTAACCTAAAGCTAGAAATGATGACTTAGCCTAATGTGTGTGCCATTTAAAGTTTGTGTGGTATGCTTAGCTATGGATTTAAGGTTTAGATTTTCTAAGTATAAAAATGTTCAACTTAGAGGGTGATTTCATTTAAGTTGTTTAGCTGATTTGGAGCCTAGGATTAATTATTAAGTGTTATAAAAAGAGGAATAGAGAAGGGAACTTCTCTTTCCTCCCTACCTTATGAAATTTCTAAGGTAGATTCATATTTGATTTTTGTTTAGTGAATGTTTTATTATGTGTTTTAATTAATCTTAAGTTTAGATTTTTCTTAAGCAAACATATTCAAAAAGAAAGGCACTTTAAGATTAAGTAAAGTGAAATATCATCACATAACACACATCACTTCATTTCTTTCCTAACATGTGTAACATGCATATGGATGAATCCTAAGCATATATATATATACATACAAATGGGAATGTTTAGCATACCTTAATTTTGAATGCTAAGTAGTGTTACTTAAGAAAATTTGGATGCTTTATGATGCATGATTTTGTTAAGTAGAAAAGGGTGATTCTTTTATCCATTTTTCACATGCACATTTATATATATGAGGCATAAGTGAGTACGATGCCATTGTTAGCACTAGGGGTGTAAGGTACAAGACTTACTTAGGGATACTTAAAGCCTCGCAATCCTGGGGTTGTCTAGACTAATATATCACTTTTCTTAAATACATATACATGTACAAAAGAAATAAATGAAAAAAAAGAAAGATGCAAAAGTTTATGTTTGTTTGATTTGGGTTTGATTGTTTAATTTATATATGTGATGTAGAATTTCTTCTTAAGTCATGACATAGGAGTGTATATGAATGGATTTAAGAAAGTGTTATGTCCTTTTCAAATGGACTATGCACTTTGCAAGTCCTATACAATTCTATGTTAAGAAAGAGGGAGAAAATCACATAACACATTTTATGCTATTCACATGCAAGCTCATAAGTATTTATAAATAGCATACCTTTCAATTTTGATGTTTGATTCATAAGCTTTGAAAGTAATTTTGGATTTAATAGTGATAATAGCCATTCATATTCTTTAGTCAAAATATGCAATTTGACATAAAGGAAACATTTCATTTCTAATTTGATTTTTAAAAAGCATGAATGCATGATTTTCATATGGCATACACATTTTTCGTATTAGCAAAGAAATAAAGTGACGAAAACAATGTAAGTTCATCCACCCTAATTAATTCCTAAAGACAATCCTATGAATAATATTATTTAAAGTAAATCAAATTTATTTTAAAGAGAGTTTAAATTTTGTTTGAGTTTGATTTTAATTTGAGAAATGTGAGATGAGTTTGCTGATCCTAACCCATTCCCACATGTGTATCATGTTTTAGTTTAATTTTTAGGTGATTAGATTAATTTTATCCTTTGGTTAGGTTAAGGTGTGAATTAAGTGTGTTAATTACCCCTTACCTACACTATTTTAACATATTTAATCAAATAATTATGAGCCAATCATATGACATAAAACCACACAAGGAATTTAAATCAACAATACACCAAGGAAAGAAAGGGGACTAATGTAATTGACTCACAATTAATGATTAATTAAGCTAAAGGGTTTAATTTAAGTACTTTCATAACCCTTCCCACACATGTGGGTTGGATTTTGATTTCCTTAAGTTACTTAGGTTATTAAACTCCTAAGCACCCACCCGAGTTAAATTGATTAAGTTCTGGAATATTTTGAAAATTTTATCAAAGTAATTAAGCAAGTGATTAGAGAATTAGCCCTTAATTAAGTTTGGATTAAGGAAGGAAAGGGGTTTAGGGAATGGCTTAGGGAAAATTCCCAAACCCATTCCATAAACCTCTTCTCTACTTATGAAAATCTTAATTAACTTAATAAAGAGATTAAACCACTATTCATATACTTAATTACCCTTAATTACATAAAGAGAGTAATTAAGGATTCATTAATTGATCTCCCTAATTAACCCATCAATAAATCCCAAGAAAATTAAAGGATGTCATCCCCCTAAATGCACATGAGAAGTTTGAAATTAATCAGTGGGATAGTTAAGGAGTAATTAGAGTTATTAAGTTTTTAATAAAACCCTAATTAAGGAAACGCACTATTCAAAACCCATTGGAAATACTTTTAGAATATTCTCCTTTAAGTTATCTTTATAATGAATTTTTCCTTGTATTTTTATGATTTTTCTATAATTAGTTATGTAATTTTGAAGTTTCTATGATTATCTAATAATTAAATACCCTAATTAGGTGATTGATTATATTGGCGCCACATGGAGGCTGACACGGCGCATGCTTTCCACATGGTGCGATGGGAGAGACCACTTAAGTTATCACATCATAGCGTTGCGTCAGCGACGGTGCTATGCATTTTCTCTCCATTCGTCTGATTAAAGATCGGACGACTGAGATAAAGTCCACAGTATTAAAGAATTAAATTAGGCATCCTACGCATCTTGATCATGAATGTCCATCCAAAATATGTGGATGGATGGCCCATGATCCATCCTTGAGCTTGCCTACGAGAGATGGCCATTGTCCATCTTCCATGGCATGATCCGAGCTCGATTGAGCTCAGATTGAGCCCAAACTCAACCCACACCATCATCATGCAAAGGAGATTACATCTAACGGTCAAATTCTTATAAGGTGAGAATTTTCTTTCATAATGGACCACACCATGGCTAGTATAAGCTCAGGTTGAGGGCATACCTTGCCAGAGGCTATCACCGATGCTCAAATCTATTGAGGTAGCTTCGTCTAGTGGAGATGAAGCCCTATTGAATATTTGAGGCGATTTGGTTGAGTGGATCTTTCTATGGACCAAGCTCTCCTTCAATTGGGCTTGGTCTTGATCAAGGGCACTCTTCCCGTGGCTTAAGGGCTTGGATTAAGCTTTAGGCAAGTTCAATTTGATCCTCTCAAGAAGCTTGCAAGAGGAATTGAGCTCTAGTGGAGAGTTGAATTAGATTAAATTTCACTTGAACTCCCCTATTTTTGATTTGAAGAAATCCAAAAATGGGGAAATAGAAAATGCTTAGGAAACCTTGGGGGAGCTTGGAATCACTTCCTCTGAGTTCCCATGCTTCAATTGAATAAAAGAGAAGTGAAATTAGGGGGGAGTATATCTCCCCCTAGGTGAATTAGATGGCCACAAGCTCTCATGCCATTTCGATCCAATACACCCTATTCAATGGGTTTGTTATGCTATTAGGAGTGTCATGGCATTTGGTTTTAGGTGTGGAGTGGAGTAGTCAAGCTCCTATATGCTTGAAATAAGTGGAGGAAGGATTCCCATGTGCCCATGTCCATAGGGGTGGTCGATTTAGACCTTGGGTTAGGTTTAGCTGACCCAAACCCATTGGATCATGTGCACCATGTCCATTAGCGACCATTTAGTCCATTAAGAGGATGCCAAGTGTCCATGAAAAGGAATTGATCAAATTCTAAATGGTTTTGATTTTAGGTTACCCTATGTCCTAGAGGTAAAATGGTCATTTGGCTTGGATTTTAGTTTGAATATGTTTGGTATGATTGAAAAATGGGTTAGGCCAAGTTTCATTGAATTTAGAGTTGGTTTGATATGATTTGGCTCATGTTGACCCATTTTGGTCAAAATGGGTCAAGTTGACCAATTGGTCAAATTGGGTCAAACCAAGGGTTGGGTCAAGTTCATATGACCATTTGAAATGTTTTGGCATCATTGGTTTTATTCAATTCGATTTATATTTGAATTTGGTTCATTTGATTTCATTTAGGTCAAATGGGTCAAGTTGACCAATTTGACCTATTTGAACTATTTGGGTTAGGTCATGGGTTGGTTTATGTTTGGTTGATCATTTGAAATGGATTGTTGTCTTTGTTTTCAATCAATTTGGTTAAGTTAAGTTTTGACACATTTTGACTTTTTAGGTCAAGTTGGGTCAACTTAGGTCAAGTGGCCAATTGGACTAGGTTTGGCTCAAATGATTACTTGGTCAATTCAAACATTGATCATGAATGAGTTTTGATCAATGGTTTCAATCAATTTGTCCTATGATAGATTTTGGATAGTTTAGGTTTCATTTTGGTTAAATGTTGACTTGGTCAACCCTTAGTTTTAACTTGGTTTGACCCAATTTGAGTGATTGATCATCTCATAATGATTGTTGCTCATAATGTGAGGCTTAGCTGGGCTTAGTTTAATCTAATTTGGTTAGGATTAGAATTTGGCTCATAAAGGATACTTTAGGTAACTTTTCGGTCAACTAAGCCTAAGTGTGTCAAATGGCTTGGTCGAAGCTTGATTTTAGTTTGATTAAACTCACATATGGACTTATGATTATAATATAAATCCATTTATAAGAGAATTGAAGTCAAATGGATTTTGATTCATTTGACAATTTCAAGTTCAAAAGGGTGAACATGAGTTTGACTTGGGTTTGATATTTGAATTTAGTTTTGGTTTGGTGATTGAAGTTTGTGTTTATATTTGGATTCATAATTGAAGTATTGATTGAATTATGAAGAAAAATCAAGTGTTTGGCTTGATTTGAAATTGATTTGGCTAAGTTCAAGAATTTGACTTGAAAGGCTTAGGTTGGATTTTGGTTGAACTTGGGGTTTGAGTTTTTAATTGATTTTTGGTTTGATGTTTAAAGTTTATGTTTACATTTGGATTCATGATTGTAGGATTGATTGAATCATGAAGAAAAATCAAGGGTTTGGCTCGATTTGAATTTGATTTGGCTAAGTTCAAGATTTTTACTTGAAAGGCTTAGGTTGGATTTTGGTTGAATTTGAGTTTGATTTTTAAATTTATTTTTTGATATCTGAATTTATATTTCATTTATATTTGTGAATATAAATGATAATATAAATGAGTTATGAAAAAAATTCTAGAATTTGAGTTGATTTAAATTTGATTTAGGCTAAGTCCATAAGATAGAATCAAAGTGACTTAGGAAAGATTTTTTATTTGGATTTGATATTTGAATTTGGTTTGATTGATTTGAATTTATATTTCATTTATATATGTGAATATAAATGAGAATACAAATGGTTTGTGAGAAAATTTCTTGAATTTGAATTTATTTGGATTTGATTTAGGTTTAGTCCATAAGATAGAATCAAAGTGACATAGGAAAGATTTTTGATTTGGATTTGAATTTTGAATTTGGTTTGATTGATTTAAATTTATATTTCATTTATATATGTGAATATAAATGAGAATATAAATGGGTTGTAAGAAAATTCCTTGAATTTGAATTGATTTAGATTTGAATTTTGAACTTGGTTTGATTGATTTGAATTTATATTTCATTTATATATGTGAATATAAATGATAATATAAATGGGTCATTAGAAAATTTCTTAAATTTGAATTGATTTGGATTTGATTTAGGCTAAGTCCATAAGAGGGAATCAAAGGACTTAGGAGATATTTTGGAACTTGGAATTTTAATTATAAGCTTTAATCATTTGAAATTGATTTGAGTTTGAGAAAATAAAATAAGTTGGAATTGATTTAAGTTTTTGATGTTGATTTGATTTGGGAGTTTGGAGTTAGTTTGATTTGGAGTTTGACTTGAAGGGAGGAAGTGATGAATTTAGCTCAAGCTATAGGGTAGGAAAATTTTTCTAACACCCCTAAGGCATGACTTAGTCCTATGGATAACACTTCTAAGTCTCTAGGGCTAAGTTGAGTGTTCACCTAATCACTAGAAGTGTCTTAAGATGAAGGAACTCTTAAAGTCTAAGAGAAGTCCTATGTCTAAGATGGAGGGGTTGAGAGCTCATTATAAAAATGAGGTCAACAGTCATAATTAAGCATTATAGTTATGATTTTTCTAACTTTGAAACCTATTTAAGTTAACATGATGGTGGGTTTCATCTGAAGTTGTTTAATTGATTTAAGAATTTTAATTTATATTTTGTTTTATTTCATATGACTTACACTTAGCAACTTAGTGTTATAAAGAGGAGAAAGAGGATTAACCTCCTTCAACCCTACCTTAAGCCATTCTCTAAAGCACATTGATTTAATTTAGTTCTCTTTAATGAATGGCTTATTATATGAATTTTAATTAATCCTAAGTTTAGGTTAATTTTAAATGACCTTATTTAGTAAGAAAGGCTACTTATGATTAATCTAATTGAATTACTACCACATGATATATATATATAAAATCATCCCTTTGCATCACATATAACATGCATATGATTTAATCCTAAGTGAATCTATACATGCAACATATTTTACAAAACTTGAATGATGAATGTAAGTGTATGTTCGATGTTATATATATATATATATATTTGATTTGATTATATGAACATATAAATTAAAGCTCTATCTAAATTCTAATACCAAAATACATAAGAATGGAATCACATAAGTACATGTCATTGTTAACCAGGGAAGTGAGGTAATCAAATGACCTCCTTGGGGCTAGCTAAAGCCTCATATTCTCGGGATGTCTAGACTATATACCCATTAACATTCCAAGCCTATGTAAATCTATACATGAATAAGGAAAAGAGAGCACTAATTTATACATATCACATATGCTAATGACTTAGGTGAATGTAAATGCATGTATTTTTGGTAACTAAAGGGGATCTTCATTTTTTAATTAAGCATACCTACATATGTATAAAAGAGGTAAGCAAGTACGTGCCATTGTTAACCAGGTAAGTGAGGTAATCAAATGACCTCCTTCGGGCTATCTAAAGCCTCGTATTCCAAGGATGTACAAACTTAACACTTGTTATCTTAAATACATATGAATGTATACACAACTAGAAAGATAAAAATTATGTAAAGATTGTATTTTTCTTAATTAAATCATTTAGGCATATCAATTTAAGCTCTATCTAAATCCTAATATCGAAATACATAAGAATGAAACCGAATGAGTATGTGCTATTGTTAAACCAGGGAAGTGAGGTAATCAAATGACCTCCTTGGGGCTAACTAAAGCCTCGTATTTCTGGGATGTCCAGACTATATACCCATTATTGTTCAAACTCATATAAATCAATATATGAATTGTAAGAAAGAGAGCTTTACTTCATACACTTAAGCTATAAACACATGTATATCATATATGTATTCATAACTACTAACACCCAAAGTATTATAATTGATTTATAAACTTTGGAAAATAGTTTTGAATTTATTAGTGATAATAGCCACACATATATTTAATTAAATCAGTACATGCAAGTTTACATAAAGGAAATTAATTTGATTTAGTTAAATTTGAAAGTATGGATGCATGAAATAAAATGACATAAATATTTAATGTGCTTGAAAAGGAATAATTAAATATCAATACATGATTCATTCAATTAAATTAATTCCTAAGGACAATCACATTAAATAAACCCTTTTAAAGAAAACCAAAGTTACTTTATCAATTTAATTTTGAATCTTTGATTTGATTTAAGAGGAGGAGGAGCACTCATTTGTTATCTAATCCCATTCCCACATTAGTAATGTAATTTGGTTTAAGCAAAGGTAATTAAATGGATTTTATGAATCAAGCTTAATTAATTAATTTGTTGCATGATTAGGGGGTTAGTTAACCATTTAATTAGTTAAGAGAGTAATTAAGGATTAAATGAGCAACTTTCCTAATTACTTAAGCAATAAATCTCAAGAAAATTATGGGAGGCAGAGGTCATCCCATTAAACCATCACAAGATATTTATAATTAATTACTTGAGTAATTAATGAGTACTTAAGCTAATTGAGTTTTTGATTAAACTTAAATTAAACCTTGATTACTATTCAAAATTAAGTATGATAAATTTAAAAAGATGCTCCTCTAAAATACCTTTAAAATGAGTATTTATTTATATTTTTATGATTTCTATGATTTGTTATGAATTCTGGAAGTTTCAACCATTAAAAATAATAATTAAGCACTAAATTAAGCCTAATCCCATCGGTGCCATGCGGACCACTGATGTGGCATGCTTTCCATATGCTGCTGCAAAATTGGTCACTTAGGCACGTACGACTCAGCGCTGACGTGGCTGGTGGCGGACACACTTTCATCTTCATTGTTCGATCTCGGATCAGACAACACCAATCAAACCTGTGGTTCCTTAATGGATAAAATCAGATTAAATCTAGCAAATAATCATGACCGTTTGTTCCAATCACCTAGAACAGATGGTGCGTAATCCATCATCTGATGAACGATGAGAGATAGACACTGTCCCTCTTTCGTCGCTCGATCCGAGCTCACCTGAACTCGCCCAAGCTTGGATCGACTCCAAATGGATCCCACACCTTCATACGAAGGATCTAAAGGGATTCAATGGCTAAAATCACGTGAAATGCAACTTTTTTTATAAAAAAATTGTTCTAACCAATTTTTACTAGGAGGTCGATTTCATAAAATTATCTCACCGGAGCTCTAGACTGATGACTAAATCAATTGAGGAAGCTTTGTCTAGTGGAAATGAAGTCCCATTGAGCAGCACATGCGTTGATTCCTCGCCATTTACTTGGAAGGCCATGAACCGTCAATTTGGTGGTCGACGTTGATGGAAGTTGCACATAGAGGGCCTGGGAGGCGATTCGTTCTTGCTCGATGGAGTGTGGGGAAGGTGTGGGTGAAAGAAATTTGGATTTAGTTGAGTAGTGGTGGAGTTGGATTGAAAATATGGGTGCCTTATTTAGAACAATAAGCTTCGATAATGGGGAGGCTTGGACGACTTGAAGAGGGCTCTGACAGTTTCATTTCCAGCACTAGAGAGTCTCTAAGGGTCTATGTGAATTCATCGTGAATGAGGGGGTGGGGGTTGGGTATATCTCCCCTCCCTTGGATCAAACAGATGGATTTGGCTCCCGAATTTTGGATAGTGAGCCGCCGTTAGGGCACTGGAGTGGTCAGTGTCACCTCCACGTGCCACGGTTTGGTTGGCTAAGTGCTTGGTTGGTGGCTTAAGGTGGTTGCCCTCCTCCTTGGGTCCAATAGATTTGGCTAGTATGGAGAGGTGAGTTAACTCACCTCCCCTTAGTCTATGGCTGACCTAGCCCACTTGGGCTAGGCTAGGTGCATAGGTGAGGTTCACATTTAGGCATTGGAGGGCTACCAAGGAGAAAGGAGGGGAGTTGACTTGCCATTTTTGGCTAAATCCCATGTGGGGAAGAGATTCTAAGAGATATTTCCTTGGGTTGAGCCCAATTCGGGTTTGGATTGATTTTAGGTTGACCCAAGGTGGGTTTAGGATGGGTTGGGTCAGGTTTTGATGTGATTTTGCTTGGTTCAAATGGGTTTGGCTCAATTTGACCATTATAGGTCAAATTGGGCTAGGTTGGGTTAGGTTGACCAATTGGTCAAATTGGGTCAAACCAAGGCTTAGGTCAAGTTCAAATGATGATTTGAAGTATTTTGGTTCAATTGGTTTGAGTCAATTTGGCTTAGGTTTGATTTTGGCTCAATTGGATTCATGTAGGTCAAATGGGTCAAGTTGGCTTGGGTTATGGGTTGATTCATGTTCAATTGGTTAATTGAAGATGATTGTAGGCTTTGGTTTGAATCAATTTGGATTTGATTTAGATTTAGGCCAATTTGACCCTTTAGGTCAATTTAGGCTAGATGGGTTAGGTTGACCAATTGGTCAAACTAGGTTCAACTATGACTTTGGTCAAGTTCAATAATCAATTTGGAATGAATTTGAGCCATTGATTACAATCAATTTGGGTTATAGCATGATTTGACCCAATTTAGTCTTTTAAGTCAAATTGAGTCAACTTGGGTCATAGGGCTAATTGGGTTAGGTTTGGCTTAATTGATGGTCAAGTCATGTTCAATCATTGCTCATAGGTTGGTGTGAGTCAATGATTTCAATCAAGTTGGCTTGGGTTGAGATTTGGCTAGTTTGGTTAAGGGTGTTGACTTGGTCAAATGACCAAGTTGACTTGGTTTGACCCAATTGATAATAATTGATCAACCTAAGGTGATCAACAATCATGATAGGAGGTTTTGGTATGCTTGGTTGAATCCTATTTGAGTTGGATTAGAATTTGGCTCAAATAGGTCTTTTAGGTCACTTTGGGTCAAGTGAGCCTATTGGGTTTAGTTTGGTTGAATTGAGTTTAGTTGAATTTATATATGAATTTAGGATTGATTGCAATTGATTTAGGTTCAAATGAGTTTTGGTTCATTTGGATATTTTGGGTCAAATGAGTTAGGTTAGGTTTGATTCAGATTAATTTTAGTTTGGCTTGATGATTATAGATTTGATTTATATTTGAGATGATAATTGAAGATATAATCGATTCATGAGGAAATCAAATAAATTTGGTTTGGTTTGGATTGAGATTTGGCTAAGTCCATGGAATAAATCATGTGGCTTAGGTTTGGATTTTTGAGTTTGGGTTTGATTATAGGTTCGATTGTAGGTTTGATTTATATTTGGGAAGATGATTGGAGATATAAATTGATCATGAGAAAATTAAATGAATTTGGCTTGATTTGGATTGAGATTTGGCTAAGTCCATGGAATAAATCATGTGGCTTAGGTTTGAATTTTTGAGTTTGGATTTGATTATAGATTTCAATCATTTGATTTGGATTTGAATTTGGGTTTGGTTTTGATATGAATTGGATTTGGTTGTGGCTTAAGAAGGTGAATATAGGTTGGGTTTAAGTCATGGGGTAGGTAGGTCATCCTAATCCCTTAGGCATAGCCTAATCTTATGATTAACTCTTCTAAGTCTCTAGTTTAGGTTAAGTGTTCACCTAGTTTCTAGAAGTATCTTATGGCTAAAGAAGTCTTAATATCTAGAAGTCTCCTAAATCTAAGAAGAGGAGATTGAATCCTCACTCCAGAAGTGAGTCAACAAGCTCTTTGAGCCTTAACACAAACTATTGAAGCTCACAAAGTGATTTAGGCCAATGTAGCTCACCAAATTATTAGGCGAGTGAGTTTAATAAGTATTTAGGGATCATCTACTGAGTAAATATTGTACGCCCGCCAAGCATTTTCTTATTCTATGATTAAAATCTTAGTTGCAATACTTTAAATTTTGAGCAATATATTTTTCATGGGTACTAGAAAATATTATGCGGATGAGAATGAAAATATTTATTTTAATCATCAAAGAGTTTTTCTTATATTTATTTGAATAAAGGATTGAAAAAGGATCATTAAGAAGGAAAAAGTGAGTACAAGAATAAGCCTTCTTTTATGGGTAAAACTTCTCTAAGCCCTTGCATTCTAATTATATGGCATATCTTATCTTGAATGTGTTTGTTGTTTGTAAGCTCTTGTTTGACTTGCTTCTGGACAATGTATGAGTGAGTTTGCCCAGTACATTTTGTTGACTTGAAGCATTTACTTTTTCAATACCAACTTTCTTACTTTAAAATGTTTCTTTTAGAAGATGCAATTGTAGTGCTTCAGTATTTAGTTCTTAATTTTTTCTCGCTTGAGTGACGCTTCAATCTATAGTTCCTCATGCAAGTCAAGTGTTTCTCCAAATGGATTTTGCATTTGACCTTTCTCATTCAAGAATTTCATGCTCTAACTTGGTAGTCACCATAACCCTCTAACTATGCAACTTATACTCTACTGACAATGCTGCTTTGGTTCCATGCAATAAAGCACATGGTATCTAAAGGCTGATTTTAGAGTCATCTTGAGGGCCTAAAGTATAGTGGGTAGGGTGTCCACCACTTGGCTTTATCACTTTCCACTGACTTCTTTAACAAACTAAGGATTTGTTCATTTACCACTTCCACCTAGCCATTACTCTATGGTGATATACAAATGCTTATTAGAGGTGGATTCCCTATGATGCACAAAATTGTTTTAGTTATCCATCAACGAATTATGGACTATTGTCTGTGATGATCATCATTAGCAGTTCATACTTGTAAATAATGTCAGTCTAAATAAAATTTTGAACTACTTGGGCAGTTATTAGTGAGTAGCTTTGCTCAATCTTCTTGTTAAAGTAGTCGATCATGATGAGTATAAATATCATTTTTTATTATCAGTTGGCATGGAACCAATTAGGTCCATTCCTGATATTGTAAAAAGTCAGACATGTAATGGACTATAGTTGTTGTGGTGGTTGGTGCAAAAGAACAAGCTTCAAACATTGCTCGCATCTCCTAGTAAAATCTTTAGCATACTTTTTTTGTGTTGGCTAAAAATATATTTGTCATATAACTCAGTGAGTGAGTGTTCTTCCTCCAAAATGAATTTCACACTCACTTGAATGTATTTCTTTAAGTACCTTACTATATTCACTTTCTTTTACACACTTTAAGTTTAATGAAGTAGCCGACCTCCAAAATAACTCACTATCAATTAGCAAGTATTGGGCTACCAAAATTTTGAATCTTCTTGGGTCTTTGGTTCCTTCTTCGAACTCCCAAGCTTACAGATACCTATTGATGGGATTGATCCAGCTGGGTGAGTTATCACTTTCAATTTGCATGTATGGGAGAGTTGGAGGATAGGCTACTTCCCAAGATCATTTACTCTTAATAATAAGTCAGTGAGTTAATTTTGTTTTCTTTAGAGTTGATTAATATTGAAGTATTCTAGTCTTCCAGTTTCCACTTTTGCTTTAAGTGAGTATTTTTTTAGTCACTTTCCTTTCACTTCAAATGCTCTAATGATTTGATTCACTATAAGTTGCAAGTTCGAATGAGCTATGATATGTCTAGTGCCTAGCCTTTGAATAAATTTTAATCTAGTGAGTAATGCTTCATACTCAAATTAGTTGTTAGTTTCTTGAAATTTAAATTACACTAATTGTGTCATAGTGATTTCTACTAGGCTCTTCAACATAATACTTGCTACCATTTCTTACTCTACTGAGCCACCCATATAGAAGTGCCATAAGGGCTGTTGTTGACTAAAGAATTATGCAAGTCTTTGAAATCTACAAGTAAATCAGTAAATGTTCATACTTTGATCGCTATTTATGGTGAGTTTGTTACGTCAAATTTTCTCAACTCTAATGACCATTTTAGTAAATTTTCTACATGATCTGGCTTGACAAGTATTGATTTTAGTGGGTGATCAGTGACAACTTGAATTGAATAGACCTAAAAATAAGATCTAAGTTGTCGGGCATACATGATGTGTGAGTGTGAGCTTTTAATGATTGGATAATGTGACTTGGCACCCCTCAACAACTTGCTTAATAGTAAACTGCCCATTATTTTTCCCACTTCATCTCTAATCAAGATTGAGCTCATTGAATCTTCTCCAATTCTCAAATATAATGGTAATATCTCGCCTTTTCTTGGGCTTTATGATAAAGATGGTGAGGCAAGTGCTTTTGAGATCATTGAAAGCTTTCTTTCATTCTAACGTGCACTTGAATTATTCACACCCCTCAATACTTTGAATAATGGTGAACAATGTTCACCAACCATGGAGATAAATGTGTTCAATCTGATGACTCAACCAATGAATCTCTATAACTCTTTAGTTGTTCTTAGCAATGGCATGTGGAGTATGGCTTTGACCTTATTAGGATTTACTTTTATGCTTTTAAGAGTGATCAAGAATCTTAAAAACTAACCTAATTTAGAATCAAATGTGTATTTTGAGGGATTGAGACACAAATTATACTTCTTCAACATAGCAAAGGTCTCCTTCAAATATTGGATATGTTATTCAAGTGACTTACTTTTAACTAGTAGGTCATCCACATAGGATTTTACACTTCTTTCCTTCTATCCTTTGAATACTTGATTTATCATCATTTGGTAAGTAGCCCTTACATTCTTCAACCAGAAGGGCATCACCTTGTGGCAGCATGATACTTCTCTTGTGATGAAAACCATTTTATCTAAGCTGTCGAGATGCATAATAATTTGGTCATATCCTGAGCAGACATCCAAAAATATCATCACTAAGTAACCCGCTATCGACATCTACTCATTCTTATGACAAACCCAGTTCCAATTGGTGAAGTCCATGCACATTCTATATTTGTCATTAGACATTTATACCATGACAATATTAGATATCAATTATAGATATTTGACTTCTCTAATGAAGTCATCTTCATGTAACTTTGGTAATGTTGATCAGCTCAGTAATTAAAGCCATTATTAGCCTCATCTTATACTTAATCAATAGAACATCCTTTCTGATGTTGATCCTGTGACAAGTAATGTTGATGTCAATACCTTACATCTTAATTATTGTTCAAGTGAATATGTTTATGCCATACTTGAGGGCCTGAACAAGGGATTCTTTATACTCGTCGCTAAAGGTTGAGCTAATTCTTAGTACTCACTTTGAATCTTGAATGGCTCAGCACTTTCATGATTTCTTCGATGATCTCCACTCTAGTGCACATAACATTTATTTGTAGCACCTCTTCTACCTTGTGCCAGTCACCGACTGATCACATATAGCAAGCCTTAGATTGACTCAAGTTTTCCTTGATTGTGATTTCTTCTTCTCCTGCTAAGAGCTATTAATCTAAAAATGTTAAGCAACAATTGATAGAAAAAACATTATATGTGGTGAGTGACTCCACAATAACAAATTCGTCCATATCAATGAATTGTTTTTATTTTTTTCTTCAAGTTACTGGGAGAGTGCTAATTCTTTTTTTTTCTCTCCTCTCTTTAGAAAACCTACAGGGGAGACCTTCACTTGGGATGCATTTTGAACTCACCAAGCTCATCTTATCAAGCACGTATTTGAAGATACTATTGACTGAATTCCCTGGGTTGATTAGAATGCTCCTTATTTGATAATTGGTGACTAATGTCGTGATGACTACCATGTCATTATAAGGATTACTAGTTTCCAGCCAATCTTTCTCTGAGAAATTGGCTAGCACAACCTCTGTACTATAAATTGACTTGACATAAACGACATAGTTATTGAGTTATTTTCTATTGATTATAATTGCTAAAGGCTCACTTGTCTTGATGACTATTCACTTCCATAAAAAATGATCAGTACTACTCCTATAATGTGAATAATATGAGCTAAGACAGACACATTGCTTAGCTTAATGACTTCCTTTCTTGGTCACCTCATAGAATCCTTTAGCTTTCATGCTTTTATGAGTTCCTCCACCACACATTTCAAATATCTACATTTCTCAGTGCCATGCCTATGGTCACGATGATAAGTGTAATACTTAGATCGATTGTGAACTCCATCAGCCTTCTTTGGTGGTGATCTCTTGAAGTATTCTTTGTTATGAATGTCCTCCACTAACTCTGTCATTGACACCCTCAATATTTGTGACCATAGTCCATTGTAAATACACACCATGTCCAAGAGGAGTTGACAAATTTCTAAGTTCACGCCTGTGCATCGATGCTTCTTCTTATTGAACATGCTACCTTTTTCTTTATTTTATCTTCGAACTGTAAACCTATCCCTTGAGGACATCTTCAAAGGTGACCTATTTAGCTAGTATTATTTATGAGTCTCCATTGATGACTAGGCTACCTCATTGTATTTTCTACATTCACATGATTATTGGCCAACTCTAATAACTCTGTGAGTTGTGTGGTTTGTTGAAATCTAAGATCATATTTGAATGGACCTTCTCTAAGGCGTTGGGTGAATGTAGCTTATGCGACTATGGGATCTAAGCCTTTTACTTCCATCATATCTATTTGGAAGCAAGTAATAAACTTCTTAGGGGATTCATCTATCCTCTGCCTCATTTGTAAAGAAGCCTATGAACTCTTCAAGGTCTTCTAGGCATTGGCAAATTCTGTGAAGAACATTTTCTTATGTTCCAAAAAATAAGTGATTACTCATACTAGTAGATCCAAGAACCATTTGAGAGGTGACTCCTTGAAAATGGTAAAGAATAGTCAGTACCTTATCATGTCATTTAAGTCCAATAGTGAAGTAGTGGATTCCAAATATGCTATGTGATCAATAAGAGCGGTGCAACCTTTACAAGTTTATAAGTGTGGAATCTTGAACCTTGGGGTGAGACGAGCCTCTCTGATCTCCTTATAGATGGTACTAGTGGGAGTTACATTCACCTATTATTTTGTGACTTCCCCTCACTTTCCTGATAGGACTTATGATCAATGCTAGACACCATAGGTAATTCCCTTCTATGTCAAGTTTGATGAGCCACCAAACTAGAGGACCCTTCATTCTCTCTAATCCTCAGATTTTGATTCTTCACTTTCTCCATAATGTTTGGACTCTATGAGCTTTCTTGTATTCCATATCTTTTAAATCTTGTTATGTAACAAACTATTGTGTACTTGCTCCTATGGATGTCGAGTTGTCTCATGTTGATGAGCTGAGCCTACTCCATTGGGTATCAGGTTTCTTGTACTTATCATATTTCATGCTCACCTCAGCTAAAAGAATGTTGAATCTATATTTATCATTGGAGTGATGATGGGCCTTTCGTAGTCACATAGGAAGCAAGGTGTGTTCAAGCGGGACAAAATAAATATAAAATATAATAGAAAAGTTTATGAAAGTGTAAAGAATTTCACTATCTCTAAGAATATAAGTACAAATAGGGAGTCAGTGTACAAGAGTCTCTCTCTCTCTCTCTCTAGAAAATTAAAAAGTTTGAAAATGATCCCAACCTTCTCAAGAATCCCAATTTTTATAACACTAAGTGGTGGCTACATATATAAAGTACACATAAGCTATGCTCCCAAGCACGGTCGCTAGTATCGTTGGGGTGAGTTGTTTGATGTGAGTGCTTAGGTGTGTAGTTCTCTATATGTAAGAGAGTTATTTATATAAAAGGAAAGTTGGATGATGTTGGTTGCTTGACTAGGATGATCTTTCCTCATGTTTGCCAACTTAGAGCAAATACTTATGGGTGAGTGAATTACTTGTTTGAATTCTACTCTTCTCATTTGGATGCTCTTGTGTTGACCCTTTGTACACTTATGATAATTCATTGGGTCCTTTCGTACTTCATGGATATACATGATCTATATTAAATCATTTGATTATAGATTATTTTTTGCATTTAAGTACTTTAATGAAATCAAAATGGAGTGATCTTAAACTCATTAAATTTTATTTTTGAGTCACTCAATTTAACTATAAACATACAATATTTGAAGAACATTTGACCTTTAAATTAATGCTTCAAAACTTCTCAATTTTATCTTAATTGCCTGATTTGGGATTATTTGTACTTGGATTAGACTACTTTAAGTGTTATAAGGTCTGTCTCATTTAAACAATTAGTTTGTTTATAAATTTAGAAAAATTGATATCTGGATGATTTTAAATTTTTTTATTTAAAATTATTAACTCAAGAAAAACATGAAATAGTCTCTATTGAATCTTTTGATTATAGATCACTCTTTAAATATTTAAGTTCTTTAATGACCCCCAAATGATATTATTTTATGCTTATTAGATATTTCTCATTGAACTTCTTTAATCTATTATAAGCATGTTGTACTTGGAGATACCCTTCAACTAATGCTTTGAAATTTCTCAATTAATATTAAGTATTTGATTTGAGATCAATTAGGTTTTTGGATTAGCCAACTTTTGGTCACCTTAGGTATGCCTAGTTTAAATATCTAACATGATTATAAATTTGCTAAAACTGACACATTGATGTTCTTTTCTTTATTCTAGAATTTTTCTAATTTGAGAAATGCATCAAGATTTGCATTTTATTAGATGAATTTTTTAATGATTTATCAAGAGATTTTATAATAATTTCCATAAGCTATAAATGATAATTTTTAACGAAATTTAATAAAAATCAAAATGATATACTATATTTTATTATTTATATTTATAATATTTAATTTCTAAACAAACAAAAGAGTAATAAAAATACTATTTTTGGAATGTGAAACCCTAATTGCCTTCCATTTATTGAAAAAGGTATCAAATATGTTTAAGAGATTTGCAAGTTTAAAATATATTAAACTATAAAGTTCATGTAGTACAATAACAATGACAACAACATGATGTAAGTAATCTTAGCCTAGTGGTTGAGAGCTTAAACTGTCAACCAAGAGATCTTGTATTCAAAATTTGCTTATATATTGTGTGTTGAGTTTGCCATTAAATTAGCTCAAATATCTCTAAATATTAACAACAATAATAACAATAATGACAACAACAATAATAACAATAACAACAACAACAACAACAACAACAACAACAATAATAATAACAACAACAATAATAATAAATAATAATAATAATAATAATAATAATAATAATAATAATAATAATAATAATAATAATAATAAATTCATAAATTCTAAAAATATATATTATACTTAGAAACAATCAAATAAAACATCATCGAAAAAAACACAAAAATATTAGCTTAAGTGTCAATCTCAATTTTCCCTCTTAAAAAAAAGAAAAAGAAAATACCAGTCCGGAGGAAGGTGTGTGGCGTGGCGTGCAAGTAACGCGCACTCTTGATATTTAAGCGATTAACTTGTTCACATCTCAAAGCGACATATTTCAATTAAAAAAACTCACACCACTCCTGTTTCCCTCACGCCATACGCAACGAATACTTCCGAAGTTACTAAGGACAATGATGGGATTACTACACTGTATTGACTCATGTAGCTGAAAGCATCTGAATCAATTTCTTTTGAAGGATTTATGATTACTTCGTATATACTTTTATGTTAAGAATTTGACTTTAATATATTAAGAAATTCTTCAATGAAGTTGTATCTTATCCAAAGTCTTTAATTTAGCGTTAGAAGTAATTATATAATAAATTAAGAATTTTTTTGCACTACAAATTATTGAAAATTTATTGAAGTCTATTGGCCGACTTACAGATAATAGTATTAATAATTGTTCATATAAAAATCTTATTGATGATTGACGAAGAAATTTTCAAACGGAGTCGGCCCTCACATTCATTCAGCTTTAAAAGAGATTAGCAAAATTAATATAATTAGGAGCATCTCGCTCAGCTAATGAGTTTTTCTGTGTACGAACTCACCTAGTGAGTTTTTATATATTAATTTTTTATTTTCTTTTTTTATTTAATTTCCTACCTACCAACAGAGTGGGTAATTTACATACATAGCACAAGGGCGGCCACACTTCCTTCCACCCTCCCCTAAATTCTCACACACCAACTTAAAAAGAATACTCCCTCATCTCTAGGGCTACAAATGAACTCAGCGAGTCGAGCATGTGCGTGCTGAAGTTCAAGTATGTTTACCATTTTCAAGTTCAAGCTAAATTCAAGCTTTTTAGAATGGTGTTCAAGCTTGAGCTTATTTATCATTATCAAGCTTGAGTTTGATTCGAGTTTGTTCAACAGCTTGGTTCAAATTGGCTTATTGAGCCTGTTAATGTACAACTCATTTAATGAAATAAATGAACTTTAATCAAGTCTTAATTGAGCTTTAGTTGATACAACTCATGTATATTTCTCAACAATCTGGTCGTGATTAAGCTTATTAAGCATATTTCTCAACTCATATATATTTCACGATCAGATTGTTGAGAAATATACATGAGTTGTATCAATTAAAGCTTATTAAGCATAAAAAATAAAAATTTTAAAAATATTGTTCACATACAAGACTCAATCAAGCCATAATTGAGCTCTTGAATGGGTTTGTTTATGTGCTTTACTAATATTGTACATGAACATAAATGAATCGAATGAAAAGTTGTTCAAACTTATTTTTTTAGCAATTGGGTATTTATGAAAATGTTCAAGCTCATTCGATTAGATAATCAAACGATCATGAACGAGCTCTAATCGAGCCGAGCCACGAGTAACTTGTCAAATACTTGGTTCATTTGTATCCCTACTCATGTCATTACATATCTCTACTCCTACCCTCTCACCCTAAGCGCTAGTGGTTCTTACATTATTATTGAAAGCTTAAAAAAAGAAAACCTTATAATGTATGTTTTGATTGATTTTAATGTTCCAATTCAGGCAATAATATTATGTGAAAAGCTTAATTTTTAACTCTTTAATACTTTGATTAATCTTTGAAGAGCATCTTTTTGATTGAATTTTGATAGTAATGGATGTGTTTGCTGGAAGGTGAATTAAGTCATTGAGCATGCTCGGAAGCATTATTTTTTTTATCCAACCAATTATATTTATTTAGAATTGAGCATGCTTTATTTATAATATAATAAGTAATATACACATATATTTGAGTAACTATATGGATCAATTGATTGCATCAATATTACAAGATCGTCTATGCCAAAAAGTTGCTTCACGCATGCACTAGTGCTGATACTTCGATACTACCCGTTAGTATGATATAACATATGCTGATTCAAGCATTGATTTGGGTAGCAAAGATTAAACTCATGAAGTACATCATAACGATATGGACATCAATATTATTGATGAATATCCTTTAAGAATTTTGTTAGCATGATTCCATTAAAATTGAAATCATTAATGCATTGTTGAAAAAATTATTTTCATGCATAAGAGTAAATAAGATAAGGAATGTGATGGAAATGATGTTTTTGATCCTCTAAAACATATTAAACAAAATAAATGATAAACTTATTCTTGTTAGTCTTAAAGTTAGCATGATTTTTATTACAAAAAATGGTCTTCAATTTGTAGAAAATAATTGGTCAATCATTAAAGAATTAATTAAATAAAAGAATATTATGGAAAGCTCCATAAGAGGTAGTGTAGGTGGAACCATAACTTATGCAAATATTTCGCTATAGGAGAAATAGCTATTACCGGCAGACTAATCAATAGGAAATTATCAGCAAAATTTTCAATAGATTTTTGGTCGAAAATTTATCCACAAAACATTTTACAAACTTTCTACAAAAAAGTAGCCACTTAAACCCAATAGATTAAAAATTTTGTGAGAAACTATTATTATTTGGGACTGAAGAATCGATCCCTGACCCCCAAACTCTATTTTTTTTCCTTTGATTTTAGCTCAATCTCTTTTGGCAGTGGCAGAAGAACACCTAGGTCACGCCAACTCTTCATGAAAACATATCATTTCCATCTATTTTTTGTAGAATCAAAAATAATTCACATCCTTTAGCCTCTAGGAATGTTTATTTGTGATTTCATCCGTTCAATCTTGTGGAATATGAATTTAAAGTTTGAAAAATCAAAAATTTATAGCTTAGATTTTCTTCAAACCTGTATAAAACCCAGCCATGTATCTCTTGTTTATTTTTTATTTGGACTTAGATCTATGATTGTTTAGCTTATGGACTAGAATTTATTCAAATTTATATAAAACTAAAATATATTAATATTAATATTTCAATAACTTATTTTACGAAAAATTCACAAATCTCATTTATGTTACGTCTCTTTGTGCATTTCATTATCTGTTTGTTAGTATTTTAAGTGTATAGAAAGAAGATATGAGCAATGCGTTATGTAATTAGTTGTTCTAAGATAAATGAAGCAAGAGTCTTGTGGGCAGCTTTTGGAGTAGAAAAAGCAACATTACTAAATTTTTTGGCTAAATAGTAAGGAGTGAAGAAGAATTGTGGAGATTTAAAGAAATTTTGTAGATGTTTTACTTGTTCCCTTATGAGAGGGGATATTTTTGTGCCTATAGATTGATCATGAAAAAATTCAATAATGATTTCAAGTGTCTCACCATTGGATTTTTTCTTCAAGTGTTTTGGTTTTCCATGAATGTTCCAACATGTCTTTTTTGTGTGTCATTGTTTGTTGCAGTGTTTGTAGCATGGTATTTTTTTTTTTCCTTTTTTCTCCTCCAATATCTAATCTTCAAGAGAACATAATATAAATTTTAAAATAAGTCTAACGTGTTACATTTCTCATCATCAACATTTTTTTAGTTTTCTTCTTATTTGAACTTAGAAAAAAATTAATAAATAGACAAGAGAGGTTTTTTTTTGTAACCGTATATCCATCACCTTATAAGATGATGGTTAATTTATAGTAGTAAGACTTTGTCAATTACCCATATATCAAATGTTGTCATCATTTAATTTGAATCAAAGCATGTATGAAGACACCCGCTCATTGCACCAACAAATGACGGTAAAATAATGGATAGTCAAATCATGTTGAAAATGCCCAATTCACACATTGTCATTATTGGATGTCATTATCTGGTATAGAGCAGCAAATCAGAGTAATATGTTGGTATGATATCAAGTTGCTAGCTATAAAAAATGAATATTGACTACGGGGGTATCTCTTCATCCACCATATATTTATACTCTAAAAAGTAATGTTAATCGATATAGACTAAGATGACGATACAAATGTTTCTTTATTGTAAACTCTATAATTTATAATTGATATCATATATTAAAGATGTAGTGCAGTTCTACATGTTTATGTTTAATGAGTATTTGGAAATTGAAATGAATGTGCTCATCATTTACAGGGGTTATCGTATATATTATCTTTTCAAAATGCAAGTATATTAACATAACAATATTTTGGAGCATTACATATCGCTATAGTAATATTTTAGATGATTTTAAAGTGCAAGTGAAATTATATTTTTAAAGCATAAAAATACATTAAGAACATTCTGAAATTTTATAATACATATAATTTACAATGTTGCTCTTCATTATAATCATTGATAAATTTTTTATTATACATCCATACATATGAGGTTATAGTAAACTTTGTATATGGAGTAGATGACGTAATACTCAAATTAATGTTGTAACTCTAGTTAATCTTCACTGATTAAACCTTTTTTCCTTATCATTATAAATCATGAAAATATTAACTCATTAAATTAATTATTTAATGCATGTAATATCCCATTGCACTTGTTATCAATGTCTAAATTAGGAATTGTGTCCCCTACCTTTCTCATTATAAGATGGTTGTATCTCATTTAAATGTCATGCAATCAATTAAATCATATGTTACCTTAAATAAAATTTAGTGCAATAATGTCCATAAAAATTATTAAGAAATTTAAAATCGAGATCTCTATTAATAATCATAAGTTTAATGTGAAATCATAGATGTAATTAGCCACATAACAACATGGTTGACTCACTGTATCCCTCGGAGCAATTCAAGCAGAACTCTGTTGACCTCACTTTTGAGTGAGGTTGACAGTCACCTCAAGACCTAAGATTCGATCTAAGCACTAAGGTTCTTCTAGAACTAAGACACATTTACTGGCTAGGCGAACACCAACCCTAAGCCTGGAAGACTCATAGGGCTCAACCCTAGAGTTAGATCCTGACTTAGGTTCGACAGGACCCACCTACCCCAAACCCAAACTAACTCCTATACCTAAGCCAATTGACAACAAATCAAACTTGAACTTAATTGAAGCCAATTGGCCAAATAGGGTTCAGTTGATTTAAAACCTCAAACCTAATTTTCATTTAACCCATTAGGGATGACTAATGACAAGATCAAATGATTTTAAACCTAATTTAACCCATTAAGGTTCAATCTGGCCAATTGGCTAGGTTGACCCAATTGGACATATTTGGGCTTAAATGGGGAAAAACTCAAATTTGACCTAATCCATTCAAAATCAAATATACTCAAACTCATTTGAACTTGATTGAAGCTTCATTGTGATTCAATACAACCAAATTGAGTCAATTTGGCCCTTGATCCAAGTTAACCCAATTTAACCCTATAGAGCCAAAATTCAATCCAACTTGATTAAAATCAAACTGAATCAATATAAGCCTCATGGCCATCCCAATCACTTAATTAAACATTACTATTTATTCCAATCAATCCAATTTGACCAATTGATTCAGTTAACCAAACTTGACCTAATTTGGCCTGAAAGCCCAAATTGGACCAAAACCCAACTCAATCCAAATTTGAATCCATCAAAGCTACCAATAATCTTTAATTTAATTATTGATCAAATTCCAATGGACCCAATTAAGCCCATTGGTTCACTTGACCCAACTTGGCCTAAAAGCCCAAATTGAGTTAAATCTTGATTTAACCCAAATCAGACCAAATTAATCAATCCAATCACTTTTAAATGATCATTGCTCATGATCAATCACCTAATTACAAACAATTGAATGCAATTGAACCAAATTGGCTCTTTGATCCAAGTTGACCTAATTTGACCTAAAGGGTTAAATTGAGTCAAAAAATTTATCCAAGCTAAATTTGATTGACCTAATGCCTACAATTATTCCTAATTTGATGACTGAACACTTTTCAATCATTATTTAAAGCCAATATGATTAACCCAACCCAATTGCCTTATTTTTTGGCTCAAATTGAACTAAAACTCAATTTAAAGAAAATTAATTCAAATCAAAACCTTTAATCACCTCTACATGATCAATTAAATATGACTCAACCTCTCATTCAATCCAATTTGGTTAATTTGTCCAAATTGGCCAACTTAGCTCATTTGGTCGACATGGACCCATATGAGCCAAATTCAAATCTAACACGAGTTAAATCAAATCAATTGCACCAACAAGCTCTAAATAATTATTTGAACTTAACCTAAAAACCCTCTTTACCCAATTTGGTCAATTATTTAACCTAACTGAATTGAACCTAAATTGACCTATATAGGTCCATTTGAGTCAAACCCAACCAAACTTTGCATGACTCATCCTTAAGTCCCCCTTGACTAGCTCAAGTGGACACAACCAAAGGTGAACTCGGTTTGGCCTAAACTCAGTGAACCAAGTCAGCCATATGGGATGAAAATCCAAAATAGGAAGGTCCAGCCCCTACCTTTATCTTGGGCAGCCACCTTAGCATATCTTAATCTAACCCATGCTAACTAAATTTGACCTAAAACTGTTGGACTCAACCATTGACCAAAGAGAGGTCACCCACACCTTGGTCAAATCTAGTCAAATCCCCATGGGTTGTCCAGTTCATTTTAGGCCACCAAACTCCTGCAGCCACTTAGGGACATCCACTTCATCAATCCCATGCCATTTTAAACCACCCCCACTGGGTGGCTGACTGCCACAACCTGAACCAACCTTTTTGGTTAGTTCACTTAGGGAGAAGGTTATGCATGCGCTCTCCCATTCAAATTGAACACACTCCTTCCTCACAACACTAGCTTCAATCACCCAAGTGTTTAGAGCTCTTTGAGTTCCCCATCACCGATGAGACTAAACTCTCCTTTAGCTCTAAAGCCCTTCACACATAACCTCACCTAAACTCCATCAAACTTAAATTAACTCCTCCCATACCTTCCTCTAGTTTTGGCAAGTGAAAATGAATCGAGAACAACTCAATCTGAGCATCGAAAGACGTCCCTAGACTATCTCTAGTGAGGTTCATAGTGGAATTTGGTCCACAAAGAAATCAATAGGGTGGAAACTCACAACTTCATCAACGGAGTTTCATATCAACTAGACAAAACCACCTCCCACGTCGAACCTCCAGCCTTCAGCTCCGACGAGATAATTTCTCCAAATTCATAGGAATGGTCAATAGGTGTTGGTCATTTGTAAAGTGATTTCTTATTTAGTGTGAATCAAACCATATGATACCATTTAAAATCATTCCTTGATCATTTTGGGATTGAATCCATCATCAAGTGAGCTCCACTAAGCTCAGATAGAGCATTAACAGACGAACGATGTTCATCTCTAGCTAGAGGTCGATGACAGATCATCCACTGTCCATTCCATGTGATTAGAATGGATGATCGTGATTACTCATGCAATAAATCTTAATTTAATCCTATTTAAATTATAAGAATAATCTTGACTATTTAATCTATGATCGAATGACCGAGAAGAATTTGCATTTGTCGTTGCTAAGTTAGTATGCCACATGAGACATTTTATATAGTGAATTGCATGGTGCCACATGGAAAGCGCTGACGTGACGTCGATTATGTAAATCATTTAATTAGATTAAAAATCTAATTAAATGGCTAGAACTTCAAAAAAATCATAACTAATTATTCAAAAAATCTAAAAAAATGCAAATAAAACCTCTATGGAAAGCTTAGATAGAGGAGAATCTAGAAAAAATAAAATCCCAAAATTTTATTAACTATGCACTGACTAATTAAGGTTTGAATTATTTTTAGTGAATCCTTGGGTGATTGTTCCGTGGGATGATCTCTACCTCCCATAATTATTTTAAGTCAATTGGTTGAGTAATTTAAGAATTCGATTTTTTAAAACCTAAATGGTCATTTTATGCATTTAATAAATTTATATAATTATGAAAATAATTATGGGAGCTTAAATACATTTAGAATAGTAATGATGACTAGAGAAATTGATTAGGGCCACTGATCCTAATTATTTCTCAAAGTCACCATTAAGGGGCTTTTATTAATTAATTAAATCATTAATTACCCAAAGACTTAGAAAATTCATAACAATTAGCTTAATTCTCCAAAAATTATGATCAATCCCTTTTTGTACTCAGCTAACAAAGAGATTTCTAATGAAATCAAAATCCCCAATTGGTTTGGGATATTTTGATTGTAATTATTGATCTTAGAATTTTCCCCATTTCTTTAATTAACCCCTAATCATAAGCCCAATTGCATTATAACTTCTAAAAAAAATGTTTGTTTCATGTTGATATATATATTTAGAATCTTCTCATATTTTTTGGGTTTTTACTTAAGGAATAATTCAATTTTTGGGCTCTTTTGGGCTTAATTGATGAAATAATTGTTTAATCTTAATTAATCCATAAAAAATATTCAAATGACTTTTGAATCACTTAATGAATAAAAATTTGTCAAGGGAAAATTTTAAATGTTTTATCTCATTAGGTTTAAATAACTCAAATCTCAAAATTAATACTAAAGGAATTTGGTTTGGCCTAAATCTGGTTATCTTCATATGAATGACCTTAAGATTTGATAGTTTCTAATAGGTTATTTAGTAATGTTTAATTGCTTTGCTTTAATCACTATATAAATTTGTCTTTCATATATTTCATAAGTTCAAAATAAATAAAAAACTCATTTAAATGAATCCTTTGGATTAATAGTGTGGCTATTATAACTAATAAATTTCAATCTATCTTCTTTAATACACATAAAATATTTATCAGTGTAAATTTAAATTAATCTTAATGAATATAATATAAATTTAATTCTATATGTGTGATCTTCATACTTGAAAGGTATATAGTCTGGATATCCTGGGAACACAAGACTTTAAGTAGTTCTAATTAGGTCTTTGATTACCTCACTTTTCTTTTCTAATAATGATACGTACCTTGAAGTTTGTATTGAAATACATAGTAAGGTTAAATACTTTTCACATATATGTTTATGTCCAAGCATCTCAAAACCATTACAATCATCCTTATATTTACATACATATGCATGTGTATGTGAATCAACAAGTATATTTTTTGGACATCCCATAAGCACAAAAGTTTAAGTAATTCCAAGGTGGTCTCTGATTACCTCACTTCCTTGGTTCAACAATGGCATGTAATTATACTTATTGAATGAAATTTCCAATAAAATTCATGCATGCATCTTATGTATTTATACTTCCAAATCTTAAGTTAAAAATTAACAAACAAAAATACTCACTCATTCTGCATCAATGTGTGGAATAACTAAATGATTTACATAAACATCCATTAAATCTAATTATTTTATCAAGTGCACTACCACATTAAATTAAAATTAAAATATGATGAAATTGATTTAAGAAAATATTGCTAAATTAATTATGATTTGAATACATTAACCTTAAGATGTCTATTGTATTTAGATAAGAATATTTAAGCCAAATCTAAATATATGATTTAATAAGAAAATTTATAACATTTTTTCAAGATGATTAAAAATTATAAAATTCACCTCTTAGATTCAACCTAAAGTAAGGTTTGCGGTGGATCCCACTCCTCCACCTCCTCTCTCTCTCTCTCTCTCTCTCTCTCTCCCTCTCTTTAAAAATCTAAATTCAAAAAAATTAAAAGAAATAAATTGAAATATAAAATTCACTCTAAGAAATCACTAATCATTTGAATTATAATCATTCTCTAATAGTAAGTTTAAATACTCACCTTTAGACTAATTCAAATATTAAAATCTAGTCTTTTCATACCACAATAAGCCTTAACACACACTTAGAATATTGTCATTGATCTTATACTTAGGTTAGGATGGTGGTTTATTGTGGATTGATGTTTTATTTTATGATATAATATTTTAGACTGGATGTTAGGGTATATGTGCATAGTCTGGATGTTAGGATGATATTAAACTAATAATATTTTATGCAGGAGATTGTGTCTAAGGGACCATTATAATGAAAAAAATTATCATAAATTCTTTTGCTTGCAGGTGGTGCTTAGGTCCTTGAGCATAATCAATTATGATAGGTGGGTTTGGTGACTCAATATATAGTGCAAAGCCCCAATGGATAAAATATAGTTGCTTGGTGTAAATGTATGTTCATCTAAGCTTTATTTTACAAGGTTAGTTAGATTTTAATTCTTTAAAAAAATGTAATTTTTTTTAATAAGCTAAGGATTAGAGATATGGAGTTTAAGAAGAGTAGTGGCTAGAAAACTTAGACCTAGGAGGCCCGATACAGTCTGGAGTACCAACCCATGAAGTGAAGTAAAGATGAAGATGAAATTGAAGACTCCCATACCTTTATTTTCATTGTAGAATTAATTATAATCTGTTCTATATAAGGTAGAGCTCAGCTACCCATCTTTTTCTCTTTTTTGGGTGTACGATAATATTTGATCACATTGACCTCTTATTATTTTAATCAATGATGTTTGTTTGATTTGTTTAAATTTATTGCACAATAAAAAAACATGCTTTTCATAGGTTTTGTAACATTTGATTGTTTGTTGTATTGCCTGAATGTAGTAGGTTCTTTAGGAACTTAATTTTTCACCCCAATTAATCAATCTCAACTAAATTTTGATAACTAATAACCTCACTCTAAAGACTAGACATTTAATCAAAGAAATAAAAGTTGTAGTAACCCATTAGCTATATGTAGTATATTGTAACATCATGCATACATCTTGTTTCATTTCTTATAAAATAAGGGATGTGCACTCTTACATGATAAGGGGCAAGGCTAAACCAATGAGACCAGTTCCCTTGTAATGGAGAACACCCCTTCCTTATGATTTAGCCCACAACATAATTTTTATCATGCATATAGGCATAAACCTTCCCAAGTCTTGAGTCTTAAATAATGAGTCAAAATGGAATAAAAATTTATAAATTTTATTGCATTAGTCTAGGGTGTGATTTTCATAACAATTGTGATCGAATCTATTAGGAAGTGAGTTTAGGACTCTAGATTCATTTTTAATAAATAATATCCTAGCTATCATGCATTTATATAAGATTGGACCACATAATTTTAAATCATAGAAGGTGTTAGCTAGAAGCCACTCCTAATGGTTGTAAGTTTTGAAGAGTTGGGATTGGTTCATTTTCTCTATTGGAGTGAACCAATACATCTCATTATCTCTGAGTAAAATTAGGTTGAGCTCTTAGCTTGTGCTAGAGCACCTAAGATGTAAGTTCAGAGGCTACTTATTTCTTGTTTTCTATGAGTGTGAGTCCTCACCTCATAGGTATTTTTGTGATCATGTATTGTTAGAATCTAAGTCCAAACCTTCCTAATAGAATATCAATTCAAATAAAATATAATTCTCTTTCTTGAAGATATAAAGCCACATTATAGGATAGACTAAGCACTCATTAGGTTTCCTACTATCATGAGCACTTCTTACTAATCCTCCTTTGAAATCCATTAAGAACTATCTTTATTTGAACTTTCCCATTTGATTTTCCAATAACTATCAATCCTTTAATATTAAAAATTTGAAATCTTTAGATACATTGATTAACTATTTTAATCGAGAGTATTCTTAAGAAATTCTCATTTCTTAAGATGTAATTAACTATGGGGGCTTGCCTCCATAAGGGACTTAAGACCCCAAAATAAAATAAACATTGCCTTACTTCATCCATATAAAGTAGGGGAAAGATCTCTGGTATATGTAGACCATCTATTTTAGAAGTATTTATTAGATGATTGAGTTCATCATAGGGTGATACTTCCATCTTTCAAGGTATAAGTACCCTCTAAGATCTACATAGTGTTTGTATGAACTCCAAATATAGACACCACAAACTCATCTCCCCTATGGCAACTTTTGTGAAATTGTATCCAATAAATTACATCTCTTATCTCTAAAAAAATAACCTTTCCATTTACTTATCAGCTATACTCACCACACTCATCAAGATTATTTGCTCTTATCTTTAGAGTTAGTTGAGAAGACTCATTGACTATGCTTGCTCATAAATTTCTATTAATGTTGATCATGGGGGTCTTAACATGGAACTCACCTAGAGAATCCATGATAGTTCTAATTACATTGGCCACTCTACATGTATTAAATGTTTATGTATCTATTTAGCGGGTAGCTCACATGTTTATACTTGTAAAGGTTATCTTATATTAATTGCATGATTATATAATGCATCTTTGGTGTTGCCTACCATGTATATAGAATTGAATGGTTACTTTTGGGGATACAACTTTTATATTATTTAAGATTTAGTGAGTTTTAAAGCTCTCCATTACTCTCTCTCACTCTTACACTCTAACTCCCTCTATTTTGTTTACCTAGAAAAACTTATAAGTTTGGTCAAGTTTCACTTATTGATGTATAACATCAATGGAAGAGAGAACCTATCACTAGGTCACAAGCCAAAGAATGAACTAATAAGAATTTTTAGTAGACTTTATATGTGGATTTATGTTTTATGTGTTGCATTATGTAGTAATAAGTATATTTAAACTTGTGTAAGTATTGTATTAGAGCAGTGGCTAAAAATATTTCAGTTTATGTATTTAATTTTATTTGGTGTGGGTCTAGCACCATAGTGCTACCTTTTTGGGACCTCGACACAACACTCTATAGATTTTAGTGTGTGGGAACCAAGAAGCTAGCACCTTGATGCTAGGATATGACACTACAGCGCTAGACTATTATCATCATGAAGATCATTTGTGGCACCATGGCACTACAAAATAACTATTCTAACTTTTTTATTTAATTTATGGTAGTTTTCTCCCCAAGGGGCACATCCTTTAGAGTATTGTACTTGTTTAAACACCTACCTTAACCTAATGAAAAACATTTGGCTTTTTGTGTGGCATTTAGAGTGAAAACTCTTTGGTTAGAGCTTGGTGGCTAACTGTCCAGAAGATTCAATGATCTCTCCCTACCGTTCTACTTGGGTGAGTAGAACTTCAGACTTTTTCCACTTTGATGAGTGGAAGATCATCATCTCTTTGTCACATTAGTGAGTGGAAGAACATTGGAGCATTTCTTCCTCCACAACAGCTGCAACATCCTATTCTCCATCATTAACCCTTCATCACTTACATACAAATTTGAGTCTAATATCTTGAAAGGTGCAGTAAGCATGGATTAATGTAATTAGCCAATAGTTGAGTACTATGCGAAGTAAAACAACAAACAAGAGAGAACTCTTTAGATATCAAAAACCAAAAATTTTCCACTTATCATGATTTTAGGGAAATGAAGGAGCGACTCACATGACAGATATAGTGAGTGAGCCTAAGGGATACTCTAACTTAATTATTGAAAAAGTTTTACATAGCCACCAAGCATTAACTTTGACACCCATTCATGATGATACCATTTTTTATATGAGTGATGAGAAGACAATGCTCCTTTGGCAAGTGAGAAGAGGTCTTAATTGTCAAGATGCATAGTCTAGAATTATATCAAGAAAGGTTTGATTCAATAGATCTATCACCTTCTTTGAGTTAATACAATTACTAATGGACAATGATGATGCATTTAAATGCATCTTATCTTCATCAAATTTAAGAAATTAACCTTGAGGTGGTTCTTATAACTTCTTTTGGGCATCATATCATTTTTTTGAGTTCAAAAAGATATTTATCGCTTAAGTTAGGAGTACTGAGAAGCCACTTAAAAGGTCTCAAGCTCTTTTACAAATGAGATAAATTTGAGCTAATCTCTAAGAAAATATATCATTGAGTTCCAGAGAGAAATAATGGAGGTCAAAAGACTAAAACTGATAGTCATCCAATCTACTCTTACCTAGTGATTGGGAGAATGGACATTTAGAATTTCCTTAGGCTTATAATATTTAATAATGTTGGTTGAGTTGTTAGAACTCATTAATAACCATGCAAATGCCAAATAGTATACTAATGTGGTCCTAATCATCTTAAGCTATTCATGCCAAAGCCACGCCAATAAGAATGAAACTCTTTAGACAAATGGATTACTAATATATCGCCTAAGAATCCTTAGTGTTGAAAGGGGATAACATCTTGTATCTTGCTCATATAACCATTTATAATTGGAATACTTGCAAACAGGGCCCCCATTGACCATAGGTCCATTTACATAACTAGCTGAGACACAAAGTGAAGTTAGGTGTATTAAAGAAAAGAATTTTTTCCTACATTAATATTCAATAATCAATCCACTTTTGCTATCAATTGATGAGGTAGAAAAATTCATCCAAAATAAACTTCATGTGTCTTACTCTAATTAAAGGAGGTTCCAACATCTAGGATTTGTATAGGTACTCTACCTTCCATGAATACTAGACAAGTAGGGCCAACCAGGGCTATTCATATTGCCAAAGTAGTGTCAGGCATCTGTAATGAAGAAGTAACCGAGTCTTTATTGCAAGTGAGACTCAAGTGATAAAGGACATAACAGACAAACTTGATAAATATGTTTAGGAGACCTACAAATAGAGATGGCCTAGTTACTAAATAGTGTAAATATTATATGTATGTATGTGTGTATCTATGTATCATGTATGCATGTATGTACTTAAATTTTAGATAATTAATGTGCATAATCAACTGGTAGAATTGCATGAGTATTTTATTGAGCTAACGACATGATTTGGAGTCAATTTGGTACCTAGCACCTAGACCCCAAACCCAAGAACATATGATCTCTAATATAGTATCATATAGAGTGCCTAATACCTAATTCTGGATCTTAGTGCCCATACATCTCGTTTAATCACTTAGGTGACTATTGATACAAAATTTAGTTTCATAATATAGAGACCTCAACATCTAGTCAATCAAACTATCACCTAGGCATCGAGAGGCTGCAACTCCAAACATGACCTAAACTATCCATTATATCTTCATATTTGGATCAAGTGATGCAACTTTATTTCTTTAAAATTGATCACTACAAAAAGACTGGGTGGTGGAAACATTATAAGAAAACTAAATTACTTCACCAATGAAGATACACGTGTGACGATGGTTGCAATAAAATGTGTTTATTTTGTTGCAACCATAGGGCATAATTTTCTTAGTTGGCCACTAATATTTGTTCATGTCCATGTCCTCCAGTAGGTCATAAATAGCCTCTTATGTCATGCTTATAAATATGCCACCAAATGTGGAGTCAATCAATTTCCTTATTGGCCCTGTCAACTTATTGTAGAAGGTCTAAACTTGTATCCACCTGGGTGAGCCATGGTGTAAGCATCTCCATAGGATGTCTTCAAACTGTTCCCATGCATCAGATAGAATATTTCCTTTTATCTAAACAAACTTTGCAATATCTATGTGCTTCCTTCTTGGGTTGGTAGGAGAAAAGTATTTTGACAAGAGCTTCCATTACAGATCAGTCCAACTAGTGATAGAGTCACTAGGCAGTGAATTAATCCAACTATTAACTAAGTTCCTCAATGAGAATGAAAAAAAAATCCTCAATTGGATGGTGTCATTAGAAACTACAATGAAATGAAAGGTGTTGTGCATGTCTAAAATGTCTGTTATATGAGCATCATGAACCTTAGTGGCTAGGCCTCCTAATTGGATGATCTGAATAATTTGGAATATGGTAGGGTTGATCTCCAAATTATTAGCCTGCACACTTAGATTGACAATGGCCTAAAAATACCATCAATAATGGGAAGTGCATAGTCTCATTGTGCTTTTCCATTATAGCCTTGCCTCTTTCATGTTCTAAGTTAGTTATTGATTTTGCTCTAGTCTAATCTGCTTATCTTCTCTCCCTTACTCTCTTCAGCTACATTCCTTCAATCTCTATATATTTAAAAAGTAATGCTCCACTAGTAAAACTATGCATACACAATGATCAACCTACAAACCATAGTAAGCCAATAAAATGTGAGTATAGAATAATAAAAGTTTACAAAGTAACTAAAATCAACTTGGTACTAGCATTAGTATTGTAATCCCCAGGAACACATAAAAAACTTGATGCGAGAGTAAACCATACATGGAAAATTACATGATTATATCAAATAACAAAGTATGAGTAGAGTATCGCCCCCTCAAGAATTGAACACCAATTACCAAAATTGGGTGTTGATTGTCTATTATTTGGATGACGAAAAGGGGATACTTAGGCAAAAACTACAAGAACTTCTAAATCTACAAATAAAGGATAATAAACTAATCGAAATAGAAATATGTAAGGGAAATCTCAATATGATTAAGCATAGGGATTGCATTTCGCTAATATTGATGCGTGATGTTAAGATTTTAGAAAAATTGGAGTCAATTTTTATTGAAGTCTAATCAAGGTGGTTGCTTCCTTCTATCATTTTTTCTCACACAACTGACCAACCTCTTGATGAAAAGTTCAATACAATACAACTTCACTAAATAACTAGAAAAGGGAGATTATTTATGATGACATAAAAAATAATAAAGGATTGATACATGAATAAATATATAATATATAAAATGGAGAAAAAAACTAGGTGAAGTACACCAAGATTGTCTTCTTTATTGATTTGTCTCCTTGCTTGTAAGATCCTTTAAATTGTTACTCCAAAAAATTTGAAAAAGCCTTTTAAAGATCTTTTCTTGGATCTCCAAAAACCTAAGAAAACCCTAAAATATTAGTTCAAGAAGCCTCAAAATTCATCCTAATGGTTTACTTAAGTAGGTATCCATTAAATCTCCCCAAAAAGAAAAAGATTCCATGAAGATCTAGAGAAAATTATAGTAGCCACTAAACAAGTGTTTATGTACTATGCTCTCTATCTTGCTTGCAATGTAACTTTTGAATCTAGCACCTCAGTGCTAAAATTAGGTGTCTAGGCGCCAAGCTCTATATGTAGTTTCTGCTATTAGGCATCTGGTGTCTGGCTTAACTCTAATCATTAATTATGCCTTAGTGCCCTTCACTCTTGAATCTACTTAAGATATTCCTTCATGTGATTTTGAGCATTAATGATAAAATTTTCCTTATTTAATTCAGACATACACAATAAAAAATTTAAATGATAAGTACCTTGAATTAGTTAAAAGGAAACAAAGGTAGGAAAAATCAAGTAAATTTTATGGCTATCACCTACCTATCCCACTAAGTTAGCTTTAGTAAACATTTAGTAAGATCCCACATATGAGGGTCACTTGCGATTCTTTTCCTATATCATAAGTTTTAAGCAAGTCTTAGGGTAAACCTTTTTCAATACTTAAATCCTACTATTCCCTATTGAATTTAAGTGTTAATTTTAAGAAATCAATCTTTATCATTGATTTAATTAATTCTATAGATGATCATTAGACTCCCACGATTGGCATAACCATCCTCAAAATTAATCTAAAAAATTTAACCCATGGTTGAGCAAAAGTTACCCTCTTACGCTTGACCCATTTAAGTCCTGAACCTGATCACTACCATAGTCAACTCAATTGGTTAATTATACTAAAAATTTAACTTTAAGATGATCCTAGTATGGTTATGCATGAATTGATTAGTAGAACCCCTAAATACATGTTAACTCTAAGGCAAAAAGAGTCAATTAATTTAGATCATTTTAAGACTCAAGTTGAACTTAAATCATATAAAACTTAAATTGATCACATAAACTAGTAGTGAATGAGTTTATATGCTAAAATTATTATAATATGGAAATTTGATCCACTTTTAATTCAACCTACTAGACCAAAATTGAACTAATTGGGTCAATTTAATCAAATTGGCCTTAACCATTAACTTAGTTGAATAAATTAAACATGCAAACTTCTCTTAATACCTTAATTATATTTAATCATCATTTAAAAAATATTTCATGATCTAAGCCTAATTTGCAAATTAAAGGGTTTATACCCAACAAAGCCTATGTCTATCTTTGGTGGGTGATTGAAGCAAATTAATCATAATATGTAACTAAACCCTTAAAAATGAGTGTATCCAATGATGTCATTAACTTATCCTTAGTTCATCTAAACTTCATTTGATAACTTTATATGGCCAATTTGCTGAAATAGGGAAACATACCTAATTTGGCCTAAAAATTACTATATCCACTATTATTATGGGATTAAGCCTACCAAATGGATAAATCATTCAAAGCTCTTCAAGGAGATTCTAGAGATGGAATTTAGGAATATTTTCATAATTAAACTCAAATAGATTTGACCACTATATGTGGGTCAACTAGATCCACTAACCCAATAAGTGTCAAATTGCCAATTATCATAAATGAATCACTTATCACATAGATTTTTAGAATTTTTTAAAAAGTCCTAAAATACATTGTTATCCATAGTAATAAGTAGTACTCATTTTTAATTCATTAAGTAATTACAAAGGTTAACATGGAATAAATGGCATTTAATGGAAGTTAAGTAAGGAATCTATGGTCAAATGCCATGAAGCCATCCCAATCCTCCATGAACTCTATTCTTTGATTTCCAACATCCTATAATTCTTGCTAATGCAAAACATGGCACTGGGCTAAAGGATAACATAAGTTTAATATTTTTATCAAGGGTAAGACTGAGGTTTAATGCAATTATAAAGAAGATATATCACCATTAGAAGCTAAAGATTTGGACATAATCCCTGTGCTTAGATGTGCTCAAATAACCCTTTTTTAATCCCCTCCCCAACCCATAGAATTATCTCAGCCATCACGATCATGTTGGAGATGGTTGAAGCTTTATTGAGCTACAACCAATTACACTCTAGCTTAAATCTTTTGAGGTTTCATTTGTAGTTCAGCTTCAGAAGATCACCAAATCAAATCTTTCTTAATCTCTACATCATCGAGGTAATATCGATAAAGCCTCCCTACCAAATTCTTTACTTTGGTCTTCTTATTAGTACAGGCTATAGTATGGCTTGGTTATACATACTTTTGCTTCCCCTTAGTCTCTTAAAGCTTTTAATTAATGCATGCACTCAATAATGCTTGAAGATAGAAAGATTAATCGGGCTATACTTTAGATTTTTTTGACCTGGCTCTAACTCAAACTCTTGAGTCTATCTTGGCTAGAATTAAGAGATGATCTCATAGCCATTTAATCTATTTTAAATAAAATCTAATTATGTAGATCAAGCTAGGCCACGTGATGGTCCAATACCAATGTATTCTTAAGGAATTTTTTTTAATTTTTACTTTGGACAATATTATAACCCAAATGAAATGAAATTATGACATAGCTGCTTTTATATATGAAGATTCCTGTAAAAATGCTAATGTTTGAATATTCAATGATTTCTAATTAAAAAAAGTTAAACTTTCTATAATAATTAATTTAAATAACAAATAAATCCAAAATTCTCATACTTTCGTGGGGAGCCTTGAATAATATCAAAGGTCATCAATAAAAAATTGGGAACCATTTGGATCTTAATGTGGGAGTTATGAATTTTCAAATGTAATTATTTAATATTCAAAATTAATAATAAAAATAAAAATATAGTTTCAAAAATTTAAAATTACATAGAGTGTTTACAATATTAACTTCCACTATTATTAAGATTTTAATAACTTGTAAAAGTAATTTATTCAACCAAACTAATTTATAGAAAGAAATTTGGTTATTTCAAAGTTCATAAAATTATTAAATAATATTCAAAAAAGTTTGTGATAAAATTTTGAAAAATTCTAATAAATTTTTTGAATTACCATAAAAATGTCATAGAATTTTAACATACTTATACATTTTCAAAGAAAAAAAATTAAAGAATATATGACTACTTTTAAATTTAAAATTATTGGAATATTTAAAATAATGTAGAAAATGTATAGTAAGTTCTTATTTGGTTAAAAAGATTTCTAAGAAATTTGTATAATCCTTCTAGCAATATGGCCATTTTTTTAATTTATCTAAAAAATAAATAAAATTAAGTAATTATCTTTTTGGGTCCCATAACTAAGGAATTTTTTCATAATTTTATCAACTATTAGCACTATGGTTCATCACTATCATCAACTTGTAATTCAATGGCTTTTCCTTTCTCCTTCTCCCTTTTGGTTGAATTATACGTCTTATCCCTTTTGAGCAATAACCTATTCATATGCTATCAAAGAATGCAAAAGCTGATCATATGGATAAGTAGATAAATCTTTAGCTTGACTAATAATAGTTACTTTAGCATCTGATTCTTTTAGCTAAGAATTTTATAGACTAAGTTTTGATTCCTATATGTTTTACCAAGAGAATGCAATGTGTTAATTATATTCATGAATCTAGTATACATATTAGAAATAGATTCATAATGAGACATATGAAATAACTCATATTCATGAACAAGTCTATTTATGTGAGCATCTCTAACTTTATTAGTTCCTTCATACGTTATAATTAATTTATTTCATATTTCTTTTTACTATACTTATCATAGAAAATTTCATGTAATCATCAGGTAATAAAGTATAATGTAAAATATTACAAGCCTTAACAATTCTCTTTCAGCTATAGTCCAATTCTCAAAAGATTTTTCTACTTTAATGCTATTTATTTATACAATAGGTGTATGATACTAATGTGTCAACATATATCACATGCATGCATTTTTTTCTCTTTAAAAAGTATCAAGTGGTACACCAGCTAAAAGTGGAGATTTATGAGTGGATTGTCTCTCTGGAAGTGAACCCTTGGGAAAATAAAGTAAAGAGAGACAACATGTACATAATTTTTACTTGGTTTTTCCAAACCTCAAAAATTGCCTATGTTCATGCCTAGCCACCTCGACTAGGAATCCACTAAACATAAAATAGCTTACAAACTATACTCTCTTATTACAAGGCAAGTACAACCCCAACAATAATAGATACTCTCTTGTAAAGGGGCAAGCACAACCCTAATAAAAATTTTAAAGCACAAAAAAAAATTATATACAATATTTTTTTTTACAAATCTACCAAGCTATCCAAATCAAAAGAAGATCGCAAAACATATAAATGATCACTTCATAACTTATAATAAATTTTTAAACATGTTTAACAAGATAGAATACTTACTTAATTTAAAAAAAAATAATAAAATAAACATCTTAAAAATGATCTTACCAAAATATTTATCTTAATGTAATTTATAGACTAATATAAAAATGATTTTAAAGTAAATTAACAATACACTATTGCTTAATAAAATAAATTTTAGCTAATAATAATTTTAATTTTAAGAGAAATTATAACTAGTATGTATATAATAAAGTAAGAATAATTAATTCTCTATTAAAAATATTTTTATTAAATTATTAAATAATAAAAAATATCAAGCTAGATTAAATTTTAGCAAGATAAAAGATTATTTATATAAAGATTATTAGTTTGGAATGAAATGATAAGTGAAAAATTAAATAATTCAATCTTTTATAAATTATATTTTGATAATGAAACTTAACATAAAATAAATCAAGCAAATAACCTAAAATTCAAGTAAATAATTTCTTTTAGTTCAAATAAAATAATACTATAAATTAATGCAAATGACCAGAAGATAATTAAACAAAATCAATATAGGATAGATCTAAGTAAACAAGATAAGCTTTTAATTAAAAGAGAGATTAAGGAAATATGAAAGTATTTTCAGCATAACAAATTAATTTTAAATTTCTAAAATATAATTATAAAATAGATATAAGAATTAATGATCTTTCAAATAAGAGTAATAAAAAAATTATTTGCAGGAAGATAAAAATTTCAGCAAGTTGAAATAATCCTAGACACTATCACAAGAGTTTTTCACAAAAAAAAAAAAAGATTAAAGAAATTTTGATATAAAAAACTTACACTTTGATGTCCAAAGACTAATTCACCAAAAATTAAAGATTTGAAAAAAATAAATAGATAGTGAAAATAGTAAGAACAACTAAAAGAGATTATAATGATGAAAACAAACTTAAGTAATTTGAGAAAACTTAGTTTAATACGCTGAAGCATCCGAACCAAGGATTTGATCTTGCAATATTTGGAAAACACTTTGAGGGGAAAACTAAAAAGTTTTCTAGTAGATTTATTAGAGAATTTTAGAATTTAAAAGAGAAACTATTTCATGAAGATAATGAGGGCTATTTATAAGCAATACGATCATTTTGAATTATTTCAAAGAAATATATTATTCTAGAAATAATTTATTATATAATAATATAAGATTCAATAAAAATTGATTTCTATTAAATATATATTAGATTCAAACAACTAAAAATGACTAGTCAAAAATAACCAAAGATGACTGTTAATATATTCAAAATGGGCAACATGCGTTCAATATTAAAATAAGCTAATGTTTGCAAAATCATAATAAATTCAATTATAATCCAAAGTGGGTCATGTAACCTATCTAATTGAAAGAAAAAATCCAAGGAAATTGTTAGAGATGAAATCTAGCCGAAATTCCTTAATTATAAAATATCTTTTTTTGCAATAAAAATTTATATTTATTTTCGTTAATTTTAAAATATGAAATTTAAAAATTATGATATACTTTAGATATTTTCATACATATGTTTTTACCATAAAAATGTTAAATTAAATTAAACTTTTAATTACATTAAATATATAAACTAGTTACACTCAATAATCATAATTAATTATCATTTATTATTTTGATAATTTAAATGTTATGTATGAAGCATATAAATTTTTCTAAAATTATGAACTTGAATAAAAATCAGATAAAGATGATTCATTTATATACATTAAGATCATTTTCTATAATTAAAATAAATTAAAATTATGAGCAAATCAATTCATACTAATGAAGTCATGTGGACATCTAAGATTGTTCCAAATACATATATCCTAAATATTATATCTTTAGCTACAAGCTATCCAGCTTGATCTATCTATTATTCTTTCATACTTACAATTGCATCATACATATATTGTGAGATATATTGGATATCTAATTAGCAATATTACACATCTTCAAAATCAATGTATTTGAAACACTTAACACATATATTCCAACATCCAGGAATATGTTTGTTATCATCAAAATTAATAAGACTGAACATGAGGCTCATAAAGTTAATAGCTTTCATACATATGCTCGACATATGGACATTCCCTTTACATTTACTTTTATAGGGGTCTTGCATGAAATTGCAAATGTTGTCATTAATCTTCAATACTACTATTTTTGCTCTACGATGAGATATTTTCTAATAAATTTAATAAAATATTAAACAACCTTAACATTAATTAAGAAAAGTATTCAAAAATGAAAATTAGGGTTCTTTTTATCTAAATATTTTAAATTTATTTTGTTCTTTTATATCTCTTAGTGGAGGTATAAGATGGAGCTAATTAGCAATAAAAACCTCTAAGCATTGATTCATATTCATAGCATGGCTAAGTTAAGCATGCATTAGAGGTTTCCTCTTAATGATAGATAACTTGCATTAGATATCACATCTTTCAAAATAGAGCTTTAGGCAGGTATGATTTTAAATACTTCTAAGAAGTCTCAATATGTTAAGTAGCGACAACCTGACACAAATAAAATATTAACTTTAAAGTTGAATTTCTCTAGTTACATCTAACCAAGCAATCTCGTTTCTATTCTTTTCATAGGAATGTCTCTATCTATGTAGAGATTACAAGTCCTACATCATTCCAAATATTTTTTTTAAAAAACCCATTATTTAAGAAATTATGAGTCTTGAGGCTAACTCTAGATGATATATTTCATGGTTGCCGATGTAACATCTTAAGGCTAGGTTAGGTCAACTCTTCTTTAGCTAAATGAATGATGGTCTTATTATCCTAGGAGTATGGATCAATGAAATCTAGATTATAGATTTATTTACCTCTTTTGTAATCTCTTTCTCTTACACAACTACCTCTTGAGGCCATCACACCTCGTCAAGTCTTTAATGGCTTAGTGATTATTGTCATGCAATATTGTAATATATTAAGCTATCATTTTTCATAGCTATGATGATTTATCCTCTATGTTATGGTCTGACACTCAATATATAGATCATCCTATTATGATAATAATCATTAAATCATAAGACTTTGCTAAAAAAAATAAGAAAAATAAAATAAAAATGAAGAAAAATTTTTACATACTGAGAGTTTCTCTTAGAGGTTTCCTTTAAGTGTAATTAACTAGAGGGAGACTAGTCCCTCTTGGAAATTGGCTAACCCACATTCTCTTGATTTTTTAATTAACATGTTGACATGTTTATCAATGAATATTTGGCATGAGTTTAGAAGAAAGATGGTAATCCTATATAGTTTCTCTTCTCATATCCTCTTGTGAATATTTCATTTGAAGACCATGTCATCCGATTAATATATTTTTTCCAACACCAAAACACACGTTTGTCCTAAATCTTTTTTATTAACATGATAATATGTCTCCAAATAAATATTTTCCATGACCTCAAATGAGAAGAGGTAGCTATCTTTTTATTTTCTCCCCTATGAAATATTATATATGAAGTCTATGTCATTGTGTTTATATTTTTTATCAAGCTAAAATAAACTATCATGATTGATAGATCCCAATCTCTCTCAACATATTTTAAAATATATTTTAGTTTTATTTTACAGAAATACCATTTTTTATTATTTTGAGTTTTGACATGGCAGTCATAGCTCTATTTACTATCTATTAGTAATAAATATATTACTCCACAAAAAAATGCCTTTTTAGATACTTTATTTTCAACAAATACTTATAGGAAAGTTGGTGTCTCATTCATTGAGTATCTTATTTAATGAATTCACCACTACTTTTTAATTTAAATTTACTTAGTGGTTGTTCTTTTATAGATATCAATTATAAACATTACTATTGAATCTTTGATTAGGATAAAGAAAATGTTGCCTCTAGTGGCATTTTAAGCTTGAACTAATACAAAAAGTTTTAGTGATTCTATTTAATGAACTAAGGTCACTAATAGTGATCCCACTCTTATAAAATCCACCTTATGCCCTTCTCAAGGAAAGGGGAGTAAAGCGTATGGCAACACCTTATATCCTATTTAAGTCCTTCCTTCTAAGAAGATACTTTTGTTTATGTCTTTTAAGATACTAGAAATTGTGTGAACACATGGTTGTCTGGTACACCTTTTACATTTTCACATATTTCTAGTATGACTATTGGAGATCTTTACAGGACAATAGTTAGTACCATTTTTATTATTCATTCTATCTCTATTTTAAGGCAAGCTCAAGCCCATAAATTTATTGGTAGAGCTAATTGTACTAGGAATAGATGTCACTACTAAAAAATTAATAGTAACCAAAAGTTACTCTATTAATTATTTCCAATATCCTCCTTATCATGCTTAATAAATTCCAATTCTCACTAAAATATTGATGTTGACTTTATTCCAAATGTTTTTTTATCCTACAAATCTTAGTGTTCATATAACTAGGATACTTCTCCTATTTTGGCTAAGAAAATGCAAGTAGTTGATGTAATGCCCTACAAAGAGTCTATTGCTGAGTAGTAATTAGTTGGATAGATTATTTTTACTAGTCTTCAAGTTCTTAATGATTTCTCAGACTACCTTTTACGAAAGAAATGTCTTAATAACAAGCCTAGAAATATCTCAAGGCCCTTAAAAAGTTGGTTATTACTATTCTTAGGATTATAACTATAATTATTTTCTTAGTGCTTCTAGTATCAAGTATATTTTTGAATCATCTTCTTTAAATAAAGGAAACATTTCATTATATTTTTTCTATTATTCTATCTAAATAACTTGTAGAAATTTTTAATGAAGGAAAACAAATTTCTTCTTCTCTCAAACTGTTCCTTAGCACAAGATGGTACTTAAAGATGATACATCTAGAAAGGTTCTCTCTTTTTATCTAACTTAAAAGAAATAGATAATAAAGAATATTTTTTTTAATTCTTAAATCAAATATTCTCCTAAAACATTTTGATATCCTTCCAATTTACATAACCTTAAAGGAAAGGCTATTATTGAAACAATCCTTGTTTCACTTCAAAAAGATTCTCATCTATTCATCCTCCCTTTGTTTTTTTATAAACTATGCTTGCTAATGATCTTAATACATGAGATGACTTATATGATATAATTCTCTTGATGAAAATAAAATTCTTTCTATACACATGTTATGGTAATTAAAAAAATGAGGAAGACCACCTAACAAAAGGCTATCTCTTCCAAAAAATTTTCTTGGAAAGAAATCAAGAAGAAGAATAAGGAAAATTATATGCTTTTAAGATATGCTAAGATATATTAATCCTAGAGCATGATGATAAAGAATTATATATTCTTATTCAAAATCTCTAAGAATAAGTCAAATAAATGGCTGCTACAATGGAACTCATTTTTTTTAGATTGGTTTTCAACCCTCTCCTACTCAAATTGTAATAGAATTCTCATTTTGTACCTTAGTTGATTCCAACTTGTTAGACTTAGGCTTAGCATAAACCCACTATAATTGAATCTCTATTGTTCATGTTTCTATTTCTACATCTTCTCTAATTCCTCCTAACACATCCCTATTTGATTCTCACATTTGATTGATGGTAGAGATGCAACTATAATAATAATAAACTATGTTGAATTCTTAGTTAAGAGATGGAGTCCATATCTAAAGGAGAACCTATATCCTAAGAGATTTTCTCCTTATAACTTTACATATTTGATGGAATTGGCAATCACAATAGCATATTGCCTAATATTCAACATTTACTGAAATTCAACAAAAATAAAGCCTTTCTCTTATATATATATATATATATATATATATATATATATATATATATATATATATATATATATATATATATATATATATATATATATATATATATATATATATATATATATATATATATATATATATATATATATATATCATATCTTTATCAAAATTTATATTTGAGTGTTATGCTAACTTTTGAATGGATCTTTCAAGACCATTGACAAGCTTGAAGAAGTCTTCATAAAATGATTCATGGGTGTGCATACACAAGTTAAGATACATAATCTCATGACCCTACAACAAGGATCCTTCAAAAATTTAATTGATTTTATTTTAAGATCATAGAATATTATAATGAAATGTAAATTTTCACTTCAAAAAAAATCATGCTGTTAATCTTTTTCTTGAATGTATTAAACGGCCTACAAAACTATTCCTAAAGTTGTCATATATTATACCTTGAAAAATTACTTATAAAGGAAGCCACTAAGATGAAACATCTTTCTTGATTCTTAAAGATTATCAAATAAATTTAAAAGAAAAGATTTTTAACTTTTCAAAATGAGTAAAAAATTGGCTTTAAAGCGATCCAAAAAAAAAAAAAAGAAAAAAGAAAAGAAAAGAAGAAGAAGAAGTGGTTGTTGTTGAACCAACCAATATAATTACACCTTGACCATCTAAGAATTATTCATTAAGTTTCTAAGAAAGTCTCTATATACCCTATTATTTTAAGAGAAGTGCTTTTATAAAGTTCTTCAAACGTTTCTTTAATCAGAGATGAAGCTTACACAATCGAAGAAGCTTAAAGAAGTGGATAAAACGAAAGACCATCCTATTGCCCATAACATTGGCATTCGGGGCATATGATGTAGAAAATATAACATTTTGGATTGGCTTTATTGTTAGTATAAATTGAGAAAAATTGAAACAACTGATAAGTTCTTAGAGGCTAGAGTGTATAGGATTACAACATTTATAAAATGAGTTTCAGTACAACCATAAATATGCAACATACTATGACTATGTTAAATAAGTATGACTAGCCTATGAAATTTTTCGTAGTCAACTTAGCATGACTAAAGGGATGAGAGATGTGGAGGCCAAGAGAAGTAGACCAATACAAATAAGTATACTCATTCAATAAAATTGACTATGTATTAGAAACTTGGTCAAAAGAGTAATACTAAGCTTTAGAGTAAACAGACGCCATTAGGGCAATTTGCATGATATTAATGATTTAAGTTTCCAAAATTGTTTTGAAATAATTAAGATCCTATGATGTTATGTATGGTGATCCTAAAATGTGTTCTCCCTACCCAACTAGATACCTACCATGAAAATTAACTTGTGAGCACATATATCAATATAATTGGGACTGATTAATGTAATTGATTGCATAAGAGAAAATAAAATTAAAATAAAAAAATTAAATCAAAGATAGACATGATAGTATAATGAATTTAATATTTTCCATCTAATGCATTAATGCAATCGATGGGGTGCAAACATATTGGTATAGACTTGCTAAATATTTTTCTCTAAATAAATCTAATTCTAATATAGAACTTAAAAATGATATAAACTCATAAATGAAGGTCAATAATATTTAATTGAAATAAAAATTTCAATTATTAATTTATAAAGTCTAAAATATTTATTTATTATTTAATAAGCCTATTATTATATTTTTTATTTACTAGTTCTTTTAACTACCTGGAGTAATGTATCTAAATAAATTATAGAATTTTAAAAGCTATATAATATATTTCAATAATTCAATAATTAAACAATATATATTTTTATTTAAAATAATAACAATATAAATTAAATAAATCTCAATAAATTAGGTTATGTTAAAAATAAAAATATTACACTGTTAGGGAGCACATGGCCGTGGGTTTACAAAGGCTAAAATGGTAATTTTTATAAATATAGGATGTTTTACTAAGAAATATAAATAAGATGTAAAATATTTAATTGAATTCAAAGAAAATTTCAAAATTGCCTTCTATCTTTGGGGATCTTCTTTAATTGATTTAAATTTTTAAAAATTATTAAGTAATTAAAAAATAATTTTTTTTCTATTTTAATTAAATTTATAAGTCAAATAATTTTTAAAAAATTTAATTAAATTTTCAAAAGCAAGAAAACTTTAGAGAAATACCTTCTAAATTTTCTATATATTTTAGATATTTATTTAAATTATTACTATTTGAAATATACAATTATTTATTTTAATAAGAATAAATCTTGTATTTAGATTCAAATAAATTTGGATTTTTTAAAATATTTAATAGGATATTTAAAGCATTCTCAATGGATATGGAATTTGTTAATTCATCTGAAGTTTTAATAATATAAAATAGCCAAAAAAATTTTAGAATATAAATATATGATTTAATATTAAATATTATTTTTTACTATATATTTAAAACTATCTAAACACGTTATCTTAAGTAGTTTGTCCCAATGATTTATATTGAACAAATTTAAGGAGAAATACATGAAAATATAAAAGTTAGACTAAACTATGGTTTGGGTAAATTTGAGCTAATGATCTTAGATGAAAGACTCTCATTTCATCGTTCTCCTTTAAAATAATAAGGATGCCATTTGAACCCGAGCTTATTTCTCCTTTAATAGTATACCAATTGAAGGTTATTGAATCAAAGAAACTTTAAGTGGTTCAGGGAAACTAGCCCATAAATTAAACTCTGGCCACCTTGACCTATCATCGAAAAAACTAACACTATGAGAGAGAGAGAGAGAGAGAGAGAGAGAGAGTTTGAAATTCTCACTTGTTTAAGGCATATACTTGGATCACTTGTTTTACGCACCTTCAATAAGTAAAGTGGAAGAGAAACCTCTTTGGAATTGTCATAACTTCCATAATTTCACTTTAATGTGATATTATCCATGATTATTATCTTATAGATTAACTAATTTGTTTAGGAGAGTATAACAAGAATTTGATAATAACAATTCAAAAGTAAATTTCTAAAATTTTGATAATTCACATGGATTTGATCCTCTTTTAGCCCAATAAGCACTTATTAATTTATTTTGTCAATTTGACTCACTTGGAGTAATCAAAGTGACTTGAATCGTACTAAAGAAATTTTCCTAACACTAATGGATAAAAACATTATCAAGGGGGTCGATGTGATTAATTTATTTGGTAGATTTAATTTTATCATAAACATAAGTGTCTTTATTTGGGCTAAAAAAACGCCATGTTGGCCCATTTAATCAAATTGACAACCTTATATAGGTCAAACCAAGGTGGATTGAACTAAGAATTTGTTAATAACATCCTTTGCTACAATCACCCTAAAGTATTTGATTATATATCATGATTAGCTAGGTTTAAATAATAACCATATAAGTGAGTGTGTTGTAATGTGTGTAAAAACTTTTATTTTGTTTAATTGGACTTGGACTATGGAGTACTTTGGCTTAAATAGGCTTAAAACGTGTTTATTGTATACAAATATTTCATATTTCTAATTGGCCCAATAGAATTAATGGTTAGGGTGAATCTAATGAAATTTAGTTAATTGGGCCAATTTAGGTCAATTAAGTTGACTTGATTACAATTGGCATAATTTATTAATCGAATATCTAAATTAGGTTATTTTTAGCATATGTCATAACTTGTTGACCAAATTTTGTTAATCAATTTGAAGAGCATGTGACTTACCCTTTATTTGAGTTATAGATTGACCAAAATTTGGCTTTGTTAGCTTTCCTAATCTTGGAGTTATCCATGCATATATTAAAGAGTTATAGTGGTCAATTTTTATTTAATGTTACTAGGAACATCTTATTATTGAATATTTAGAGTGATTATCAATTTGAGTATGTGGGGGATGGTTATCTTGTTAAAGATCTAAATAATATATAGATAAGTAGTGACTTTAACATAGCTAGAAATAAAATTTCTCAAATTAACTTAAAGATGTCAAGATAGTTCATAGAGTCTCATAATGAAATATAAAAAAATTTAATAAAATAATTAAATAAATTATTTGATTAAATTTAACACTTACATCTAGTAGGGAATGGTTGAAGTCAAGCAATGTAGGATGTTTACTTAGGGGTAGTAAAGTTAAACTTATAATCAAGAAAGGCTTTGTAAATGAACCCCCTATAGTGGTTCCTTTACGGCTTCACTAAGTCCAACATAAGGATTTGTAAATGAACCCGTTCTATTGAGATTTTATTGTCAACATGTTGCACCAATTCTTAAAATAATATAAAGCCTATAAATTTATGATTAAAGCCTAAAATGGTCTCCTATCCTTTTAAATAACAAAGCTTGACTTTTGATGTCCATTTAATCACCTTAAATTAGTCAAATTGACCAAATGTGTCAACATGTCTCATTTGATCCAATTAGTACAATTAGGGTATTTTACCAAATCAAATATCCATTTCAATAAAAACTCTTTTTTTTTCAATTATTATTCATGAATAAAGAGCTAGATCATAGCTCCTTATCTAGAAGATTATAGGCTTATCATGGATAAAATATTATTAAATGGATGTTAGGAAAGATTAATAGGATTAATATATTTTATGCCACATAAGCTCCTATGGTATACTTCCCAAACTATTTACCACTAGTTCTAAGACTTTAGCTAGCTAGGCAAAGTAATTAACCATGATTACACAGTAAAAGTTTATGGTTATGTGACCATTTAAATCCATTACCATTTCTTCTGTAAATGTAGATTGAATTTGTTTCTTGAAGCTAAGAGATGCACAACTAACGATTTTTTATTATCCAAATCTATTGGATCAGTTCAATCACCAAAACCTTAGGTACACATCAATCAAAATTATTTTATACCAATTCTATATAGGGTATTTCTCATTTTATTCCACTAACATTGCTCAAATAAAAAAAAGTCAATTTTAGCAACTTACACATCTAAGAATTTCAAGGCAAAATCTCTCTTTCTTGGCCTTGGTACTCCAATTGATATAGGTCATAGTGTGTAGCTCTTGATTTCTTAAAGATTCTCTAATTACAATCATATCATTTATTTGAAAATTAATAGAGATATCATTACAAAATCCCTTGTGTCCTTAATTCCCTGTTTATATTCATGCATGGATAGAGAAAGATGAAGAATGAATGTTACTGATAATATGACTTAGGGCTTTATTAGTTTTTTTACTTTAAAATTTTATTTTGGTTGGTTTATTTATCAAATTTTTATGTGATGAACTTAAGCATTTTACGTGGAGATAAATTTAGAAAAAAAACCATTTCTAACAAAACTAATCATTTTTTACTTTTTTAAAAATATTCTTGTTATTTTAATTAATTGGTAATTTAAATGAAATTGAAAATTTATTAAGTTTATTATGGAGGTTTAAAAAAATTCTAAAACTCCCATAAAGTTTCAACTATATTTGAGTCATGGTGCTTAATTTATGATTTTTCATATTAATTTTTTAACTATTTAAAATTCATAAAAGTGAAAATAGAAATCTTAAAATTCTCAAAATATTTAAGGGATAACCTTGATATTTTCATGCTTCTTTAAATTTTATAAATTTTTTAGAAATGATTTAAAATGCTTGATTAATTCAAAATATGGATATTATTATTTTAATTTAAAATTTATTTATTAATTCTAAAAAGTTTTAATAAATTATGAGGAGTTTCATAGGGCTAAAAACACCTCATTAATTTTCCTTAAAATTTAATTAGGACATTTACATAATATTTATAATTTTGAAAGTTAAATATACATATTTATAAATTTATTAATTTTCTTTTGGTAGGCTCACAAGGATGTGGTATTCCGTGGAGATGTGATATCATGTTTTCAATATAAGCACATTGCAACTTAAGATTTATTTTGAATTTTTAATAATAGAAGTAATAAGTTTATTTTTATTTAATTATTAAAATTTGGTAAATACTCTAAAATTTTAAAAGTTAGTGAAATATCTCGTTATATAGAAATAGATACTTGATAAAACTAATAATTTAATAATTTAAAATTATATTTAATTTTATGAATTTAATAATCCAAATTTTTATTTTCAAAAAATATAAATTAATAATACTATTCAATTTTTTTTTAAATATTCTCATCATTTTAAATCTTAAATTATTATTTCATTTAGTTTAGAAGAAATCTATCCAAAGTAAAAATGCTTCATGCTTTAGAATCATTCAGAGACCCTACCTTACTTGATTTTTTCTTCATATAGATAGATATAGGATCCATGGGGCATTACTTAGAAGTACATTTTGTGTAACAGTCTTTCCTATCTGATAGAAAAGGATCCCATGATCCTGAACCGATCTTATCTGGGATCGAAAATCCAAGTTTTTAAAGCTGTTAGAAGGTTAGGACAACCTATATATATAGAGTGTGAACTTTTTTGTCTCGCATATGTCTATTTTATGAAGTTGTTTTGGTAGACGTGTACGAGTTGATGTTATCAAGATTCTCAAAAGTGACTGATAAGGAAGACCGAGAGTCGTTGATCGAACTTGATGAATTCTTTCCCCGCAAAAGCATAGCCAAGGGCTAGGTCTGCTGATACTTGACTTTAAGAACCGTCATATAAAAGACTATCATCTTTTTTCTGGGTTTGGCTCAAATAGGTACCAAGAAATATGTTGCAACCCAATCTTTTGAATGATTGGTTTGGGCTATTCTGAATTGAATCAAATCAAAGAAAGAGTGAGAATTCATTTTTTTTAGAATATTATACTATACTGGGACCTTTGCACTCTCTTGGTTGCATTCATGCCTTAATCTAAGAACATGTAATTTAGCACTTTCACTATAATTGTTGATCAGACTTATATGATTATGATCTTATTCCCTTATATTAGGTCAAGTATATTTATTATTTCCTTTCACACTAATCTCTTTGCAAATAGTTTGATTGGTTATGCAAGTCAAATTGGTGAGGAGCATGGTGTGTAGGACTAACTTACACAATATCCTAAAGTTTTAAATACCTTCTATGAAATTTTAGTAGATTACATAACCAAAATTTTGCTTATTGATGTACTCTCTAAAATTAATTATATAGCCCAACATTACATTCTTAATTAGGATTATAATACTTAATTTATTCCATTAGGTAAGAATCTTAAGTATATTGGTATATTTCTCTTGGAAAGTACTCCACCTATTCCCTTAATCAGGACTGTTTCATTGAGGAAAACTCCGTAAGCTAATTATATTTATATCTAGTCTATTTATAATATAGTTTCTTCTATGTAAATTTACTAATACCCTTTTTCTAAAACATGGTAATCCTTTAGATCGAGTCCAATTTGAGTTTGGTCAGTGTTGTCCTTAATTAGATTCTTACCTTATGAATCATATAATTTTCATTAAGTCATTCCACAGTTCAGTCATACCTTTTAACATCAACTTTATTCCTAGTATTCACTTATCTTAGTTTGATTCTTTTCATTTTCTAGACATGATTTTTATTCAGGATTTTACCTTGCACTCTAAGTTATTTTGGATAGTCAAACTTATATTCTATAAATTTCTATCCTCAAGAGTATACACCCCTGAGTCTTATGCTTGATAGTTGATTGTTTTATATATTTTCTTCATATTGATACATTTACAACCATATAAAATGATGTTACTACTTTATACTAGGATAAATCCCATTATAATCCAAACTTAACTTCAATTATAATTAATTATTTTTGTTGTTAAGTGATGACTTATCTAATAGTAAATATTTTTAAATCATAATCATACTCATATGAACACTTAATGGGTTCAATAATCTATAACCTATCACTTCAATTAATAATTAAGTGATTAAGCTTTAAGAAGATTAAACTCTTATAAATGACTTACTTTAATGAATCATCAAAACATAATGATTTTACACACACTTATGTGTGGTAATAGTTTACAACCCTTTAGGCCCCTAGTAGAAAAAAATGATGTTATTAGAACATATTGATGTGTAAGCCCTAAGATGCTTAGAATGGGGTTAATTTAAGTGTGACAAAGATTCAATATTATTTATAATGCTCTTTGTAATGTGTTGAGTGGCTAGGTTGTTTTGATTCTCTAAGGTAGTTTGTGATGTTATGTTTTTTATGTGCTATGATGGCTTCATTTACTTAATAATAATAATAATAATAATAATAATAATAATAATAATAATAATAATAATAATAATAATAATAAAGTATAAGCACTATTTTCTAACTAAATATTGTTAAGAAGCTATGGAACCCAAGAAGGAAGGGAGGAGGTTAATGAAATGGGTGTTTAAAAGAAATTTTCAAAATTTAAATTTAATTTTAAAAATTTGTAGAAAAATTAGTTACAAAAAGTATATAAAATTTTTGGTAATGAAAAAGCAAAGCAAGCAAAACCAAACAAGAAAAATAAAGCGCAGAAACATAAAGACAAGAGACACAAAGATTTTTACGTAGTTCTGTCAAACCCTAAACTAGCATATACCCACACCTAGTAACCTACGCTAAGAATTCACTAACTCAAATGAGATTACAACCAATATATTCCATTCTCTTCTACATCATCAAAGTATAACCCAAACAAAATACTTTCCTACATTAGGCAAGTACAACCCCAACAAGTTTAATAAATAAGAAAAAATACAAGTGAATATTAATCTCTTAATTTAAAAATAAATTTTACACTCAAGTACACTAAATGATAATAAGACAAATAAGAAAGATAGCTCAAGACATATATATATATATATATATATATATATATATATATATATATATATATATATATATATATATATATATATATATATATATATATATATATATATATATATATATATATATATATATATATATATATATATATATATCTGTGTGTGTGTGTGTGTGGGTGTGTTTAATTTTAAAACATGCGTGGATATGATCTTTATGTAAAATACTTGAAAAAATGATCACTGAAAAATATTTTCATAAGGAGAAATGACGAATTGAAAGTACGAACTTCCAAATAATTTACTACAAAAATGATTAAATGATTTTGACTTTAAGAGCATTTGCACAAAGTAGTAAACTAATGAACTTATGAAGTAAAGACTTTGAATCAAGCAGTCTAATATAAAAGATTTAAATGATAATTTCAACTTAAACAATAATACAAGAATTAAAATAACTTTATAAAAGCTTTCATGAAGTGAAAGGTCAATAATTTTGAAAATATGAAAGCAAGAAACAATCTTTGTAAAAGCCTTATGAATTTGATTTCAACCCAATCAAATATAAAGATAACATTTCAAATCACTTAGAATAAGAATGAAAATTGCTTAGAGATAAATGTTGACCATGAAACATAAAAATCTTTTTATTCAAATCATACAAATGAAAACAAATGATTTAAAAGATTAAAATGAATTGAATAATGGAAGCAAGACTTGATGTAGACTTTCCAAGGCTTGAAAGAAGCCTGAAAAAGTCAAAGATGATCTTCTCTTGAATGTTGTGGAAGGATTGATCAAGAGAGAACATCTTTAGGACTCAAGAACACTTCAAGAATTCAATATGCAAGAGGACGACCAAGGTGGAGAGAATCTAGAAGAAAATAAGGAAAGAGAACACCTCTTTAAATAAACTTTTGAACCCCTCAGGATCAGCCAAGTCAAGTAGAAAAGAAGAGAGAAGAAAAAGAAGGAAAATTAATAAAGACATAATTTAATTTTTTTTTTTAAATTCAAATCACTTGATTTGGATTTAAATAAATCCAAATCACTTGATATGGACTTAAATAAATTCAAATCAAATGAGCTAGGGACTAGTCAAAGCATGGGAGAAAGAAAGAGTGATTTCTTAAAATAATGAATCAGTCCACCTAAATTAATTCAATTCGTATAAAGTTTGGCCAAGCAAGAAGAGAAAACTAATAAGGTAAATATTTGAGTTTTTAATAATTGAGCACATGCTTTAAACATTTGAATCCAATTAATTTGAATTCAACTTGGTTAGCCTTACAAGAAAATGGAAGGGATTAAAGCAAGTAACATAAACAACCTCAAGCCATATAGGAAGGAAACCAAGCATGAAGGTCTACAAAGGGAAAAAAAAAAGGAGGGAAATCATTTTAAGAATTTTGGTTTTGAATATTTGAGCACATGCACATAATTTAAATCAAGATTAACTTGATGTGGTTAGCCAAAAAAGAAAGGAAGAAAAAAGAATAATGCATTTAAAATAAATGAACACTAGCTAATTAATCAATATATTAAATAAAAAAAGGGTTTGAAATAAAATCAAATAAAATAAATCCATTAAATCTAGTATAATGGATAGCTAGGAGTCTCTTTATAAGGCTTCAATCTAAGATTAATGTAATAAAAAGATAGATTAATTAATTAATTAGATGAGAAAAAAGAGGGCAAATCACATGAATTCATTTAAATAAACAAATTAACTAAGCATGAAGGGATTTTCACCCATGACATTTCCATGTATAGATTAAATCCCAATAAATGAAAACATGGAAAATTAATTAAAAGGCTTTTTGAATATAAAACATGATTTAAATAAAATTAAAATTTAATTCCAAGCGAGTGGGGGTATATAGATTTTATTTGGAATCAATTCAATTGCAAAGTGAAATTTGGAATTTAAATATATTCAAATTCAAAATTCAAATAATTAAAAATTTAAAAATAAATAAATGACGAAAAATATTATGACATTGAATAAAATAATTCCTACAAATTCCTCATGTCAAAAACATCTAAAATTTGGCCAAACATGAGTGAAAAACAAAAATCAAATAAAATTATTCATAGTATAGAGAAGATAAATAATTGAAAAGTGAAGACAATAATTTGGATAATTATAAGAAAAACTAAATTCTCATGATAAAATAAATGGATAAAAATCAATCTAATCATGGAAATTAATTAATAAAGTGAAAATAAACTCAACTAACTTTAAGATGAAGTAGAGAAGGATTAAACACATGCAAGTAGGTCAATTATCCAAAAATGATAGTTTTAGAAAATAATGAAAAGTTGATGTAAATAAATTATGAAATAAAAATTTAAAATAAATGATATGATGATGTTTTAGCAATTATTTTCATATTATTGAGCTTTTATTTATTATATATTGCAATTCCTTGGAAGATTCCCAAACTATACTAGTTCAAGTTGATTTAACTTTCCAAATTAGATTGAGGACACTGAGTCTGGTGAACTTCCTGAAACACTTAAAATAAATCATTAGCTTCATCCAATAATATGTTTGTGATCATTAAAATTAATTATTTGTGTAAGGGGGCTCATGGTGTTAACAAGTATAAGCTGATCCTTTTTTCTAGGTGAACTAATATATAGTCTAAAATAGGAGTAAAGGTAAGGTGAATAGAGAAACTAATACTTATACTTTATTATTTGAAACATCAGATCAAGAAGATGGTAAAAAGGTCACAATATCTTATATGAACTCACAATAAATATTTATTTAAAGACATATCATCAAGTGAAAAAAAAAATCAGAAGGATGTTGTTTTCTTAAGCTCCAAAGGGACTAGGACTCCTTTGATTAATTATACTCAAAGACACCATTGAGAGAAACTATTAATAAGTGAAAACATATCTTTATTTTAATTTTATTTCTTTTTCAACTTTTGTAAAGAAAATTTATGATTTAATAGTTATTATCCTAATAGAATAATCCTAGCAAGATGAAGGCCAAATATATTGAAAGACTACAGGATAATAATAACAAGTTCACCAAAGACTTAATAAAGGGTATAATAGGCTCAAGTTGGTAAATGTTAAAGGAAAGAAGTCAAAGTAAGAGTTAAAAAAAAACTTTGTTCTAGATTTCATGGATTTGTTACCCCAAACAATTAAGCTCAAAAATATTTAACTTAGGAAAGTAGTAAAACCCCCCCACCTATGATATGCTTTGTCAATCTTGAATTGCATCTATTAAAGTTAACCTTATGATCTCAACAAAAATAAAATAAAATAAAATAAAATAAAATAAAATAAAAGTTTCTTAGAAAGATGATTTCTATAAAAATGATGGGAAGATACAATACTTGTAATCTCTATATATGTAGAGTAGTTATACATGACTTGAGCTACTCTATATTTGACATACAATCATATATGGGTTAAGCTGTCACTTCCTAACAATCATATAAAAATGATTTCTCTTTTGCTTAATTAAAACCATGCCTAAATAAAGCTCTCTCATAAGAAACATGATATGTAATGCAAGTTATATGCCCATAATGAATGCTTAATACATGGTTGACTTGACTATGTTATGAATGTGTTCGAGCTTCAAGGGCTTGGACCACTTGTTAGCTCTATCTCATACTTTCATTAGAAGGCATAAGAGAGCAAAATTAAATTAAAATATTTAGCTAGATAGAGCTTTATTTTAATTTTAAAAAATTTTAATTTATTTTAAAATTATTATTAATTTATTAATGTTGGTAGTAATTATTTTATTCTATTAGTCTAAAGTAAGGCCATCTATAGTATATATAATCACATTATAAGATAAGAGTGAATATAACTAACAAATATAATAAAAATAATCAGTCACTATGCTGTGATGGCTATAAAAGAATAGGTAATAGGCCAATGTAGCTATTCAATCTACATAAATATTCCTATAATAAAAGGAAGAAGTAACCAAGCCTTACTCAATAATCTAACAAAATTTGAAATAAGGATGTACAAGTATTAGCTTCTTTGTACTCTTAGTTCTTTTTTTCTTTTTCATATTTTATTGTTATTCCTTAATAACATTTTATTTGGTCAAGAAACTTTACATATACTATATTATACATATTTAATAAAAATTCTATTAAAATTCCTAAAAATAAATGAAGTCATTAGAGCACATCTTATGTGTAACATCAAAAATAAAAATAGAATATATTATTACTGAATTTGTATGTTGATGCATATCCCCTCTTAAAGTAAAGGTAAAAGTTATGTTCATCTATTGTGCACCTACAAAATAGTATCTCTATTATAATGCAACAAAATAACAAAGTGACATAATGTATCTAAAAACCATTATAAATATAATTGAATCTTGATTGCACTCAAAGAAACCTCATCCTAAGCATCAAAGGTCTTATGCATCAAAATGATCTAATTACATCCTCCTTGTGATAGGTGGCTAAAGGGTTGTGCACTATCACAACACTTATGTGCCCTGTTATTGACTTCATGAGCCCCATCACATATGAGATTGAATTTGATGATAATGAACACATGTTCTAATACTACTAATCAAGTTAAATTCAAGTATGTAGGAAAGATTCTTCAGTACCTAGTTCTTCAGTTAAGTTAGAATGCTAAAGTTATTGGACATGAATTTGGTGGGAGTTTTTCTATGAATAACTATATTAAGACAATTGAAATGCTTGTTGACCTCACTTTTGGAGTGAGCTCTCAACCTCCTCTTCTTAGACTTAAGACTCTTCTAAACACTAAGAGCTCCTTAGTAATAAGACACTTCTAGTGATTAGGTGAGCACATAACCTAAGCTTAGAGACTTAGAAGGGTTAATCATAAGATTAGGCCATGACTTAAGAGTTAAAGAAATCACCTACCCTATAGCATAAGCCCAATCCATATGCACCTTCTCAAATCGAACCCAAATTCAAATCTCAAACCAAACCTTAAACTCAAATTCAAATTCCAAATCTAATTCCAAATTTTACTCCAAATGATTGAAACCCAAAATTAAATTCAAATCCTAAGACCCTTCCTAAGCCACATAAACCACCTTCATAAGCTTAGCCAAAACCCCCTTTAAATAAAATCAAATTCAATTGATTTCTTTATAAATCAATTATTCCTTCATTTATATTCACAAATATAAATGAAATCCATATCCAAATGATCAAAGCTAAATCAAACTAAACAAAACCAAACCAAAACCCTCTTTTAAGCCAAATGAACCCACCTCCATGTCCTTAACCAAATTAGCCTTTAAACAAATACAAACTCAATCAATTTTCTTATAAATCAATTGTTCCTTCATTTATATTCATAAATATAAATGAAATTCAAATTCAAATGACCTAAACTATATCCAAAATCAAATCCAAACCCAATCTAAGCCCTTTGAGCCAATTCTATCCAGATCAAGTCAAAACCAATGGATTTTCTCTTGAATTAATCATTCTTTCAATCATCTATCCAAATATAAATGAAACTTACAATCATCAAACCAAATTCAAGTCAACCCAAGTCAAGCCTAATTTAGCCCTTTTGACTTGAAACTTTCAATTGAGCAAAAACCTATTGGACTCCAAATTGATTGTAGTTGGATTTATATTTCAATCCTAAGCTCACATATAAGTCCCACTAAACCTAAATAAAGCCAAAATCAAACCAATTGACTAGCTTAGGTCCACTTGACCTTGACATAAATGACTCATTTGAGCCAACTTTCAATCCAACCCAAATTAGATTGAACCAAGCTCACCAAAAACCTTCCACCATGATTGTTGATCACCCTAGGATGATCAATTGCAATCAATTAGGTCAAACCAAGTAAATTTGGTCCTTTGACCAAGTCAACCTTTAGCCTAAATGAAACTTAAATTAGCCAAAACCCATCATATACCAAATTAATTGAAACCGTTGATCCAAACACACTTATAATCAATGATTGAACATGACCAAACTTCAATTGAGCCAAACCAAATCCAATTGACCATTTAACCCAATTTGAACCAAATTGGCTTGAAAATCTAAAATGGGTCAAATCCCAATCTAACCCAAATTGATTACAACCAATGGCTCAAGTTCATTCCAAATTGATTATTGAACTTGACCAAAGCCATTATTGAACCTAATTTGACCAATTGGTCAACTTGACCCAACTTAGCCCAATTTTACCTAATGGGTCAAATTAGCCAAAATTCAAATTAAATCTAAATTAATTCAAACCAAAGGCTGTGTTCATCTTCAATTAGCCAATTGAATATGAATCAATCTATAACCCAAACCAATTTGGCTAATTTTGGTAAAATTGGCCAACTTTCCATTTAACCCATTTGATTCCAGATGAGCCAAAATCAATCTTAAGCCAAATTAAATTAAATTGATCATACCAAAATACTTCAAATCATCATTTGAACCTAACCTAAGCCTTGGTTGACCCAATTTGACCAATTTGGTCAACCTAACTCGATATGACCCAATGTGACCCATATGACCCAAGTTGAGCCAAATCCCTTGAAACCAAGCCATAACCCATTGATGGTTGATCAAACCTGACCTAAACCCATTTTGGATCAGCCCAAAATCAACACAACCCAATTAAATCTCTCATGGATCCTCCCCCACATAGGATTCCAGCCAACCTCATTTAATTCTCCCTATCACATGCATTCAACTCCTCCCCAACACTTGCATTCAATGGAGCTAATCTTATGGCAACAAAAGAAGACTTTAGGAGCTAAATCCAAAGTCTATAATAAGGTATCACAACCCAACCACCTTCCTATCCCCCCTTAATGAAAAATCTCAGCCACCATTAAAAGAGAGAGGATAGAGGTAGTAAAGGGACCTGATTTTAGCATTAGAGAGTTTCTTAGAGCTCCCAGAGCAATCAACAACCACTTCCCCACTTTTCTTGAGCTAAAAACACCAAAAACCAAGTGAATTTCGATGAGGAAGCAGCAGCAATTAAAGAATACATCATTCTGAAGTGAGGGTGAAAGTCTAGGCTCATTCGAAGGCTTCCTCTCACACCCAGGAGCTCGCTCGATTCTTCACCATCACCAAAAATAATCCCTGATGAGGTAATTTTGTCAAACTTAAGCCAGCCTTAAAGAGCTTTGTTTGTGGTAATATATGCATGATTTTAGGAAATTTCCTTAGATTACCCTCATATTTTTCATTTTATATCATCCCCATGCATATCAGAAAGTTTTTCAGCGAAGTTCGCTGCAAAACCGAGCCCAATCGGATAAAATTTGGTTCAAAATTATGAAAATAGCCAAAAATTACTATTTCGTCCACCAAATTTCCCGCCAACCATCCTATCCCACCATTTGGGGATCGGATGGCTTAGATCGCATGATCGCACAGTTCAGATCCGCGATTGTGCAATTCGGATCCTCGAACATGCGGTTTGGATCTGCGGATCGCACGGTCCAGATCACATGGATTGATCTAACCGTTTGATCGTCGGATTCGATCTGCGCATCCCTATCCCTTTCACGCTCATTGGGCTGACGCGGCATCGGCCAACCGCTACACCGCTACGGTCAATTCAGCGCATGCGCGGGCAAGTCGGCGCACCATGTGCCATTCATAATAGCGGCGCCTAATCATGCAATGCCACGTGGCACTGCGTTGCCCTGTCAGTGCCACACGCGGTGCTGACTAGGTTAAGTGGGAAAATATCCTATTTTATATTTTAAAAATTATTTAAGTTGCTTAAAATCTTGAAAGTTCATAAAAAATAAAATACTTAACGAAAAGTACAAATAAGGGCTCGTTGGATTCGTCTTTCCGAGAGGAATCCAAGGAACCATAAATCCTCAAATTCCACTAAATGGTTTGAGCTTAATTTAGCATTTAGTAAAAATAATATTTCATTAATTAGTCTAAAAATACAAGTTGGATTGAGCTAAAATTTTCAAGAATTGAAATTAAAGTTAAAGCACACCTATCATAAAACTCTCAAGTAAAAACAACTTATGGATTGGGAGAAATTAAATTTTGAAGTTCATATTGTCTAGTTTAATAAAATAAATCAAATAAAAATCCAGATATTTACAAAAATCTTCAAAATAACTTAAATTACTGTAGTTGACATCTAGGACTCTTAAAAAAATAATGTGAGTTTTTGAATCCTAATGAACCCAAAACAAACACTTAAGATTAAAGTTTAATCAATTAAGAAATTTATTAAAACATAATCAAAAAATAATTTAAATACCAAATCAAAATTAGAAATGATGTAATACCCAAATGATTGGTAATCAAACCTTAAATCAGAAAAGTATCATGTATCCCTCAAATGACATTAAATTTAAACATAATTCAACCTAATTGAGTTAATGAAATTTAATTAAATGATTAGATTTTTAAATTAAAGTCATAATTAAATAAACCAATGAAACTTTAATATAAAACCAAACTAATCTTGTTAAACTAACGTCAAGTATTGAATGTTAATTATATAAAACTAATTAACAAATTAAAATAAATTGAATATTAATTAATCATTAAATAAACTAAAAATCAAATTGATTAAAAAACCAATTGAACATAATCATTTAATATTAATCAAATTAAACCAAATAAAGTTAAAGTAAACTTAATTAACATATGATTAAATCACATCCATTTGGAATAAGATAATTAATTAGCCATTAATACATAAAACTAACAATTAAATCAAATATAAATTTATAATTAAAGCATTAAATGAAATTTAATGAACATAATGAATGAAATCAAACTTAATTATAATTATGAATAATTAAGTTTAATTGAATTAAAAATAAACAATTAACTCATCTAATCTAATCAAACACTTAATTAAATAAAATTTAAGTAAAACACTTAATTAAACTTATTAAATCAAACCATTCACATGTGGATAATTAAGTCATTAATTTATAAATAAATCTTTAATTAATCTAATAATTAAAAATTTTAATTATTTTTAATCAAACCAAATTAGTCAAACATCTAATTAATACAAACTTAATGAATTAATCCACCATCTTAATGAATCAAATTAATTTAAATAAATCACATTAAAACTAACACTTAAATTAAGCTTAAGTCAAACTCCTAATTAAATTTAATAATTAATCAGACCCCTCAAGTAAGCTAATTATGTTAATCAAATTAATCATAGTAAACTTAAGCTTAATCAAACATAAATTTGAACATAATTAAAATACAATTAAATGCCAATCAAAATCCTAAATTAAATCTAAATCATTAGGTCATTAATTATATCATTAACCTAAATAAATATGAAACCAAATTAAAAATTAAAAAAATCTATATTTTATTTAATAATTAACCTAAACACACTTCTAAATTTAACTAATTATAGCAAACTTATAGATTAACAAAGCTAATCAAATGAAATTAAATCAAATAAAGAAAGACTCTCATCAATTTAATACATGATCAAATTAAATCTAATTCAATCTACCTAAATAAGATAAACTAATTAATTATTAAAATGTGTAAAATCAAAACATAAACTAAAATCTAATAAAAATTATAAATGAATGAAATTAAAACGAAATTCTAATCATAAATAATCAAACTCAATTAAATCAAAGCAAACTTTCAATTCATTTTATCCAATCGAACTATAAATAAATAAACCATAATAAAATCAAATAAACATAAAATTAAATATAAACTCTAAAGTTATTAAATCATATCCAATTACGCTTAATTTCAAATAATGTTAAAAAAGTCAAACAAAAATAAAACTCAAATAAAACAAACCTATTGATTTAAGATAAGAGATTAATCTTCAAACTGAAGAGATAATCTATACATAAACTAAACGGCTAAATTCAATAAGTTAAACCATTAATTGAAATTCTAATAAAATAATACATTAAATTTGAAATAAATCATAAATAAATTAAAATACATTCACCAATCTAAATCAAACTTAAATGTAATAATGAAATCAATGAATTTAAACAACATCGAAATGATATTAATCATATGAAATTAAGAAATTAAATGAAAAACTAAGGGAAAGAAACTAGAGATTGAATTAAAAGATATTGAATTATCAAAATATTAATTAAATAAAAACATCTAACCTAAAATTAATCAATAAAAAACACTTGGATTTAAACAAACTTAAACTTCATTAGATATTAAGGACATTAAATTATTGAAATATTAATTAAATCAAAACATTTAATCTAAAATTAATCAATCAAAAACACATGGATTTAAATAAACTTAAACTTCATTAGATATTAAGGACATTGAACTATCAAAATTTAATTAAATCAACACATTTAATCCAAAATTAATCAACCAAATACATGAAGATTAAATAAACTCAAATTCTAAAATCTAAATCTAAATCAAATAAATTACACAAATTTAAATGGGCTAATTAAAATACATAAGGACCTTAGTTAGACTCTTTGGGAGTTAGGATGTAGAATAGGGTGAGTTCCATCTACAAATGGAATTCATTCTACTCTTTATTCTTGAAAACATAAATAACACTTTAACCAAATAAAAGTGAAATAGAAATAAAAACTAAATCATTAAATCATTTAAATTGAAATCACCCAAAAGTAAAATTTAAACAGATTTAAACTCCAAATTGAAACTTAAACTAAAGAAGCTTAATAAAGTCTTGCTACACAAGCCTTCTTTTCACTCACTAGAATACTAGGTCACTGACCCTAGAATTAGGCTAGGTTGAGGTATTGATTGTATGTATGATGTCGTGTTTTGTTTTATGATGTAATGTTTTAGACTGGATGTTAAGGTATATATTTCGTAGACTGGATGTTAGGCCGTGATTAGCCTAATCATATGTTTTGTAGGGGGTTGTGCTTAAGGGGCCACTGTAATAAAAATATAAATATTTTTACTGTGAAGGTACTTAGCCCCTAAGCATAACCCATGTTAGGATAGGTGGGCTTGGTTAACCATGTGTGAGGTGCTAAGTTTAAATTATTCATATAACTGCTTGGGTTGTATAGTGTGTTTAGCTAATATTCATTCTGCAGGTGTAGCTAGATTTACTTTCTTTCTTTTAATATAATTTTGTATTAGGAATTTGGATTAGTGATATGGGGGAATAGGATGAGCGGAGGCTAGAAGGCTTTGTCCTGGGAGGCCTCGTGATGCCTTTGAAGTAAGCACATCCAAAGCAAGCTAAAATGAAGAAATGGAGGAGATATGAAGAATGAAAACCCCCAAAGCATTTGTTCATTTATGTAATTGTAATTAATCTTTTGTAATCTGAGTTGTATAAGGGTAGAGCTCGGCTTCCCTTTTTTTTGGGTTGTACGATGGTACCCGATCGCACTGGCCTTTTATTCTTTTGTGATAGCTTTATAAAATTATTTGGTGTTTTGTTTAGTTTGTGCATTAGAAAAAGCATGCTTTTTTATAATTTGTTTATGATTTGTGATTGTTGTAAGGCCTAGATGCGATTAGGCTCTTAAGATAAAAAAATAAGTTTTCTATCTCACTAACAACTCACAAGTAAAATTTTAAAATAATTCATAATCTCACATAAAATCCTAGGAATTAAATCAAGATAATAAAATATTTAGCAATCCCTTAGCTAGATGATTGAATGTATAATATGATGCATGTCATATTCTACCACTCTTGCTAAGAGAGGGCTTCCATCTATGCTAGAGAATAAATGCTTGACCTGTAAGAGCCTTTGATGGAAAGACACCTCTTTCTCTTCTAATTTGGCCCATAATCAATTTCTCATGCATTTAGGCATATAAAATCTTATAGCCAGTGTCAAAATAAAAAAGTCCAAAAATAAAATGAAACTTGTTAAAATTTTGAATTAGATTAAGTCATTATTCATGCCCTTCATGATCTAGTCTCTTAGGGAATGAGTGTAAGGACTTAGTTTCTTTTTTAAATAAATAACAGTCTAACCATCTTACAAAGCATATGACTTGCCTACATAGATTTAAAGCATAGGAGGAGTTAGCTGGCAGCCACTCCAGGCAGTAATAAGTCTAGCAGCCAAGTGGTTTGTTCTTTCTTGTGGAGGTAAACCATATACCCATTCTTATCTTAGATTTAGGTCATGATATGGCCCTCACCAAAGCTCCCTAGATTCAAGATCTGAGGTTAATGTTTACCTTTGGAGCCACAAGCATAAATCCTCACTTCTTAGGTATTTCTATAATCTTGTATTGTAGAGTTATAAGTCCTAGGTTTCTAATTAAATTTCAACTCAAATAAATAAATCTCTTCAATTTCAAACATATAAAGCCTAATCATAGGATAGATTAGAGTGCTCATTAGGCTTCCTAGTATCATGAGCATTCCCTACTCATCTCCTTTGGTCTCGATAATAACTCTTTCCTTTTGATCTCTCTCACTTAATTTTTTAAAATATAATGAATTTATTAATAGTCCTATCTTTGAATTCTTTGGAGATAATAATCACCTACTTTAATCAAGAGCATTTTTAAGGGATTTATTTTTCTTAAGATATAATTAACTATGGGGGCTTGTCCCCACAGGGAACTTTAGAACTCGGTTTAAATAAACCCTACTTTATTCATCCATGTAAAGTAGGGAAAAAATCTTTGGTATAATTGAAGACCCATCATGCCTTAGGAGTCCTTATTAGGTGGAGTCCTTATTAGGTGATTAGGTCTATTGTAGGGTGGTGACTTCTATCTTTCGAGATAGTATACTATTCTTCAATGTCATACTCGATTATCTCAATAAGTACACCCTCAGATCTGCGTGGTGTCCCCCCCCCCTATACAAACGTGCCCCACACATATCTTCCAAAAATAAACAACACAATGCTCACAAAAATAAATATATCATTCATTCATTTTAAAATAATCTATTTTAAATATTTCATAAACACTATATTTTATATTCATAATTATTCTTTTAAATGATTCATTTTTGGATAATGTGAGCTAAATGCATAAACCATCTTACATTTATTATGCTTCCATGAAAGTTAATTAAGTTCACATTTCATTAAATTATTTCCATGCTAAAATATGTTCATTATCCATTTATTTTTGCATAAAATCCAATTATCCTTTGTATTATTTTTCTCTCTCCTATTATCCTAGTTTTCTTTCTCCCATCCTATTTTTCATCCTAAATATTTTTGGCCAAATTATTTTCATGATTATTTGCTAAATAAATTATGTGAGAGTTATTCAAATTATTTTCGTAATTATCCAACATTTTTCTAAATTCAAAAATTTATTTATTTGAATCTTTAATTTGAATTATTTTTGAATTCAAATTGAATATTCTATTGATTACATGTGCAAATTTGAACTTAGCATTTTATGGAATGTTTATGGCTAATTATATTATATTTTATTTGAGTTAATTTCAACTAATTTTAATTTATTTGAGTTAATTAAAATTATATATTAAGCTATGGAATTTTGTTATTTTCAATTTTTGCTTAGTTTTGGAAATTCCTTTGGCGACACATCATAAATTGAATTCAAATGAATCAAATGATAAATATTGATTTAAAATCTCTAAATATTTGATTCATCATCATTTGAATTTGAATTTAATTATTAAAATAGATTTAATCCATATTTAGAAATAAGCTTGGCCGAATTTTTATAATTTCCCTTGGATTTAATTTAATGTCTTCTAGAATTATCTCTTTCCTTCTTTCATTTAATCAAGTTCAATTGATTGAATATTTCACTATATTGCATTGAATTCAAATTGAATCCCATCATGGAAACTCCTTTGGCTGACCCTATCATGCCAATCTAATTAATCAAATTTAAGATTTTTAGCTTGAAACCTCCCATGGTTGAATTTCCCTATTGATTAAATTTAATTGATTCAATTGAATTAATTACCATTTGGATTTCCCTCTTCCTTGTCTTGGCTAAAATTCCTCTCATGCAAATTGAAATTCAAATTAATTAATTAAAATTAACTCTTCTTACTAAATAGGATTCCCTCTTCTTTGCCTTGGCCGAACCCTTCATTATGTAAATTATTTTTATTTTTAATTGATTTGTGTTTAATCAATTCAATATATGTTTTCCCTTTTATTTTCTTCAACTTGGCCGACACCCATTTACCTCTCAACCTATATATGTAGTTCTTTCGACCAGGGTTACTTCTTCTTGGATTTTTGTCTCCCCTTGGTCGAACCCTTGCAAAAATTTTCCCTTAGAGATTTCTCTTGGTGAATCAAGTGCTAACCTTTTCAATATCCTTCCTCTTTCTTTCTTTCAAGTGATTACTTTCAATTTATTGCAAAAGAACTTGGGGGATTGGTGGATTAACATGTGATTGAAAGCTTAACAAGATGGATTCATTCTATTTTATGATTTTTCATGCTAAGTGACCTTGTTCTCCTTCTTGTCTTGAGATTCTTATGCATTTGGTCAAGTTATTTTGTGCTTAACTTATCTACTCCTATATTTTCTCTCGTTGGTCAAAAGCTTTGTGGTTGATTAATTAAATTTTGTTATAAAAATTTATTTTCTCTTTTTTACTCTTACATGTTCTAAAGTGAGATTATTTTCTAGTTGATTATTTCATATACAATACTTGTGAGTAATAAGTTTTATTACTTCTAAACCATCTCATATTTTGCATAAATATTAATTCTTTTAAAAGAGAATTCATTTGAGTTTTTATGATTTTATATTGCATAAACATTTGATATTTCCTAAACTCAAGTCTCTTTGTAATAATTTGATTGGTTTAGTTTTTCAAATCATCATTATGCTACATTTTAAATCATTAACTAAATCACTTTCATTTCAAGTTATTACATTCTTTTCACAAAAAAAAAAAATTAAAGTTTGATTTACATCATATACATCTTTCAAGCTTAATCATTCCATTCAAGTTTAAATGCCAATTAAAGTGAGCTATCTTTCTTACCTTTATTTTCATTTACCTTAATATTGTTGTAGTTTAGTTTTGAGAGCAAAATTATTTTAAAATTGAGCATTTGATACATTCATATTCCTCTTCCCTATTTTCTTGTTAGGTTGTACTTGGCTGTTAAGGAAAGTATGTATTGGGGGTGTACTTGCCCATTAGGTTGTACTTGGCTGTTAAGGAAAGTATGTGTTGGGTTGTACTTGCCATTAAGGAAATAACATGTTGGGTTGTACTTGATCATTAATTAAAGTATGTGTTGGGTTGTACTTGCCCATGAAAAAGAGTATGCGAGATTTGCTATAATCTCAATTTTATTTTAGTGAATTCCTAACCTAGGTGGATAGGTGTGGACGTAATCCAATTTTGGGGTTTGGACGAACCACATAAAAATCTCTATGTTCTCTCTCTTTACTTTTCTACACTTAAACTTTTGTAATTATTGATTATTGTTTCATTTCCCTAAAGAATTATCATTAAGTATTTAAGTTCTCTACAAATGTTTAAAATTAAGCTTTAAATTTATTTTTAAAGACAATCCCCTCCACAACTAAGTAATAATTAATATTAGAGCCTCAATTCAATTTATGGCATAACATCCCAAACTTTGATTACCATGACATAATTTTCCTAATGCTGCACTACCTGAAGGACAATCTACACATAGACCACCTTTACTTGATAATGTTTCATTTGATTATTAGAGAAACTATATTAGTACTTTTATTCATGGACAAGATTCTAGAATGTGGCATATGTTGAGACATCAATTTCACACAACCACTATTATAGTAGATGGTTTAAAAGTTGATAAATTCGTTAATGAATGGTCTACTTATGAAAGAGAATTGGATGAATTAAATGCAAAGGCTTGTAATATTCTTTATTGTTCTTTATTTCTTGATGATTACATGGGAATTTCCATGCTTACTATTGCAAAAGAAATTTGGGATAAATTGATTCTTACATATGAATGTACTAGCGAAGTTAAAGATCCCATATAAATAGATTAGTACATGAATATGAATCATTCTTCATGTTACTAAATAAAAGCACTTCTAATTTGCATACTCATTTTATGAAAATTATAAATACCTTGCATTCACTTGGAAGAAACTATAAAAATCAAGATTTAGTTTATAAAATCTAAGATGTCTTCCAAAAGAGTAGGATGCAAAAGTTACTGCTATTAGTGAAGCTAAGGACTTGACTACTTATACACTTGATCAACTTTTTGGTTCCTTGATAGTATATATATAGGTTATAGCACAAAGAAATCAAAATGACTCTTTCTAAAAGAAAGAGAAGGGAAAATTAATTGTTTTACAGGTTGAAGAAAGTTGTGAAGAAAATTTTTCATGCTTAGATGTTGATAGTGATGAGATTGCTTTGCTTTCAAAAAGGCTATTAAATATGATTAGAAAGAAAAAGCATATGTATGAAAAATTAAAAATACATAAACTACCTACTAAAAGATTGAATGTAAGAGAAGCAATAGTATGCTTCAATTGTAAAAAGACCAGACATGTAAGAGGTGATTTTCCAAACTTAACTAAAAAAAGCAAAAGCCAAAGAAAGAAATCTTGGCAAAATTAAAAGAATCAAAAGAAAAAGAAAAGAACACTTTGGGAAAATTTTGACTCCAAAGATTCAAGTTATGACACTATAGAGGTAGAAGTAAATATATGTCTTATGGCTGATGTTGATTCTACAATTAAGGTATGTGAAGATATTTCTTATAAAGAATTAGATGATACTTTCAGTGAATTAGCATATGAATATAAAAAGTTAAAGAAAATTAATATTTTTGAAGAAGAAAATAAAATCTAAAAATGCATGCTTCATCTTTAGAAAAAGAATGTGTTGATTTAAAGGCTAACAATGATGCTTTATTAAGTCAATCAATACTTGTGGAGAAGTTGAAAACAAAAAATTTATTACTTAATGCAAAATTAGATTCTTGTAGTAGATCACATTCACATGTTCCATTCATTAGACAAGACATTAGATGCATCAAGATCACCTAAATTTAGACCTTATGGAAATACAAATGTTACTTGTAATTTCTATAATAGTAAGGTCATGTATCTTTTGATTGTCAAGCAAAAAAATCTCAATCATTTCCTAATTCAAAATTTATTTGGATGTCTAAAAATAAAATATATACACATACTACACAACATTCATTACATATCTTTTCATTTGGATGTGGACCCAAACATGTTTGGGTTCTAAACATTGACCTTTTATTTATTTTTGTAGGAATGACTTCAAAGAAATATCAAATAATGCATGTGGTACTTGGATAGTGGATGTTCAAGACATAGACATATGACAAATCAAAATTTTCTACTTTAGACTTTTGTGAAGAAGGATTTATGGTTTATGGTGATAATGTTGAAAGAAAAATAATTGAAGTTGGTTCTATTTCTAAGGATTCAATTACTTTAGATAAATTTTATTTTTTCAAAGTTTTAAGGCATTATCTTATTTCAATTAGTTAATTATGTGATAAAGGACTTAATGTCAAATTTCATGCATCTTTTTTGCACTATAAAAATAAGGAATTTTTTTTCTTGTTGGTTATAGATATAAAAATATCTACGTTATTGCCTTTCAAAATGCAAGTAACACAAATTTAAATATACTTTGCTTTAAAAGTTCTCTTGATGAAGTTTGGCTTTGGCATGAAATATTATGTCACAGAAATATGCATTCATTAAATAAAATTGCAAAACTTGATCTTGTTGATGGTTTACATAAAATAAATTTCATTTTGATTATGTTTGTGATCCATGTATTTATGGAAAACATACTAAGCATTCTTTCAAAAATAAAAATATTATTTCAACAACTAGACCTTTAGAATCATTGCATATGGATTTATTTGGTCTTGTTAGCACTACTAGTTTAGGTAGAAAATTCTATGATTTTGTTACTATTAATGATATTTCAAGATTTACTTGGGTTATATTTTTAGTTCATAAAAATAATCCTTTTGAACATTTTATAAAATTTGTTAAACAAATTAAGCATGATAGAAGTCTTCTTTTTAGTAAAATTAAATCCGATCACGGTGAAAAATTTGAAAATTTTTATGATTACTTTGGTATTTAACATAATTTTTTAGAAGCCCTCAAAAAAATGGTGTTGTGGAAAGGAAAAAATTGAATTTTAATTGAATTGAGTAGATCTATGTTTGATGATTATAATCTGCCCAAGTATTTTTGGGAACAATCTATTAATACTACATGCTACGTTATGAATCGTGTACCTCTTTTAAATAAAACCTTTTATGAGTTATTCTTTGGCAAGAAACCTAAGATTAGTTATTTTCATATCCTTGGTTGTAAATGCTTCATTTTAAATAATGGTAAATATTCTTTAGAAAAGTTAGATAGTAAATCTGATGCTGATATCTTTTTAGGATATTATTTGAATGGTAAATCTTATAGAGTTTATGATAAAAATATGATTGTTGAAGAATTAGTACATGTCATATTTGATAAAAATCCTATAGATTCTATTAAAGAAAATGTGATTGAAGATGAGGTAGATGACCTTAAGAAAATTAATTTGGAAGAAAATGTAGATGGTTCTTTACCTAATGATTGGAAATTCATTAGGAATCATCTAAAAGACTTGATTATTGGAGATCCTTCCTATGGGGTTAAAACTAGAAGTAAAGTCAAGGAAATGATAAATCATTATGTATTCTTATATGAGATTGAACCAAAATTAATAAATGAAGCTTTGGAATATCACTATTGGATTGTAACTATGGAAGAAGAACTAAATCAGTTTATTAAAAATGATGTGTGGGAATTAGTTCCTAGACCTTAAGAACAAAATGTTATGAGAACAAAATGGGTTTTAAAAATAAATTAGATGACTCAAAACACATTATTAGAAATAAGGCTAGATTGGTTGCATAAGGATATACTTAGATTGAAGGGATAGATTTTGAAGAATCCTTTACCTCTATAGCTAGATTAGAAGCCATTAGATTACTCCTTAGCTATATCTGTTGCAAAGACTTTAAATTATTTCAAATGGATGTAAAAAGTGCATTTTTAAATGGCTTTATAGATCAAGATGTCACGTAGAACAACCTCTTGGTTTTAAAAATGTAAAATTTCTTTATCATATTTTTAAATTGAAGAAAGCATTGTAGGAACTGAAATAAGGTCCTAGAGCTTGGTATGACAGATAGCGTAGCTTTCTTATAGGTCATGGCTTTAGGAATGGTGAAGTATATACTGCCATATTCCTTAAGAATTTAAGTGATGATTTGATCATTATTCATATTTATGTGGATGGCATTTTATTTGGTAGTACAAATGAATCTTTGTGTGTTGAGTTTTCATCTTTAATGTCTAAAGAATTTGAGACGAGCATGATGGGTGAACTCAAACTTTTCTTAGAGATTCAAGTAAAATAACAAGAAAAAGACACTTTCATTTGTTAAACCAAGTATACCAATGATTTGATATTTGATATGAAAAAATTTTTATCAAGTAAGACTCCCATAAGCCCCTCTACTAAACTTAATTTAAATGAGTCTATTGATCAGAATCTCTATAGAAATATGATTGACTCTCTTTTGTATCTTTCTACTAGTAGGCTTGATATTTGTTTGTTGTATGTTTATGTGCTCATTTTTAGGCTGCTCCAAAAGAGTCTCATTTAACTGCTATTAAACATATCTTTCATTACATGATTAATACTTCTAAGTTAGATTTATGGTATCCTAAAAAAATCACATTCATGTGACTTGATTGCTTATTTTGATACTGACTTTGTAGGTTGTAAAGTAGATAGGAAAAGTACATCAAGAACATGTCAATTTTTAGGATCATCTTTAGTATCTTGGTCATCTAAAAAATAAAACTTTGTTGTACTTTCCGCTACTGAAGTTGAGTACATAGCCGCTGGAAGCTGTGTTGCTCAGGTTCTTTGGTTAAAATAATAACTAGAAAATTTTGGACTTAATCAAGATCACATTTCTATTAAGTGTGACAATAATAATGTAAATACTTTAACAAAAAAATTTATCCAACACTCTAAAACTAAACATATAGAAATCTGACATCATTTTATTCAAGATCATGTTAATAAAAGAGAAATTAATTTTGATTTTGTTAGCATTGACTTACAAATTGTTGATATTTTTACTAGACCATTACCTAAAGAAAGATGTTGTACCCTAATATGTATGTTTGGTATTGTAGATCCTTCCATGTAAGTTCAATATTATTTTGTTAAATCTTTTTAATGTTGCCAATAGTGGGAGAAAACATCACGTTGGTCTTCTTTTATTTATGATGCATAATTTTAAGGGGAGCTTTTTCATGTTATATACTCATGTTATATTCATATTTTATTATGCTTAAAAATGTTTAAATGCTTAAAATTTATTTATTTACTTGCTATAAATGTTCTCTAATGTAAATTATATATCTAAAGGTTAATGTAAAGTAAATTTGCACCTTCATCAACATTTAACACCAACATATGTTTGTCATCATCAAAAAGAGGTAAATTGTTGACTTCATGAGCCCCTCCTCATATATTGATTTTGATGATAACAAACACATGTTCAATGCTACAATTGACCTCACTTTTGGAGTGAAGATTCATCCTCCTATCTTAGACTTACGAGTCATCTAGACAATAGAATCTCTTTAGTCATAGGACACTTATCGTGATTATGTAAACATTAACCCAAGCCTAGAGACTTAGGAAGGTGTACCATAGGTTTAGGTTATACCTTAGGACCAAAGGAACCTACATGTCCTATGGCCTAACCCATGCCCTATGCCTATCCACTCATCCAAATCCACCCTCAAACTAATACAATCAAACCCCAATTGAATCCCATTTCATATCCAAGCTCCAAGCCAAAATGATTTGAACCCAAACCCATCTTAACCCCATGATCCAATCCTATAGGCTCAACCTAAAGCTCCTTCAATTAAACCAAACCCAATTGATTTTCACAAAAGTATTCCAATCATTCAATACATCATTTCAAAATATTTCAAAACCTATTATAAAATCAAAATAATCAAATCAATTCAATCAACCTAAGTTAGCCCATTTGACCTAAAGGGTCTACTAAAGCCAAAATCCAATTAAAACCAAATCAATTACAATCAAATCCATCAATCCTAAATCAATTATCAAACTCAATACAACCTAATTCAACCCAGTCCAACTCAAATTGACCCATTTGGTTCACTTGACCCAAATAGACCTAAAGGACCCATTTAAACCAAACTCTAATCCAACACAAATTGGATTAAACCAAAACATTCAATACCTTCTATAATTATTGTTGATCACCTTTGATTGTCCAATTGCAATCAATTGGGTGAAACCAAGCTAATTTGATCACTTGACCCAAGTTGACCTAATTAGCCTATATGAACCAAATTAAACCAAACTTCATTCTAAACTCAATTGATTGAATTCAATACCTCCAATAAATCACAGATTAACCATTGAATATGATTTGACCACCAAATGGATCCAACCAAACCCAATTGGCCCCTTGACCCAAGTTGACCCAATTTGACCTAAAGGGCCAAATTAAGTCAAATCTCAATTCAATCCAAATTGATTGAAACTAATGACTCAAATTCATCATGAATTGATTATTAAACATGATCAAGCCCTTAATTGAATCCAATTTGATAAAATCAATCCAATTGACCCATTTAGGCCAAATTGACCTAAAGGGTAAAATTGATCTTGATCATTCTCAAATCCAAATTAATTAAAACTTACATCTACAATCATCTTCAAATCATGAATTGAATCTAATCCAACCCCTAACTCAAACCAAATTGGTCAATTTGACTAAATTGGTCAGCTTAGCCCATTTGACCCATATGAACCCATATGAGCCAAATTCAAATCCACTTCAAATCAAATCAAACCAATTGAACCAAAACATCCCAAATCATCATTTGAACATGACTCAACCCTTGGTTTGACCCAATTTGACCCATGGGTCAACCTAGCCCAATTGAACCCAATTTGACCTACATAGGTCAAATTGAGCCAAACTCAACCAAACCAAGCCCAAACCCAACTAAACTTGGCATTAACCATTTTTGGGTCACCAAAGGTTAGCCCAAATCAAACCCAACCCACCTTAGACTTGAATTTGGCCAAATCCCATTGGGTAAACCCCTCCAAATGGGACAAAATTTCCATTTCGATGGTCAAACCTACTCTTGAACCGTTAGTAATCACCCTAAGCTCAAATTGGACATAAGGACCACTAGCTCACATGACCTGAAGTTGATTGGGTCAGCCGTGAACCCAAGTGGAGTTGAGCTAACCCAAGCCACCCCATTGGAACACTTGGAGGAGGTGGTACACTCCACCTCAACCCTAGCCAGCCGATTCCCTGCCTTCAGCCAATCAAGGTGCACTACCTCAGCTGATTCCTGATGTCTCCAGCTGCCTGCCAAAGGTTGATTCAATCTGAGCTATTGAATTAATTAGGGAGGAGAGTATAGTCCTCCCTATATCATTCTAGCCACACATAGTGCTTTAGTGAGTCGAGACGAGTTTTCCTAGAGCCTTCTCAACCTCCATTGAGCTTCCAGTCACCGGAAACACCAAACAGAAGCAAAATAGAGCCCCTTCTCTGTCCAACTCTACCTCCACCAAATCCAAATTAACTTCACCCACACATTCGTCAGGCTTCGACGATCAAAAATGAATCAATTTTTCATCAATTTGAGCACTCGAGACCACTTTTAGACTAACTCTGATGACATTTCTGGCAACACTTGGTCCATAGAGCCATCAGAAGGGAGGCAAGTCATGAGCTTCTCAATAAGGATTCATCTCTTCAAGATGAAGCTACCTCAATCATTGGACCACTGATCTTGAGCTTCGGTGAGATAAATTCTAGCAAACCATAGAAATCCTCCTAGGCGTTAGTTTTTATAAAAGAAATCTTGATTTCGTGTGATTTCCACTATAGGATCTCCTTAGATGTCTTCCCTAAATCTTTTGAAGTCGATCTTGATGCCTCATGAGCTCGGATCGAGTAGAGGAGGGCGGATGGTGTTCATTTTCTAATGCTCGGGGAATGAAGGATCACGCTTTGTCCATTCCACATGATTAGAATGGACAGCCGTAATTAATCTACTCATTTTATTTGAATTAATCCATTAAGAATCGTAGGATCAATCCCCACTGGCCAATCTAAGATCAGAAGGTGGGGAGGAAAGCACTTCCATTGCCACTGACTCAGCATGCCACATCAGATCGTTTAAGTGGCCAATCCTATGATGCCATGTGAAAAGCACTGCCACATCATCTCCCGTATGGCATCGACGGGATTAGGGATTAATTAGGCTTAAAAATGTGTTTAATTTCCCTAAACTTCAAATATTCATAACTAATTATAGAAAAATCCTAAAAATTTGAATTAACCCATTTTGGAAAGGATAAATAGAGGAGATTTTAATAAAAATAATTTCTATGGGATGTGTTGATTTTATGGGAAGTCTTCTACCTCCCATAATTTTCTTGAGATTTATTGGCTAGGTAATTAGAAGAATTTGAAATTTTAATCTTAATTACCCTCCCTAATTAATTTAATAATTATTAAAATTATTAAATAGTAAAATTTTGATTATTAATGATTATTAATCATGGTTAATAGTGGGAATGATAGGGGTGAATGATCAAAGCCTCCTCATTGATCATTTGCTTAAGTCTCTTTCCATGGGATGGTTTAATTAAATTATGATTTAATTAAGGACATTAAGCAATGAATGATAAAATTAAATCAAATTAAAATGACAATTGCTTCAGATAACTTAAATTGAATTTATGGGTTCCTCTTTATGTGTTTAATAACATAAAGACCCTTAAGGAAATTATGATTAACCCTTCGGTGTGAGAAAATCATATAAGTACCTAATTAGATTCTTTAATTTGATTAACACTTAATTGTGAGCTTCATTACATTAGGTCTCTAAGTGCATTACAATTTTAATTTCTTATTTGCATAATCATTGGAAACTCATACTTAAATGGTTCATTAAATTAGGGAAGCATAAGAAAGGGTAATTAAATGAATTTCCTAAGGATTCAATCCTAATTAATTCATAAATCCCACTTAATTACTTCTCCTTAAACATATTAAATCATCAACATGGGATGGGGTAAAAATAGTAAATTTATTATTTCTCCTCTTTGAGTTTATTAAATCAAATCCAAAATCAAACTTCATAACAAGCTTTGGTTTTCCTTAAGTGATTTTGTTCAACTTGATTGCCCTTAGGAATTAATGTAGTTGAATGAATTATGTGGAATTATTCAATTATTCCTTTTCAATTATCATAAATGTTGTATTTCATTTGATATCATGCATCCATGTTTTCAAATCAAATAATCAAATGAATATACTTAAGTAAGTAAAGTTGAATATGTTGAATTAATTCTATTATATATGTGGCTATTATCACAAATAAATTTCAAAGATATTTTCAAAATTATAAATGAAGAGTTAAATTAATATTAGCTATGAATATTATGTAGGATTTACATGTGCTTATAGCCCTAACATATCAAAGTTTTATTCTATCTTTAGGATTCATGTATGGGTTTACATAGGTTTGAATGGTAATACATATATAGTATGGACATCCCAAGAAAATAATGCTTTAAGCAGCCCCACAGATGTCTTAGATTACCTCACTTCCCTAGTTAACAAAGGCATTTACTTATTTAATTTCATTTTTATGTGTACTTGTCCTATCATTTGGATAGAACTTTACATGTGTAAATAATTCAACCAAATACAATCTTTTCATGATTTTCATTCTCATGGTTGTGTGTACATTCATATGTATTTAAGATAACAAGTATATAGTCTAGACATATCAAGAATACGAGGCTTTAAGTAGGCCCAAGGAGGTCTTAGATTATCTCACTTCCTTGGATTAAATGATGACACATACTTGCTTACATCTTCAATACATGTGTGTGTGTATTTAACTAAAGAATAAAGATCCTCTTTTTTACTAAAAATACATGCATTCATAATCATCTAAGTGTGCCAAAATTACATTGCATGTATAGGTATGTTAAGTCCTAAATCATGTGCATGATTATTGATGATCAAAAGGAATGGAGAAACATTATTAATGCGATGGCAATTCAATTCCATTAATCTTAAGATGTCTTTCACATTGAATATAATTCTTTAAGATTAACCTAAACTTAGGATTAATAAAACACTTAATAAATAATTCACTAAAAGAAAGCAAGTCATAATAATAGGCCTTTAGAATATAATTTAAGGTAGGGATGAAAGAGGTTAAGTCTCTTTTCTTCTCTTTATAATATTTAGTTGCTATGTAAATACCAAATGAAAGAAAATAAAAATACAAATTAAAATTTGTCAATTCCTTAAATAACTTGAAATGAAACCACCCTCATGTATAACTTAAGAAATCCCAAACTTTAGCCAATTGAAATTCTAAAGCTTAGCTAAGACATACTACACTAAGCTTAAGCACACACATTAGAATGTTAAGTCACCATTTCTAGCTCTAAGTTAGGATGGTGTATGATATGATGTTATATTTTATTTTGTGATGAAATATTTAGACTAGATGTTAGGATTATGGTACGTAGATTGGATGTTAGGTTGTTGTTAGCCTAATGCTATTTTTTATAGAGTATTATGCTAAAGGGGTCACTAAAGTACATATAAATGCTTCTACTTGTAGGTTGGTTATGCCCCTAAGCATAATCAATGTTAAGACAGGTGGGCTTGGTTTCCCATGTACAGGGTGCTAAGTCCAAATTACATAATATAACTGCTTAGGAATGCATGCATGTTTAGCTAAAATCTATTTTTGCAAGTGTAGTTAGATTTTACTTTTCCGTAAATATGTAATTTTATAATAAGAATTAGGATTAGTCCTATGAGGTTTAAGCTGAGCAGTGGCTAGAGGGCATAGTCCTAAGAGGCCCTGTGAAGCCTTGGAGCACAATCAAATCAAAAGAAAAATGAAGACCCCTATAGAATCTATTTAATTTTAATTGTAATATTCTTTTATAATCTGAGTTGTATAAGGGTAGAGCTAACCCTTTTTTCTCTTCATGGTGTAATGACTGCACTACAACATCGCCTTTTATTCTTTTATGATAATCCATACATGTTTGATTGTTATGTTAGATTGTGCAATATAAATTATAGATTCTTCATAGTTTCTTAAATTTGATGTTTTAATGCGCAACCTGGACGCGATAGGCTCTTAGGACAAAATAAATTTTTTTACCCCAATTAACAAACTCATAACTAAATTTTAAAATAACTTTCAACCTCATTTTTAAAATCTAAGTCATAATCAAGATAATTAAAAGATTTAGCAACCCCATAGTTGAATGTTGAATGTTTAACATCATGCATATCATCTTATTCCACTCTTGAAAAAGGAGGGTCTCCATTCTTGCATTTTAGGAAATGCTTGACCTGTGAGAGCACCCCCTCATAGTGGAGAACACCTCCTCTCTCTAATTTGGCCAATAACTCAATTTCATCATTCATTTAGGTATAATTATCTCATAGCCTTTGTCCAAAATATTGTGTCAAAATGATATAAAATTTGTAAAATTTTCATTTAGCTTAAGCCATGATTTCATACCAATCATGATTTAGTCTCTTATGGAGTGAGTTTAGGACTTTATTCTATTTCCAATTAAATAATAACTTACCCATCTTGCAATTATATAAGATCAGCCTACATGATTTTAAAGCGTAGGAGGTGTTAGCTGGCAGCCACTCCAGACGATTGTAAGTCCATAAGAGTCGGACGAGTTTATCCTCTCTTGTGGAGATAAACAATAATGTCCCCTTTCCGTTTAGATTTAGGTCACACTGTTAGTTTGTGCTAGAGCATCCTAGATTTAAGATCCAAGGTTGCTTATTTTCTCTCAGGTTACAAGCATAAATCCTCAACTCCTTGGCATTTCCACAATCTTATGTTAATGGACTATAAGCCCTAGTATTCTAATAAAAATTCTATTCAAATGAAAATAAATCTCTCTTTCAAACATATAAAGGCTCATTATAGGATAGATTGAAGTGTTTACTAGGCTTTTTAGTATCATGAGTGCTCCCTACTTATCGCACTTTGAATTTTGAAAATAAGTCTTTCCAATTGAACATTCCCATTTGGACTTCCAAAAATATCCAATCCTTTGATAGTTTAACATTGAAATCTTTGGAGATATGATTGACTACTATAATCAAGAGTATTCTTAAGAAATCCAATTTCCTAGGATGTAATTAATTATGGAAGCTTGCTTCCATAAGAAACTAAAGAACCCAATATAAAATACACCCTACTTTACTTTTCCCTGTAAAGTAGGGGAGATCTTTGGTGTATATGAAGACCCATCTGCCTTAGAAGTCCTCTAGGTGATTAGATCTATTGTAGGATGATGTTTCTATCTTTCAAGATAATACATCATAAATGTCATACCTGATCACTCCAATAAGTTCCCCTTAAGATCTACTTGGTGTCCACCTGACATTCGAAATAAAACACCATAGTTACTAATCAAGTTAAATTCAAGTGTGCAGAAAAAAATTCTTCAACTCCTAGTTATTCAATTAAGTCAAAATGCTAAAGCTATTGGGCATGAACTGAGTAGGAATTTTTCTATGAATAACTATATTAAGGAAAATGAAATGCTCACAAAAATAAAATCTATCATTCATTCATTTTAAAAATAATCTATTTTAAATTATTATAAACACTATACTTCACATTTATAATTATTCTTTGAAATTATTCATTTTTTGGATAATGTGAACTAAATGCAAAAACCATGTTAAATTTATTGTGCTTCCATGGAAGTTAAATTAAGTCACATCTCATTAAATTATTTTCATGGTAAAATATGTCCATTATTCATTTATTGTTTGCATAAAATCGAATTATCCTTTATATTATTTTTTTCTCTCATATTATCCTAGTTTTCTCTCTCCTATCCTATTTTTCATCCTAAACCTTTTTGGCCAAATTTTTTTCATGATTATTGCTAAATAAATTATGTGAGAGTTCTTAAAATTGTTTCCATAAATATCTCATATTTTTCTAAATTAAAAAATTCATATTTTTGAATATTTAATTTAAATTATTTTTTAATTCAAATTGAACATTCTTTTGATTACATGTGCAAATTTGAACTTAGCTTTTTATAAAATGTTTGTGGCAGATTATATGATATTTTAATTGGGCTAATTTGAATTAATTTGAGTTAATTCAAATGAAATTGGATTAAGCCATGAAATTATCTAATTTTTAATTTTTGCTTAATTTTTGAAACTCCTTTGGCTGGCTACATCATAAATTGAAGTCAAATGAATCACATCATAAATATTGTTAAAATCTCCAAATTTTCATCATCATTTAAATTTGAATTTAATTATTAAAATAGATTTAATCCATATTTGGAAACAAACTTGGCCTAATTTTCATAATTTCCCTTGAATTTAATTTAATGTATTCTAGAATTATCTGTTTCCTTCTTTCATTCAATCAAGTTCAATTGATTAAATATTGCATGATATTGCATTGAATTCAAATTTAATCCCATCACGAAAATTTTTTTGGCCAACACTATCATGCAAATCTAATTAATCAAATTTCAGTTTTTTTTTCTTCAAACCTCCTTTGGTCGAATTTCCCTCTTGATTAAATTTAATTAATTCAATTGAATTGCTTACCTTTTGGATTTCCCTCTTCCTTGCCTTGGCCAAAAGCCCTCTCATGCAAATTAAAATTCAAATTGATTAATTCAAATTAACTATTCTTACTAAATAGGATTTCTCCCTTCGTTGCCTTGGTCGAACCCTTCATTATGTAAATTATTTTTATTTTTAATTAATCTGGGTTTAATGAATTCCAAATATGTTTTCTCTCCTATTTTCTTCATCTTGGTTGACCCCCATTGAATTCTCAACCTATATATGCAGTTCTTTAGACTAGGGTTACATCTTCTAGGCTTTTTTTTCTCCTCTAAGCCAAACCCTTGCAAAAATTTTCCCTTGGAGATTTCTATTAGTGAAACAAGTGCTAACCTCTTCAACATCCTTCCTTTTTTTCCTTCAATTGATTACTTTCAAGTTTGTCCAAAATATCTTGAGGGATTGGTGGATTTCCATGTGGATGAAAGCTTAACAAAGTGCAATCATCCTATTTTGTGATTTTACATGGTAAGTGACCTTGTTCTCCTTCGTTGCTTGAGTTTCTTATGCATTTGGTCAATATTTTTTATGCTTAGTTTATCTATTCCTATATTTTCTCATGTTGTCTTCAAGCTTTATGGTTGATTGATTAAAGTTTGTTATTACAATTTATTTTCTTTTCTTTACTCTTGCATATTCTAAACTGAGATTATTTGCTCATTGATTATTTCACATATAGTACTTGTGAGTAACAAGTTTTATTACATCTAAATCATCTCATCTTTTGCATAAATAATAATTTCCTTAAATGAGAATTCCTTTGAGTTTATGTGCTTTCATATTGCATAGACATTTAATATTTTTTAAACACAAGTCTCTCTGTAATAAATTAATTGGTTTAGTTTTTGAAATCATCATTGTGCAACATTTTAAATCATTAACTTAATCACTTTCATTTCAAGTTATTACATTCTTTTCAATTTTTTAAAAAGTTTAATTTACATTATATACATCTTTCAAGCTTAATCATTGCATTCAAGTTTAAACACCAATTAAAGTGAGCTATCTTTCTTACCTTTGTTTTCACTTTCCTTAAAGTGAGCTATCTTTCTTACCTTTATTTTGAGAGCAAAATTTTTCTAAAATTGAGAGTTTAATACTTTCATATTCCTCTTCCTTGTTTTCTTGTTTGGTTGTACTTGGCCATTAAGGAAAGTATGTGTTGGGTTATACTTACCCATTAAGGAAAGTATGTGTTGGGTTGTACTTGCTCATTAAAGAGAGTATGTGTTGGGTTGTACTTTCCTGCAAAGGAGAATATGAGAGATTTTTTGTAATCTTAATTTTATTTTAGAGAATTCCTAGCTTGGGTGGCTAGGCATGGACGTAAGTCTATTTTGGGGTTTGGACGAACCACGTAAAAATCTTTGTGTTCTCCCTATTTATTGTTTTTCACTTTATTTTTTTCTATTATTGATTGTTTTTTTCATTTCACTAAAGCATTATCATTAAATAATAAGTTCTCTACAAAAGTTTAAAATTATATTTTTTTAAAATTTGTTTTTAAAAGCTAATTCACTCCCCTCTTGGATTGTTATAGTTGAGTAACACATGTACCCTAAGGTTGACACATATGATCTTGGTGACTTATAGGCTAAATTATTTCCAAGGGTAAGACTATTCTAAGGCTTATTATTTTATTTTTAATCAAAGGGATAGGTGTGTACTTATTGATCACTCATGGACTTAATGATTGCTCTTTGATAATAAAGGATCAACGTAGTAGCACCCAATAGGGAAAAATGGAATTCAAACAACTAATTCACTTACCTAAGAGGATTCTCCTTACAAAATAAGAAACCAACCTTGTTAAGAAACCAACATCAAGCAACTCACCTTATATATGAATAAATTGCCTATAAATGGAAGATTGTGCAAGCAAAAGAATCCTATCATACAACTCACCCTATCAGTGCTGGCGAACACGCCACATCACCTAACATATATCACTCACCCTTATAAGCAAGTCCATTTTTTGTGTAACTATCATAGCTTATGTATACTTTCTTCAACTTGCCACCTCCCAATCCTATAAAAGTGGGATTCATAAAAGGTGGGTAGCACTTTTTTCATCTTTTTAATTGTTCCAAAGGAGGAGAGAGATATTGTTGTACTCTAACCTCATGCTTGTACTTAGTAAAATTTCTTACATTTTCCAACACTTTTTTTCTATTTTTTAATTTATTTTATCCCACCTAAACAAGCCTTGTTTCCAACATGCCTACAAAATAGCCCTTCATCACTTCATAGATAAATTTTAGATTTAACATTTTTTAGGTGCAATTAGTGTAGAAGATGATGAAAACATGTAGAGGATGATGAGGAAAAGGAGTTAGATACCCAATGAAGTAGGCCAATCAGTGTGAGGTAACTTGACAGCCATGGGAGTGGCAACACATAGTTCCTTACATAGTAAGATCTAAAGGATATCAAGGATATGATCACTTATATAAGCCAAGTGTCTATGGAGAAAGTGAAGAATGAGAGTCTAAAAAAATGGGAGAATATATGGTCTTCAAATTCGATGACTTGCCAAACTTGATGCAGAAGGGAATTATCTAGGATGGTCAGTATTGATGACAAGTCTTATTAAGTGAGGGAGGAAGAAGTCACCAGCAGATAAAAGAATGCTACTCTCACCAACACCTTTTCTAGGAAGATCACAGAGGGTTAGCCTAATTAATGTTCAAGATTCCAAACTTAGAATTATACAATGGCCACACCGACTCTGCCAATCACGTAGCATATTTTAAATTTACTATGTCACTACTAAACATGGATGATTCAATGAACTATTAATTGCTCATCATCACTATCAAAGAGTCAGCTCTTAGAAGGTTCTCACATCATTTAGTGGGAGTTATCACTTATTTTGTAGTGTTCAAGAAAATGTTCTTAACATAATTTTTCATTGCCTCAAAGCTCATAATGAGTTTGCAAGCTCTCCTATAGATATGACAGGAAATGGGTGAGTCCCTCTTATTGTTTATTACTTGTTGGATCTATAAGATTTGGAGCCCATAGTTGCAGAAGATGTACTCACTTAAGGCCTTATAGATGGACCATTTAGATATGCTCTCAAACTTCAGCAACCCAAAATACTTTCAAAGCTATTAGAGTTGGAAAACAACCATGTAGTGCATATAAATACAATAAGGCTATCTAGTCATCAATGGAAACTCACAAAAGTGACTCGATAAAGAGGTCACCCTTGAGAGATTTTTAAAGAATAGATTTTAAGTCAAGAGATACAATAATGGAAGAAGGAAACATATTTGACAAGAGAAATCAATGATTCATAGGGTCAAATTTAGAAATCATTCAACTCACCATGAACGTGGTGAGTATTTATGGCTAATAATCACACCTTTGAGGGTGTCAATGGCCAAGTTAGTGGAGGCCATTTAAAATAAAGAGTACTTTAAGCAGGCACCACTTAAGAAAGTTGATGGAGTTCATAATTGATCTAGGTATATTGTCTATCATCACAATCACAGGCATGATACTAAGGAGTGTCAACATTTGAAAAGCATAGTGGAGAAATTCATAAAGGTAGGAAATCTAAAGGAGTTTACAAGGAGATAGTAATGAGCTTACTCCAGCTCATGCAATTCATATTGCATGGGTGGTACCCATCATTTTTGGTGAGGATGAGAAGTCATTAGAATGAGCGAGTCTTATGTTACTATGATCAATAATAGACAACCTAACAAATATAGTGTGCGTGTAGAGTATAGAGGTTATCTGAGTCAATTTCATAGAGAAAGACTAACTGATAGTTGAAAACCTTCATAATGATGTGCTAGTTGTCAGACCATTAATCATCATTTATCAAATAGAGAGCACTCTATTTAACACACAAAGCTCAACCAACATCATCTTCATGCCCGTGCTTAACAAGATAACTTACTGAGTTTAAAACATGTCATAACTAGAGATCCCCTTTACATATTTTTTGGAGAATGATGGGAGATAGCATGAATTATCGCTCTCTTGATAACTTGTGGAGAATGAGAGAAACAATTTACAACTATGGTCAACTTCATTATTATGGAAGCACCGATCATGTACAATGTTATTTTTGGCTAACCATTGCTTAACAAATTTAGAGCAGTAGTCTTGACTTATCATGTGGTAGTTAAGTTCCCAATAAGGGGAGAAAAGATAAAAGTCAAGGAAAATTGAGTCAATTTAAATCCTACTACTTGCTAGCCAGTAGTTGGTGAATTATAGTTGGTGACTCACTTAAAGTAGAAGAAAAACTAAAACTAAAAGTCATAGGTATTTTAGGGGAGGTTATTGAGGAAATTAATGAATTGTCAACCACTTTCAATTCAAAGTGAGTGTTAAAAATTAGCTCAACCTCTAGCATTGAGGCATGATACTAATGACTTCAAAGGCCTACTCACTTCACCACCTTTATTGCAAAGTCTAAAAGAGGGTGAGGTACTAATGTTATATTTAGAAGTTGGACAAGATTTAGTGAGGAGGCTCTTGATAAAAAAAATAGCTAGTTTACTACATATGCATATCATTAAGAGGCGTTGGATCATATTATTTTATCATAGAAAATTTTGTAATCTCACTGATTATATCAGTCTAGTGACTTTGACCATATTTTCAAGCCCACTCAATTCAAGTTGTAATTGACCACTTGCTCCAGTCAATACATGCCAAGCTAGATCATTTAAGAAAGTTACTAAAATGGTCAGTCGAGTAAAGAAAATTTGATATATTATATTTTCCCTAAGCGGGAGTCAATGTGACAGAACTCAACAATTTTTTTGTGGATTTCAAAGACTCACATTCTATCCCAGTTAACCAAAAACTCTCATGGCACTTATATGTAGATGACTCTTCTAAGGAGCAAGGAATGGGGGAAAAGATTATGAGACAAAATCAATATTATTCTTATTCTAGAAAATAATAACCACTTTATATGGGATAAGGTTTGACCTATTAGTCTCACTACTATCATGAGAAAAATAACAAGTAAAATTCTTTTAGCTAGATCACAAAAAATACTCTCTCTTATAATTATTGATAATCAAGTTGCATTTACTAAGGGAAGAAGCATGACATATATTCTATTGACTCAAGAGCATATCATGGACCTTGATAAAAATTTAAGAGGTGGAAATGTTCTCATTAACTTAGAAAAGATCTTTTGATAGTATTAAATGATATTTTATCATTAATTTGCTAAAGATGGAGGTTTCAATGATGAATTTTGTGATATAATAAGAAGGATGTTATGCAACAATCATTATTCAATCTTCATTAAAAGAGAGTCACATGGTTCCTCAAAGCCAACAAAGGAATCAACTATGAAGACCCCATATCACTTACTATTTTTATTTTTGCAATGGACAACTTATCTAAACTACTGAACTGAGTCTACAAGGACAATAATTCCATTGACTTTTTTTAAAGAGGTAAAACTCCTATAACCCACCTAGTATTTGTTGATGAAATAATACTTTTCACTAATTGTAGCAAGGATTTAATAAGAAATATCATGCAAATCACTCAACATTTCGAAAATCATTTGGGATTATCCCTAAATAAAAGTAAATGTTAGTTTATTGTTAATAACTAAATCAAGATAACAAATGAAAAGTAGATTGGACAATTCATAGGTTTTTTCCAATACACCACTTCAACTCAATTGTTCAAGAATCAATCTATATGAAGGGTGACCCAAGTCCAATCTTTTTGATGAACTAACCTATAAAGTTCATAAATGAATCCACTATTAGGATAATTCATTCATATCTTTTGACAGTAGAGTCACTCTCAATTAAAGTGTTCTCAATTCTATCTCTATATACTCTACCTAAGTTCTCAACATTTCTATAAACGTTTTATAAAAAATTTAAAATATTTTCAAAAAATTTAAAAAGGAAAGGAAAGACACTACCTTCCATTGGGTTGGATGGATAAATTTTTCTAACAAAAGAAAGAAAAGGGTTTAGGATTCAAATCACTAGAAGGTGCCATAAAATGTAACTTTGTCAAACTTTGGATCAAATTCAAAGAAAAATAATCGATACAGTTCATATTCATGCATAACAAATATTGTAAAACATTACACATCACACCTTTGGAATATCACAAAGGACATTCAAGCACTTGAAAGACACTGCTATCTTATAGAAGTATAGAAAAATTCATCTTCTATAATTTTGGGGAAGATAAAATTAATTTATAGTTTGATAATTGATGCAATAAGGAGATCTTTGCATTATATCATGATAACCCCTACCAAAGGACTTAAAAGTATTAGACTTCTGGAAAAATGAGGTATGGAATACTAAAAAACTTTCACTTACTATTTGTCTTGATTCATGATTTCACAAAGATTCTTATTAACTCAAACAACCAGAATTCATTACTAATCAAATATAGAAATAATTATTCATCAATATCTTTGAATTGATTTACAGAAAGAATAGATTAAATGCACCCACTCCTTGGACTAAACTAACTTGAAACCAAAATCTACAACCTTTGATGTCCTTTTTTCCTTTAGAGATTCTTCTACAAATTATTACCAACTAATGACATTTTCAAGCTTAAGGGGTCTACATTTCCATACAAATTCTACCTATATTTTTTAAAAAAGAAGAAAAATTACAATATATCTTCCTCCATTGCAACTTTACCAATGAAGTATGGGTGCTCCTTAAAAAATATATTTTAAATATTAAATAATAGAAATTTGGTTATCAATCCTTTAGATTTTCTCATAACTTGGAGACTTACTCACAACCAAAAAATGAATATTCATATTAGAATCATCACCCTTTTAGTTACTTTTTTATTTGCATGAATGGCTTGTACAACTACAAATAGATTAGCAAAAAAACTTTACCTACAGAGATAATTCGATTGGTAAAAATTTAACTATTTAAATCACAAGAAAATAGTAGTTTTAATTATAACCACTTCAAATGTGAGAATACAACCAATCGCCATTGGGATTAACCACATTACCTAAAAACAACAAAATGAGAGTTTGTTCATTAGATAAGACCTAAAAATTTCTTCATCAAAATTAATATAGATGGTAGTTTTAGTTCACATCTCAATGATGGAATTTGAGGTATATTTCATAACCTCAATGGATAATACTTACTATATTTTTCAATGCCAAGTATTTCATACTTGATGCTTTGTGCATAATTTCTAACTTTACTTATAGCAACAAAGATCATGCTAGCCTATTCCACATCTATGTTCTCGATTGAAATAAACTCTATTAACATTATCAAATAAGGAATTAGGAAAGCATTAAAAAGCAATAATATACCTTTGTATCTAATTACCACACTTAAATAGATTAAGAATATTTTAGGAAACACATTGTCCTCTATTAACAATATACCTTTGTATCTAAATTAGTCACATGTACATAGATGAAAACTAACCTGTAGATAATCCAACAATAACTAATGTAACCATGGAATAGATCATTATCTCAATTAAGCTAGACATTAAGTTACTACACTTATACAAGGGGACAAGATGAATTTACCATACTTAATAGGTCCTGCTTCATCACTTCTGAGGCAAGCTAACACATGATAACTTGCTTTTCATCAAGAGTTCACTTCTTTAATTTAGATAATCAAAACTCTGGCCACTATTGTATACACATAGATCACACATAGACTCAATGAGAGATCATAAACAAAAACATTTAGTAGCAAGAAGTAAAATTCAAATAAGTTATTCATTCACCTAAGAGGACTCACCCTTGGTAGACAAACATAAGGAAAGATTATCCATGTCAAGCGACTCTCCTTGCATAAGAAGACTCATCCACATACAAGACACAATACAATCAAGCATTAACAACAAATAACTCGCGCCAGTGTGGAAACCATAATCAAGAACTTCTCACTCAGTAGATATCACTCACATACTCTCTAGATTATAAACAAGTCCCTTATGTAACCAACCTAGTTGAGGTGTACTTTTTTATGTTGTGCCACCTCCTGATCATATTAAAAGGAGGATTCTCGAGGAGGTGGAGATTTTTTTCTAGCCTTTTTTACTATTCTTAAGAGAGAAGAGGGGAGAGAGAGAGAGAGAGAGAGAGAGAGAGAGAGAGAGATTCTTGCACTCTAAACCCTATTTTTACATAAATTCTCAAAGATAGTGGAATTTCTTACACTTTCTTGCACTTTCCTATTCTTTTTTTTTTTTTTACATTATCCCACTTGAACTAGCCTTGCTTCCTATGTGCCTAAAGAATGGTCTATCATTACTCCATAGATAAAGTGGGATTCAACATTCTTTTAGCTGTAGTGAGCATGGAGGATAATGAGGATAAGAGTTAGGTACCAAATGAATTTGGCCCATTAGCATGAGACCACTTTGCAACCATGGGAGCACGTACATAACATATTGTTATACAATAAGGTCTAAATTATATGGAGGATAGGATCACTCACATGGTCCATGTAGCCATAGAGTGAGAATAAAATTGAAAGTCTAAGGAAAAGAGAGAATAAAGGGTCCTCAAGTTTAGCAACTCGCCAAACTCGATGTAGAATGGAATTAACCAAGATTCCCAACATTGATGATGAGCCCCATCAAGAAGGCAAGGAGAAAGTCATTAGGAAATGGGTGAAGGAAACTCCCACTAATTCCTTTTCTAAGAAGATCATGAAGGCTTGTTCCCATCAAAGTTCAAGATTCCACACTTGGAATCTTACAAGGTCACACCAATCCAATTGTCCAAGTAGCATATTTTGAATCCACTACCTCAATGTTGGACTAAGATGATATGATGGAGTGCCAACTATTCTTCAACACTTTCAAAAAGTCGACCCATAAATGGTTCTCACATCTATCATTGAAAGTCACCACTTATTTCATGAAATTTAAGATGATATTTCTCACATAATTGTTTAGTGCCTAGAAGCCTTTAAAGAGTTCACAAGCTCTTCTATAGATGAGATAAGAGATGGGTAAGTCACTCAAGAAGTTAACTTTTAGAGGAAAATGCTAGAAGTAAAAGATTTGGAGCCTACAATCACATAGGCCATACTCACCTAGGTATTAAAGATGGTCCATTCAAGTATGCTCTTAGACTTCAACAACTCAATATACTCACAAAGCTATTAGAGTTGGACAAAACCATGTGTATGAAAAATAATATAACAAGGTTGCCTAGTCATTGGTGGCAACTCACAGAAGGGACTCAGTAAAGAGGTCACCCTTAGAGAGATCCTCAAAGGATAAGTTCAAAGTCCAGTGATAGGACAAAGAAACAAGGTACCATACTCGATAATAAGTGCTAATGTACAAGCATGAATTTAGAAATCTAACTACTCTCCAAACACAACAAGTACTTATATCTAACTATAATCACACATTTGTGGGTGCCAATGGCCGAGTTAGTTGTGTTACTTAGCTATAGCACCCAAGAGGGGGGTGAATTGGGTTTTAAAAATAAATTTTAGAAAATTTAATTTTATCTTTGTAGAAGACTTAAATATTTAATAATAATACTTTAGTGAAATGAAGAAATAGAAAAAGGAATAATAGAAAAGTTAAGTGTAGAAAAGTAAAGGAAGAGAACATAGAGATTTCTACCTGGTTCAGCCAAACCCCAAAAATTGGCCTACATCCACACCTAGCCACCCAAGCTAGAAATTCACTAAACCAAAGTTGAGATTATAATAAATATCTCATACTCTCCTTCACAGGCAAGTATAACCCAACACATACTCTCATTAATGAGAAAGTACAACCCAACATGTACTTTTCTTAATGGGCATGTACAACCCAACAGGAAATCAAGACAAGGCAAAGAGAAAGATACAAGTCTAACTCCCGATTTTAAAATATTTTTACACTCTTAACCCAATCTTTACTAATATTAAGGAAATTAAATATTAATGAAAAAGAGAGCTCACTTTAACTATAATTGAAATTAAAATTCAATCTTTAATCAAATTTTTAATGCAATTAAGTAACTTAATGTTGATTGAATGATCTTTAAAATGTTTGAAATGATTTTTTTGAATGACTTTGAAATACAAACTAAAATAAAATCATAAAAACTTTACCTTGAATTCTTTCTCACACATGCTAACTTTCATTCAAATGATAAATGTATGTGCAATTAGAATAACTAAATAATCACTTGAATAAAGGTTTGAATGATACCACAAGAAAGCTATCACATAACATATACATAAACCAATTGAACACAAGTAATCAACAAGTACAAAATAATTTATGCAGAAAGTGGACTGGTCGGCCAAATAGAAAATAAAATGAAATAAGGTGTTAAGCACAATCAAATTTAACCATCCTATATGAAACTTTAAGCCAAAATGATAAACAATGGATATTCAAATGATTAAGCATTTGAAAATTAAAAACCTTTGAAATATACTTCAGCCAAATAATAAACAAAAGGATTATCTAATGATTAAGCACAAAATAATATATTTATGTTAGCTTTAGGCCAAATAAGAAATCAAAGGATTATAAAATAGTTAAGTCTAAAATAAATTGATCTTCTTATGTTTGTTCTTGGCCAAACAAGAGCTAAAGGTTATGAGTTGAATGAACATAAGATAATTTAAATAACCATGTAAACTTCAAAGCTAAGAAGAAATGAAAGAAGTATAAAAACTTAGCACCTTAGAAAATTCAAGACCGATGCTATGATGCTTTAGAGCAAGGGAGGAAACACACCAAACCTTCACTTTTCCCAATCAATCTTTAAGCCAAATAAATGTTCAACAGAAAGAGAAGAATGGTGAGGAATTCTTGCACTTGAATCACCAACAATCTTCAAATATTTTCTTTGGCAAGGATCGACCAAGGTGGAGAGGATGAGCAAGAGAGCAAGAGAGAATTTTAGCTTTTTGGAACCTTTTTTAAGTTAAAGTAAGACTCTTAAATAAATGAGGGAGGAGTTTAGGGTCAGCCAAAAAGTGATCCAATGAGAGAAAAATTGATTTAACATCAATTTTAATTTCAAATTCAAAGGAATAAGGATCGGCCAAAGAGATCTTCAATAGGCTCCTTTAAAAATTTGTTTCAACGCAATATGGAATGTTAGCTATGTGATTCATGGCTAAATATAGAGGATATCCCATAGAAAATCTATCCAAGGATATTTTAACATGATGGAGGGAGTTTTGGATAAAATAAATTCATGGAAACTCACTTCAATAATTTTGGCTAAAGGGGTTTCCTAAAATAGGAAATTCTTAAAATAATGCCTAAATTAATTTAGATCAAGGCTGATTGTATTATATACTTATTGAATGTTTAAATAATATATAAATTTATTAAATTTAAAGCAAATTGACCGGCCCCCTAAAACTTTCCTAAAATAGATCAAATTAAAAAAGAAATTATTTTAAAAAAGAGGGCTAATTTGAATTTGAATTTAAATTTAAAAGAACTTGTAATAAAAAAATTAGGCTCTAAATAATCATAATTAATCATACTTGGGACGTTTAACATATTCCATAAAAAAATTGATTTGATTTAGCAAGTATATGCCATGCATAAAGAAGTTTGAATTAAAGAATAATTCAATATAATTTAAATTTAGAAATTCCAATAAATAAAATTTTAAAATATGAAAATGAGCGAATATAATATGAAAATGTTTTGAATGAACTTCACACATTTTATTACACAAAATTCATTAAACAGTTAAGCCAAAATAATGTTGAGATGAAAATGATAATAAGAAAGAGAATAAGAGGAAAAAAGAATAATTTTAGGATAATTCAATTTTCATGCACTAAAAATATGAATAAATATTATGAATGGTATGAAAATAATTTAATAAAATTTAAACATTATTTATCTTGCTTGGCCACACTTTTAATGAAACTTATTTCATGTATTTAGTTTATACTATCCAAAATAAATAACTTAATGAATAATTATAGTATAGAAAGAGGTAAATAATTTTAGAATGATGAATTTAAAAATGAATGAATCATTTATTTAAATTTATTGAGCTTTTTATTTATGTTAATATAGTAATTCCTAGAAAGATGAATGAACTTCACACATTTTATTACATAAAATTTATTAAAAAAATTAGACCAAAATATGTTAAGATGAAAATGATAATAGGAGAGAGAAGAAAGAATAACATGAGAGATAATAAGAGGAAAAAAAGAATAATTTTAGGATAATTCAATTTTCATGCACTGAAAATATGAATAAATATTATGAATGGCATGGAAATGATTTAATAAAGTTTAAACATTATTTACTTTGCTTGACCATACATTTAATGGAACTTATTTAATGTATTTAGTTTATACTATCCAAAATGAATAACTTAATGAATAATTGTACTATAGAAAGATGCAAATAATTTTAGAATGATGAATTTAGAAATGAATGAATCATTTATTTTAATTTACTGAGCTTTTCATTTGCTTTAATATAACAATTCCTAGAAAGATTCTCACCTAGTCCATGTCCAATAGCTTTAGCAATTTGATATAACTGAAGAACTAGGAGCTGAAGAATTTCTATTGCACACTTGAATTTAACTTGATTAGTAGCATTTGAACATGTGTTTGTTATTATTAAAATCAAGCTCATATGAGATGCGGCTCATGAAATGAACAAGTTGAAGCTATTCAAAATAAGGAATACTTCAAATGACCATCATTGATGAAGGATTATAAAGTTCATGATCGATTTAGGTAGTACACCTATCATCAAGATCTTGGGCGTGACATCAATGAATGATGGCATTTAAGAAGCTTGATGGAAGAGCATGTTAAAGTAGTAAAGCAAAAAGAGTTTACGAAGAAACTAGGTGACTCAGGAAGAACACCTTTGAAAAACTCTGCCATCTTTATAGGAATGTTTAGGGAGTTTGTTCTTCATGAGATAGGTTGATTTATATTCAACCAGATTTCCCCTCATATTAGGTTAGGGTTTATATAGATCTGGGTTCTACTTTCTATGAATGCAAGAATCCATATTTAATTACCCTTCTTACCATAGTAAGAGAGCACTCTCAATTAAGGTTGGAAATAAACATAACTTTGATATGAATCGGTGTCTAGTGGTGTGGTCTGGATGACTGTCTAAAATAAAAAAGTGGGTCAAGATCCTATGGTTTCATCATTCAGAGATTGCCATTATTCCAGTATACAGACATCAAAGAAATATTAGTTGTAATGTCCAGGGAGTTGATTAGTAGCCATGGGTTTCCTTTTTTCAAATATCCTGAGTAGACTAGAGTTTTAGTGTAGGTGTTTATTAAATTATTTAAGCTAGACTTAGTTTATAAGTCTACCCAATATTCAATTTTTATGGAGTAAATTACATTGTAGATGTATGTAGAGCTTACATCCATTGGAATGCCGCATAAAATTTAGAGTATGCATATCGAATAAAGGGGTTGAACTTACATCTCTTTGGAATGCCATATTCTATAAAATTTTGAGTTACAAATAAGTGACTGGGCTTTCATCCATTCAAAAGCCAATTATGATTGTTGATGTTTGCATTGCAAGCACATGTCAGACTTACATATATTATAAAGTCATTAGATTTAGGGTTCGCATGATGAACTAGTGATTGGGATTACATCCATTGGAAAGCCAAGTAAGATTTAGGTTGTACTTGTATTGCAAGCACATATCAGACTTACATTGATTAAAAAGTCATTAAATTGAACCTACATTCATTTGGAATTCTAGTGAGGTGTTTAAATGACAAACAAATATAATGGACTTACATCCTTTTGAAATGCTAGGTAGATTTAGATGTTAACATAGCGAACAAAAAGATTGGACTTACATCCCTTTGAAATGCTAGTTAGGTTTTAGATGTTTGCATGGTGAACAAATAGATGTTTGATTTTTATTCCTAAGAGACAACTCCTTAGCACCAAAGAAGCAGTGCCACAATGCTAGGTGGTTAGTGCCATGGCTCTGGGAAGTTAGTGCTTTGGTGCCTAGCATTCAGAGCCTTGGCACTAAGAAGCCAACAAAAATATAAGTCTCAAAATAAGAGAGGACAATGCTTTGGTACTATAAACCTAGCATCACATTGCTTAGGATCCATAAAAATAACATAAAGCAATGTGACTAGTTGACTAGCTTCTAGCACACTACCAAAGTAGCACCGCGGTGCCAGTTAAAAAGCCATTTAATTGGCCAATAGGCTGACAGAAACATTTAACAAAAAAGAATAGAACTTTTGACCAATGCCATGACACATAAATGACTGGCACGCGTTATAAATTTTGTCTATAATGTAATTAATGGTAATAAATATCATAAATGATATTTTTGATGGAAACAATAATCGACTTGATAGGCTAACTAGTGTTCAAGCACTACATGTGGAGCATCGTGACACTAGTCTTGCATTTTAAAAATTGAGTGGCTAGTGCCTCAGCACTGTAAAAGCAACACAGTGGTGCTAGTTCCAGTCTATTAATATGACCCTTATGCTATCCATTTTTTATTCTGATCTATTTGTTCTTTTTAAAAATTTCTACAACTTTTCTTTCTTAGCCTTCACTCAGATCTAGAATAGCAAATATACTGCTCAAACATGTCTAGAAGGGCAAGAAGGGGCATCCTCGAGTGATGCTCATAGATTTGTCAACAAAGATGTGGAGGAGAGATACCAATACACTCTTATCAATAGTCACCTCATTTCAGACAGGATCTTCCATAATCTCGGTGGGAGCATGGAAAGGATCATCAATGAGAGAGGCTAGAATCATCTTGTCTATGACAACATAGCTTGCATCATCCTAGTGGTGCGGGAGTTCTTCACCAACATGAATGAGTGCCAAGATAATAAAGTGTTTGTAAAGGGGAAATTGGGTATGTTTTGATAGTTCTACCATTAATGCATAATATAATTTACAAAATTTTGTATATGATTAGTATCTTTTTTTACTACTATAACCCTTCTAATTTTGATAAGATTCTTAGTTTCCTTATTATTAAAAATTGAAATGTTCAGTGAAAATAGCAAGAGAAAAAGATTATAAATTTTTCTAATACCAACCTAACTATCGAAGCTAAAGCTTGACATTATTTTATTTCTACCAAGTTGATGCCCACTAGTAATATCAGTGAGGTGACTAAAGATGGAGTCATTTTGAATTATGCGATTCAAAAGGGCTTTACTTTAGATGTATGGAAGATTATTTATAATTTAATTTGTAATATACTTAAGGGTGGTACTACCCTAGGTTATTGTCATTCTTCCCTTATTTATTCTTTGTGTGTTATGGTTAGTGCATTTGGGGAGCCAGATAAAAAAGTGCTTATACAAAGGACTCCCTTGACTAAAAAATTAATTGAAGAATTTGGATCAAGACTGGAACTAGGAGAAAGCTCATGTGCTCCCTAGTCAAGGTCTAAATTATCTAAGACTTTAAATGAGTAACTCTAAGAAATTGAAGGAAAAGTATTAGAATTAAGGAAAAAGGTGGGCAAAAGAAGTTGGTGGCAACATGAATTAGAAAATAAATTTGATCATCATATGGGTCAACATCAACAATAATATTCTTACATGAATGAGTTCAACTCAACACTTGTTCAAATGTTTAAAAATTACAACTTTAATGTCGAGCCGAGTAGAGTTCATTTTCTTGGAGCACTTCATTATCAACTTTATATTGGCACCATGCCAAAGGAAGAAGAAGAAGAGAACGAGGATGACTATGACTACTAGGATAGCTTTCTCCGTCTTTTTTATATCTCATGTATTTTCTTTTTTATATATTTTTTTGTAATTTTATTTGACACAAATTTGTAATAATTTTTATTTTAAAAAAAAATAAGCATGTTATATTAGTTGTTTGTCATTTCAAATTTTAATTGGCTATCTCCAAATTTAATTGGAATCTGGTTATAAGCTAAAATTTTATTGAATAAAAATTTTTACTTAAGATTAGCAAAATTGGGAAGTCAGTGCCTCGACACTAAAAAGTTAACACCTTAGCACTGGATGCTTAGCACCATGGCACTAGAAGCTCAGTGCCTCAGTGCTAAATGGTGGAACTCGAGATTAAAATTAGAGAAGGCGGTATTTAGGTGCCCTAAAAGTGGCGCCAAGACACTATCACAGTATCTCGACACTTTCCAGATAGCGTTACGGTGCTACAAGTGAGCATTTTGATCTTACAACCTGAGAAGGAAGTGTTGCGACACAAGGAAGTAGTGCCATAATGCCTCAACACCATACAACAGTGCTGTGGCGTTATAAAGTGGAACTCCAAAGAATTAAATTTTTGAGAGCTTAGTGCCTCAACATTGGGTAGCAATGCCTTTGCACTGTGTCATAGAACTAGAGCACTATGAGTTGAGAGACTCTATTCTAAGGTATTTTTTTGTGCAATTTGATGATTCCCATAAAATTTTTGTAGTATAATGACATAGTAGTGTTATGTTTTAAATTTTTTTTTAGTGCAACATCCACTCTTCTCCCTTGTTCTAGATTCAAGATCAACAGAGGGAGGATTTTCATCTCATGCTAGAACTAGGTTTGATGGTGGAGGCCTTCAAACTTATCATTTAGTGAATTAAATTTTGAGTTAATCTTGATTTTGGTAGAGTTTTATCTTGGTAATGCCAAATTATTTTGTAACGAGTGCTATTGTGCTCTTCTTCCTTGATTCAAATCTAAGATTGACAGAGGGAGGATTATCATTTTACACCAGATCCAAGATCATTGATGGAATTCTTCAAATATTTCTTGTGGAGCAAGAATTTATTTAAAAGAAACTTTTTATTTTAAAATTTACTTGGAATAAGTGAGAGCTTAGTTTTATTTGTCTTGCGTGAGAAGTAGACTCTTAGTGTGAGAGGAAGGACTTGGCCAAGGGAACGGTGGTGACTTAAGGGAATGTGAAGTAGAGGCCAATGAGTGTGCAATAGAAAGAGTGTACAACAAAGAGAAGAGAGTGTGTAATAGAGAGAAGATAGAATGTAGAGAGTGCGAGAGTGGCTAAAAAATTTAGAGAGAGACACTACTCCCCTAATCACTCCTGCACTCCCTGGGATGGTTATCGCTGATGGGGATAGTTGTTGGTGGGAGTGGGTAAGGATTTGAGATTTTGTAGACCTAAGAGAAGCAGCGCAACACCTAGGTGCCAGGATTGTGGTGTCGCGCCACTTTGAGTTGGGATGCTTCATTTTACTTTTTTTTTTCTCGGTTGTAAACACTAGGAAAGGATGTCACTGAACAAAGTAATGAGCCTAGTCTAACTCATGCAATTCAAATTACCAAAGTTGTATTCTCCATTATAAGTGGAAATGAGAAGTTGTTAAGGTTAGCGAGTCTTAAGTGACTAAGATTAGGAGGAGGCAACTTAATGACCATTGTATTGGGCACTAAGTATAGAAGTCTTCTATAGAGATACCTACTATTTTTCAAAGGAAGATTGATCAGTAATTAACAACCCTTATAATGAATTGGTAGTTATTACAACATTAATCAATAAGTATGAAGTAAGAGATGAGTCTCTATAGAGATACCTGCTTAAGGAAAATAATTAGAAGACTAGAGTACTTTGAGCTAGTCCTAAGGGACAAAAATCAACTCACCAACCTACTATTAAGAGCAAATGGACTTAGTGAGTAGCTTACCCTCCAAATCACCGATCAAAGCATAGAAGAAGGTGAGTCCATGCAATTTGTAACTGAAACCTTGCCTAGCTATATCATTCCTATCAAGAAGTATATGTAGACTACAGAGCTCAAGAAGGTTTCAAAGACCTAAGAAGATTCAAAATTAAAGTGACAAAGAGAGAGAGAGAGAGAGAGAGAGAGAGAGAGAGAGAGAGAGAGAGGGTGAGGTTCCCTTGATTTGGTGCAAGAAGGTTGTGGTGAGTCGGTTGATGGGAATTGCCCCTTCGAGGGCAATTGTAAAGGATTTCTTAGCTAAGGTGAGACTTGTCTTCATCTTGTATTTTGAGTTCTTTTATTTTCACTTCTAAACGTCCTCATTGTCCTTAATTAAAAGTGACTAGTGTGCAGGCATTGATTGAGGACAATAAAAAGTACTCCCTAGCCTCTCAAGTTATCTCTAATAATAGTCCATGTATTTTTTATGAAACTAATTCACCTTTCTATGAGTGGTTGGCTAGGTTATTTCCTTTTGCTTTAGTGATGGCTTCCACTCTCAAGGTTCTGGACTTTAGCTAATCCTCTCATTGAAAATCTCTTTCCAATTTTTGATGATTTTCTTTCTCATTGTTTAGTGACAACTCCAGCTTTTCCACCGACCAACTTGGTGATGTCGAGTATGATCTTAGCAAAGGGCTTACACCCACAAAGGGTAGTCATTGAGACACCTACTTTATATTTCACTACATAAATAGGCTTAACCATCATGGACATTAAAAAGATGCTAGAAAATTTTACCTCGATCACCAAAAAAGTAGGAACTTTGTAAAGGGAGAGCCTTCTCAACTATGGGGGGATGTTGAGAAGAAACCATGGTTGCTCACTGATTTGTCCAAGCTCTTCATTATGTCAAAGGAGGTAACCATCTTAAAGGGGATTTTAGACTCATCATGGAAAAAAATAAGCGAGTTACGGGTACTACTAGAGTTAGAGTCATAGTGAATTCAGTCCATGGAGGTGGAGTCATAGAGAAATTTTATGACTATAAAAGTTGAGTTAACTTTGCTTTAGAGCTTAATCAAGCTACAAGGGACTTCCCTCCTCTATCATGGTACAAACTTTTGTTTGATTATATGTGTGAGAAGGGTGAACTCAGTGAAGAGTGGTGTGGAGAAAATTTATGACACCTTAGGGTACATATTTATGTAATCAAATACGTCATTAAGGAAAAAAATATATTATCTCAAAAGATAAATATATCACACTATAATGAATTTGATTACTCAATAAGGACTCTTAAAAATAATGTGTTTTTAATATTCTAAAGATTTTTTCTTGAACTACATGGAAAAGTAGAATAAGATTTATTTATTATAGGGTTTTTAGTTCCCTATAAAGAAAAGACCCTATAGTTAATTACATATCAAAAGGAAGGGAATTCATCCAAAGAATACTCTAGATTAAAGAAATTGGCATTTATATTTATGAATTTTAAAGCTTTTATTAAAAGAATTGTTAGTTTAGAAATTCAAAGGGGAAAGAATTCCTTTTGGAAGCCAATCAAAAATAAGTAGGGAAATATTGGGATGCCTAGTAAGCGTTTCAACAATCTTATCATTGGGCCTTACATCTTTGAAATTGAATTTAATAAAATTTTGAATTGGCATTTTATTAGAAGTTTATGGCTAATTTTTGGAAATAGTGGTTCTTTTTCTCACTTAAGAAAAATGAACATATCCCTCACTCTTTTGGACTTACTACATACTTAGAAGGGTTGCTAGGTAACACCACCTAAGTGATTTAAAATCCATGATTCCTATCTTTTGTATGCAATATGGTTGGGTTTTTGTATTTGGAAACAAGGCTAAGAACTTAAACTCGCTCCCTAAGCCCTAGGATCATGACTAGTATCTTTTGAACCTAACTAATGCAATAATTTTCATATTTTATGTATTTTATCTCACTATTTTATTTTAAGGCTTCGGTATGCAATTTCATGCATACAATAGGATGTAGTTAGAAAATGGTCATGAGCCAAATCAATATAAGAAGGCACACTTCCTCAGGAAGTGTGGTCATTCTCACAAGTCAGATGCCACCTTATGTGCAATGGGTGTAGCACCCAATTTAAGAATGACAAATAATATGTTTGCATGTTTCACAAAGTCTAATTATTTCTAATTGATTTTAAGTTATGCTTAAGGATTTATTTATGGTGAGGATATGAAGTTTTATTTTATGTTTGATTTATTAATTTTAATGGGGTAAAAAATTTAATTTTTCTAATAGTCTAACATTTGCAGGCTTTTCATCACAGAACACATCTCAAAAGGAAACCTAGAAAAAGGATGGGGTTCTATTGCACGACCAAAAATAAATCAAATCAAAAATTAAATTAGTAAAACAAACCAATGTAGTAGAGTGCCACTGTATATGCTAGAATAAAAGAAAAAAGGGGCATCCGAGCTTTTCCCTTATACAGTTTAGCCTAGAACTAAATTCTTGATCTATACAGGTCTTCATTTAGGATCATCACCTTCTTTAGAGAACTCCCCAAGCTTCACAAGGGACTACTAAGTAGTAAAGTTGGCTCCTACTATTCCTAAATCCCATAGATCCTAACTTAATTTTAGATTCAAATTTCATTTTAAAATTTTAAAGTAAATTCCTAGCCTTGCAAAGCAAGCGACAAGAAATACTAACAACACGCCAACAATTTCTATTTTAAACATATGGGCTTAGCACCTATGGTTGCCCCAATTGTCCTAATGTGTTATGCTTAGGGATTTAAGCATCATCTATAAGTAAATAACATTTATTTTATATTTATTATGATAATCCTTTTAATGTTAGCTTAAAAGAACTCCCTAACATTTAGACTAATGAGCAAATAATTCCTAGCTATGCAATCAAAAATATTACACTGTAAAATAAGGAAACATCATTTAACATCATAGATCATCAGCTAAAACTAAATCTAAGTTCGGTGACATAATAATATAGTGTACTGCTTATGTGGTATGACTGCACTAGGCCTTTTAAGTTTAAGTTCTAATTCAAGTTCAAGATTTGTCTAATTTACCATAAGGTGGTTTCAATTTAAATAATTTAACTGATTTTTTTAATTTTATTTAGTTTGAGATTTATTTTTGTATTAAGGTTGGATTAAGTAATAAAAATGAAGAATAAAAAAAAATTCTCCTTTGGGCAAAACCCTTCCATTTGACATCCTAATCCCAATAGATTGGAATTTCATCCTAAGATGAAGATCCATTCTAGAGGCCAAACTAAGAAACTAAGTATCTTAATTAACCTTTACTAGATTTAATTGAATTAGATTAAATTTGATTAATGTTTAACCTTTTTAATGTAGAAGTTTATGTTGTTTAATTAGTTTTAAATGTTGTTGAAATTTAAATATTTAAATCTTCTTCCATTTAAATTTCATTTGATTTGATTAATGTATTTTGGTTTAACCACTTTGTAACTTTTATTTATAATTTAAAATGGTCCCTTAAACTTTAATTAAAAGTATAATCATTTGGTTGATTATTTGAGTATAATGATTATTTATTTATTTTAATTTGATCATTTACTTTGCTTTCAAGTAATTTAATTTATTTACATTTCAGTTTGTTATTTAAGATGGATATTATAGGAAGTAATTTCTTAATATAAGTGTATATTCAATTTTATATTTCTTTGATATGATTAAGGTTTAAGATAGAAACGATTATTTAATTTCACATGTTTTAGTTTAGTTCTTTTTATTTTGAACTAATTAACTTCATTCACTAATGTTAGTGTTTGTTAACTTAATTGATCTAAGTTTTTTTTTAACTCAATTTGATTTAGATTAATTCTTTTATTTAAGTTTATTATAAAGGTGTTGATTTTACTTATTCAAATAGTTTATTTTATTTAGATTTCATGACTTAGGATATTTATTGATCTACTTATTTAATTCATTGTTCAAGCTAGCTTGAGTGATATCTTATGTTTAAGGGTTATAGTTAAAATTTCTTATGATGAAGTTTTGTTTATTAATAGTTAATTATTGATTATAACCTAAGAAACCTAAAATAATGAACTATTTAGGTCTCAAACCTAATCTAGGTCATCCTAAGCTTTTAAATTGTTTAAATAAGATGACATAATTATTAATTATTTATCTTTTTTTATAATTAATATCTTTCATTTGATGTTAAGTGAATTTATGATAACATCAACGTTAATAAATTTTTATCTAAACATGGAGTTTGGAAATTGATCAATTTTTATTTTCAATTGATTATTTGATTTATTATAGATTTATAAACTTAACCATCTAGGGTTTGATTAATTTCACATTATTTATCATTCCATAAACCCTAAATGCATGATTAATTAGATTCTTTAACTTTAGAGGGTCATAAAATTTTCCTAAGGTCCTTTGATGTTGTTTAAAAATTTTTGAGTTGATTCCATTAATTATTATAATTCTTATCATTTTTATTTATTATTTGATTTAAATTGACCTAAAACTTGAAAATTTCATAACTTCGAGAAATCATTTTGCATTGAAAGTTTTATGCCAAGTGGGGTTCCTTGCCGATTTCATTTTTTTAAAGTGTCATCTTGATCAAATGTGTATTTTAAGATTAATTAAGGTTTTAATAATTTTAATGAAACATAAATTAGGCCTAAATTATTAAGAACTACCCAGAGCTTTTAATTATCCTTGATTTCTTTTTGAATGATGAATTTAGAGTCGGTTTATTTGAAATTTTTACATTTTTTTGTTGATTTATTTTGATTGTTTAAAGTTCATAATGATTAAATGAATGAATTAATTTATTTAATTACTTGATTCAATCATTTTGAGGATTAATAGTTTTTAATGAGATTTAATGTTTTTCTTAGTTTCATTGATATCGATTATGATGTTTTAAAATTATTTCATGATTTTCTCAAATTTTCTAATTTCTTATTAATTTAGTCCATTAAATTAATGGTTGGAGATTAAAATTCTTATAAATTATAATTTAATCACCAACCTTGAAATTTTATTTAAGATGTATTTTAACTTCAATTTCACTTCCCCAAAGTTTTAGGTTGATTTTATTATTAATTTTGGATTAATTAAAATTAAATTTATTTTAATTGAACCTAAATTAACCTAAAACTATCCAATAAATATTAGGGATTTTAGGTTTAATGAATTCCTCTCACTGAGATGAATCCATAGAGCAATTATTTGCATTTTTTGTTGGATATTTTTTTCTATAAAATTTGAAAGTTTTTAGCAACTTTTGTACTTTCTAGATCAAGAAAAATCAAAATTTACTTTTTAAACTACTTAGTGCCATGTGGCGCTGGCACGATGCCACTTTATGTGTGGTGCCGCATGATTGGTCCATGCGGGATCCAAGTGGATCCCACATCACGCTCTTTGGATTAGTACTATTTGATCAAAGTTGGAATAACTCAGGATTGATCAGTGATTCCAAAAGGGTTTTAAATCAAATGGTATTTCTAAATCATGATTGTTTGCTCCAAATAGAAGGAACAAATGATTGTGAGCTCATCAACCCCATTCGCAGCATAGGTCGAGGGTCTTCCATTAAAATAACTTTATTTTTGGCAATCTAATCGATGCTTATGATGGGTTTTGATTACAAATCAATCAAGAATCTATTTTTAATAAATCCCAATGGTTTGATCTCAATGGAGGTCAATTTTATTTCACAAAGGACCAAAGTATAATGAGAGGTGATTGTATATTAGAGCATACGTCATCGACATCGATTCTTGATAGTGGTGATGCTTTAAACACCTTTGCCACATTGAGGCAAAGCTGTGGACATGATTTGGTACATTGTCTCCTTTAGAATTGGTGTGGAGACCATTGCTCCACATTTATCCATCAGTTCTGGTCAAACTCCAGTTCGTTGATGGCAGGGACTCTGGTGAGGGTTCATTCAAGTTTGCCTTTAGGCACATAGTGTATAAGAAAGATAACTTTGGGTGGATGAATGGTCCTCCGCCAATCTTATATTTGGTCAAAAGCTTAGCCTCCAACTTTGGAAAAATTTTGGCTTACCGATGGTGAGAGATCCGGGTAAGTGGTCAAAATAATTCATCTTCACCGCAAGAACCTGTGGGGATGGTTTGAATGAAGAGAAGAAGTCTCTCTCTTCCTCTTTGTGCTTACTCATGAGCTCCCATGGAGGAGAGGTCAACCTTTGTTGTCCATGGCGATTTCCATCCTTGGAAGCTAGCTCCAAGGGGTGGTTAACTAATTGGAAACAATCCAAATCAGTTTAGATGAGGAGTGGAGGAGGGATTGAGGAAGTGCATTGGATTTTGAATTCTTATGCATGGGAATTAGTTTCTTCTCTTTCCAAGATTACACCTTACCCCTCTCAAGGTTATCTCTTCTCTATAACTTCATCTCACATGCTTTGGACTGCTTATTGGTTGCCCAAATCAAGTTTAAAGTAAGCAATAAGTAAAACAAGCTCATTTGAATTGGGCTTAGGCTCCTTAAGTTGATTCACTTGGATATTTTTTTTTATCTTAGTTTAGTTAATTTCATTTGATTAATTGGATTTATATTTAGGTTTTAATTGTGTTTTTTTATTTATTTCAGTGGATTAAAGATTGATTTTGATTTTGTCTCAATTTAACCCATTATGACTTAAATGGGTTAAGTTGAGTTCAATTGAGTCAAATGAAAAATTTGACTCAATTAAGATATATTTAGACTCTAATTATGTTTAATTGAATGTTTGGGATGGTTTTGAGAAATTAAGTTTATTTTAGTTTAAAGTTGATTTTGATCCAATTGACCCAAATTGGGTTTAATGGGTCAAGACGGGTTCATTTGGGTCAAATGACCAAACTAGTCAAATTAAACCTAATGATTCGTTGTATTATATTTACTAATAATTTTTAAATGATTTTAGATATTTAATTTTAACTAATTTCAATTTAATTTGGATTTAAGTTCAATAAGGTCCATTTAGATCTATTCAAAACAAGTGATTTAATTAACCCATTTGAGATCTTATTGGATTTAGATTTATATTTGCACATGTTCATTTTATGATTCTAAGTCAATGGAATGACATAATTTTGTCAATTTTTGGCGAATTAACCTTTTACTTTGGTGGGCCCTACATGTCAATTCTAGGTCAAATGACATAATTGACCATTTGAACCTCATTTAGATTTATTTTTAGGTTAATTTATATACATGTATTGATTCTATATTTGTTTATTTAATTTTAATTTGTTCTGATTTTATTTAAATTTCTTTGTACTTTGGTGATTTAGAGCTTATTTGGGTTAATTGTGCCAACTACCCCAATTACCTTAATCTAGGCTCAACTAAATTTAGATTCAATTTGAATATTTCTTATCTAGATTCCTACTAAATTTTGAGGTCTAATTAGGTTCACCTAATTCAATTGCATCAGGTCAAGTCTTGGAGGAGTTTACTAGGATGGCCTAAGCCTTCACCTTAAGTTGTTTTGCTTTGAGCTTGATTTTCATTTTAGATTTATGATTGATTTAATTTGTTATTTAATTTTAATTTAATTTATACACCTGATCACTAAGTGTAATATCTTAAGTGCCTAATTAGAAAGCTCCTAATCTAGGAATAAATATCTTAATAACTAGCATTTGAGATAATGTCAGCCTTATCCAAAAAATGATGTCAACAAATGGATCCCCAATATGTGTATTGAACTAACTAAAATACACCACACATATTGACATTGATCAAATTAGTTAGTAGATCTTAAGTAGCAATGCTTGCAAAGGTTGTAATTTAGTTCATAATTTAGGATTTGGATTTAGTTTTAGTTTTAATTTTAAATTTTATT